>CM056997.1:8199281-8799281 GCA_029891345.1 Dryococelus australis
AAACAATTACACATGGAGGATAAATTGTGGTTCTGAATGACATTACAATAATATGTGACATCTGTAATTAACATTATACAACCAATAATGATGAATGCCAAACAAAACTTACTTTCCCCAGTCCCTGTCGAATTTTTCTCTTTTACTTTCTCACGTCGGTATGATGGCAATAGACTAATTATTGTACTTCTACATTCAGCGTATTCTTGCCCGACAATCACAGTAATGTCTCTCAGCGCATCCATTTTATTGATTTTTTTAAATAATCTTTATCACGTGGGTTCCACAGAACTGGATATGTTTTATAAGCCTCTATCAGGCTCATCGTGTCTTCTTCACTCCACTCTATGCTGCGCGCTACTGAAGACGAACACGCCCACACTCGTTTACCGAATCCCTTTCTGTTCGTCGCGAAACCGGACAGTTGGAGGTTCGCGGTGTGAGTGCTGTGTACTCTGAGCGTGTTCGAAGCTCCGTCCACGCTTGCGATCGCCTGACGAATTCTGTTTGACCCGTGTTGCTGAGGAGATTTGCTGGCTCTCCGGTGCTGTGTTTTATAAATTACTAGCGATCCGCCCCGGCCTTGCTCGGGTGCGATTTACAAACATGGAGTTGTTTAGTTTTACAGCAAGTATATACATTAAATGCTTAATGTAAGCAACATAGAATTACTACTGCGTTGTTCACAAAGTCTGCGTGAGCCCCTAAAAGACAAAAATTGTTACCGTGGGCCATCCTTAAAAGATAAACGTATGCTGTCGCGGAATTTATTGCAGACCCTTTTCAGATATACAATTCTGTAGTACATTAATTTGGTGTATCTGTTATGGTTTAGTCAGCGTAAGACATGTAAGTGCCCGAAAAGCGACGTTTTCCGACTTGATTATAGAACGTCGACATTTCTCTACTAGCCTTGCATTTAATATTAATGTATCATATACCTAAACCTTCCCCAAGAATTTATCTAAATGATGGCGAAAACCGCATTTAAATATATCATGTAGATTAGAAGCCTTAGCCGAATACACAGATACACGCAGCAGGGCGACTTTGTTTTATACATACTATGTATAATGATAATATGATTGTTGGGTTCTTCCCCTGGCTTGCATACCGACATGTCGCTGCAGTTTGCTCGACTTGTCTGCGTTGATATGATTCACAACCATTCACAGTAAATGATTGTAGGTTCCGACTAGGTGTAAATGTCACTTCATCGTTCACCACAGGACTCCAATGAGTACCACGTCACGGCAATATTGTTATTTCATTTAACTGGCTGACAACACAAGAAAAAACACAGAAGACGACCTTACTAGTGACCTGAGGGCAGCCGCAGAGTCCAGCATCTTCAGGTACACTGATGCTTGCTTCAAACAGGAGTGTATGCCCGCAATCCAACGAGATGCACCTCATTGACCAGTGCCTACAACAGTGTCCGATTGGTGAGATGCAGATGACACAGAGCATCAAACAGGGGTTAGTGGGGGCTTTGCCCTATTCACGTATGAGTCCTGACTTCCTGCAAAAACAGGATAGAGGCATATGCTCGCCAACAGCTTAGATACTAATGGAGGTGGAGGCACGTTGATCTGGAACGGCATCATGTTCGACTTACATACTTCCCTCCATATGTCGTGTCCACGTATAAAGTAACGTTAACGGATATATTATTACCCAACAATGTATTAGGACTTAGAAGGTGTTGTGGGACGTAGATTCCCTCTTTATGGATGAAAACACCCGTTCACATTCGGCTGTATTGTGTGCGTTAACTGACTTGACTTGACTTGCAGGCCAGATGTCTTGGTGTCTTATGGGGACTCCAGGCCCTTATAAACACACGGTAGCGTTGTTTTCAGCATGGAAACGAATCATGCTACATATATCGCTGACCAAGTTCACCGCACTTCGTGATAACTATTCTCACTCACTATATCATGTCAGTGATGTCACTTGGGTAGTGACAGACATTATATGGGCTTTAACTGCTAGGTGGAATTTACAGTGGTGTTTAGGCAAAATCATTTATGAATATATTTAATGTGTTGTTGGAATAAACGGTTACAGTTTGTTGTTCGTGTCGGCGAAAATGCAAAAACTTTTTTAAATCCTCAAATTTTGCACTTTATATATCATACGTAAATAATAATGCATCTTTAGAGATAAAAAATAAAGTTAATGGGACAGCTATTAATTATCGGTTAAAGCTAAATGTTAAACACCCTCATGCAAGTGATACTATAACAAATCTCAATATTGTAAAGCTAATGTTCATAATGATGAAGAGACAAGTGTGACTTGTTAAAGAAGTTTCGTGTTCCAATGAAATTGATTGTTGAACATCTTTCGCTTCGGAAAATAAATATGTTACAATTTTGAAGGTTATTCAAACGTTTCCTTTTGCTATATCGACATATTTCCCTCTTTATTCTCAAAGTAACTCACAGCTCAAGTCCTCGATGTTGTGAGGAACGACGTGTAATTAAGTTTCATTGAAAGGAAAGGAAGTGTTAGGCAGGCGAAAATGAAAAAAAAAAGAAACTTCAATTGAAAAACATTTAAAAGAGATTTATAATTAATAGCTTGAACGTATTTTGAAGCTACTAAATATTAAACGTTTTATGTTGAAAGCTTTTAATAGTAATATCCGTAAATTTTTCATAGGAAAATTTTGTTTTCATTTCGAAAGTATTTTTGCGAATTAAATTTTTCCATCATGAAGTATATGTGTAATTTTAAATACGTGTGTATTTTATGTGCACTATTATCAATATTTTCTAAAGATTAAGCATTTCTTAATACCCCTTTAATAAGTGAGAGCTTTGAGTAGTATGCATTACATCTCAGCTTGTTAGGACATCAAATACGGGTAGGGAATTATTTACATTAGTTTTGTAAGAGAGCATCGGATTTTTTGTTGGTTAGATATTAATCTTAAAAAATTGACAGCTCCTTTAAGTACTTTATAGTTTCTTTATTACAGCCATAAGTGAGTTAAATCATATTCAGTTAATTGTAAATTAAATTTTGCACACTTTAAATGGAAAGCACCCTGCAAATGAATTGTCTTATTAATCTTTTGTGTGCTGACAAAATTCACATACAACACCTTGACATCGGAATATATTGTTTCGTACTGTAGTTCACGTCAGCCGCGAGCTCCCGTTATGCTTGGTCCGGCTCTGTAAGTGGTGACCTGCCTAGTGCCTCTCCTTACCCAGGCAGATGCGTTCGCTGGCTAGTCTCCCACCTCCGGGTAGCTGGGAAATGATTGACAGCGGTGAGACCTGGCTGGCGTCACAGCCGTCACCCCCCTGCTAGAGAAGCTGACAAGTGTAGAGGATGCACAAGAATATTAAGGGAATTAAGAACCTCGGCGCAACGAGGGATTTAGAGAAATTTCTGGGTGATGGCCTACGACCCTATAAATATAAGCCACTGTTGGAATTTCAGCATTCTTTGGCGAATGCCGTCTGGCTGAGTGCGGGGGCCAAGTCTAGTAAGGGTAGGGACGGAAGATGACGGGATACTGCGAGACGACGGTGGATGAGGTGTTCAAGGTGTGAATGGACGAGAGGGTGTGAAACCCTACGAGTGAATGCTACTGTGCGTGAGGGCGCTCGGAGACCTCTAGAACATTGCGGACTGGTGGGGCATGAACTCAACTGAGGTGCGACTGAAAGAACATGGAATACGCATTTTATTGTAAATATTGGAACTGTCAAATATGGACATATAATCCATAAAAATAATTGAGGGTTTGATACACAGTCTATTGGGACTGATTTTATAAAATTACATTAACTTCATTGGTGTAGTTGTAAATTGTATTGATTGATTTCATTAGTTGTAAGCAGCAAGTGATATAAATTTATTCTGAGAACTTGGGCCGAGAGAATTGTTTTAGTTACTGTAAATGAAATTTGGAAACTATATATTACACATTTATTTAATTAAGGCCTCCATCCCTTAACGAACCTTGTTCAATCCATTGACTTTTGAGAACACTGGTGCCAGAAGTAGGATGGAGGCATTTTATTTAAATAATTAAAATAATTTTAATTAATGTTACAGTAGTATATCAGCTAGTAAGTCAATATTTTTAATATAATATTATATTTAGTAATAATAGACCAAGGAATTATTTTGCAATTTTTGGATGCTAACTTGGAAAATATCAGCAGACATCGTAGTGCTTCGCTCTTTAATGGAAGGGCTAAGCAGCCAAATATGTAGTGCCAGGTAATCAGTAAATAGCCAAATTAGTAGTGTTAATGAAAATGTAAATAGTAAAAGATGTTAGTGAATCTGTAAATAGCCAAATTATTAGTGTAAGTGAATTCGTGGATAGGAAAATATGCAGTGTGAACGAAAATGTAGATCGAAAGATAGAAGTTGTAAGCGAATTAATGATAAATAAAATAGACTATGCAGACAAGGATTGACAGTGTGAGAGACAGTGTGAATGAAAGGATGGACAGTGTTGAGCAGGAAATGAAACAGGAAGTATGCGCCCTCAAGAAGGAATGGCAGGAATTCTTGCAGCAGCAGGGGAGAAGACATGCAGCGGCTGAGAAGGTGCAGAGTACCAACTCCACCGAGCCGGCGAATGTGGAAAGCAAGGAAAAAGTAATGGTTGCTGTCAATACAGTCATCTAAGAAGAATCCCAGCAGTTTTGCAAAATGGATACCCCTCAACCATGGGTGGGTAAAGGTGGCGTTACAATAAAGCCCGCCCCCTACGATGGATGGACACCTTGGCGTGAATACCGACATCAGTTCGAGACTGTTGTCGCCCTGAATGGCTGGACGGAAGAGCAGCAGGCGCACTGCCTGGTGGATTTACTGAAGGGACCTGCATTGAGCATACTGCAGTCTCTGCCAGAACGACATCGACAGGAATACTCTACATTGGTGTCGGCCTTGGAGCTGCGATTTAGCGACCTATACTTGTGACACACCCACCATGTCCAACTGCGAAGATGCATCCAGCGACCAGGGGAACGACTACAGGTGCTGTGGCAGGATATCATGCGGCTCTCCCACCTTTCTCTCGAGGGGTGCCCCAAGGAGGCACGAGACGTAATCGCAACCGACTTTTTCGTGGATGCTATTACTGATGTGGATGCGAGCCGAGCTGTACGTCTGGCATCGTCACACAACGTGCAGGATACCCTGGCCCTAGTATTGGAGGTGGAATCAGCGAAGCAGGAGCCGACGACTCGGCATGCAGTACAGGAAGCTACCCCATGCAATGGCGATGGAGATGGCACCATGGGTATCTTGAGGAAGTTGGAAACCACAATGAAATACATTGCTGCCAAAGTCTGTGGTAGGAAACCCAGTTTTGTCCACCTAAGCGTCGGGAATGTTGGAAGTATGGCCACACAAGAGACTTGAGAGTCCAGTGCTCGCTGAGAAACTGCAGGACCCGGCAACCAGACATGAGTACGACCGAGAGCTTGTTAAGAAGACTGGGGACGGCAGTAGGATAACTTTTGAACTCCGTAGAGGCTGTGACACCGAGAATGCTGGAGCTGGGGAAAGGAAATGAAAGACACTCACAAGTCTGGTTTCTGGGGGTGTCACCCGAGTCTAGTCATCGAGAAACCGGCCAAGGGACAGCTGCACGAATAATTGGGACTGACAGCCACAGTAATTACTATCGAAATCACTGTCCTATCGAAACAACTGGTAACATCCTATCTGAGGGAACGAAGAAAGATCGCTATATGATGGTAAGAAGTACAAGCATACTGGAGTCAGACAGCGTAAGAAGTCAATCCGCAGTTAGTGCAGGCGAGGAAATGAGAGCAGTTCAGCATACAGACGAAGCTGCACATATGCGTCTTCGGGAGAAGGAAGGCAGCCAGGAGGCAGGAGACGGGCATATCTCAGTGCCTAGTGGCATCAAGAGGAGCACTCGATGTAGTCCGAGAGTTGCAGACGATTAATTAAAGGAAGGACGGCTAGTGTGGCTGTGTGAAAGCAAACACCTTCTGGGTAATGCATCTCAGTGGCAAGGATGTTGGGAAGGCCCTAGCAAAATTTTGAAGTAACACTTCATTCTAGATATGTTGCTGGGACTCTTTGAAAGAAAAGTCAAAATTTGTACACATTGATCAAATGACAATCTACGAAAGTCCAGATTTTGGAGAGTCTGTTCGGGCCGAACAGACTTTTTTTGGGGGGGGGGGGCAGTATTACGCGCTGTAGCTCGCACCATCTACGAGCTCCTGTTATGTGCGTGGTCCGAATCTGGGGGGGGGGGGGGCACCTCCAACTACCTCTTCCCAGGCAGATGCACTCGCTGGCTCCTCGCTACCCCCGGCAAATAGGAGAATGATTGGCAGCAGCAATACATTTCTGGCATCACAGCCTCTCCTCCACGCCCTGCTGGAGAAATGTAGAGGCAGTGCAGGAATATTCTGGGAATTAGGGTCGTCGTCACAACGCGGAATTTAGAGAAATTTCTGGGTGATGGCCTACGACCCTATAAACACAAGCCACCATTGAACTATCGGCAGTCTTTGGCGAAAGCCATCTGGCCGAGTGCGAGGGCGAAGTAAAATCCGATGAGGGACCGACGACGACGGGAGATTGCGAGACGACTGTGGACGAGGTGGTTAAGGTATAAATGGACGAGAGGGAGTGAAACCCGACGAGTAAAGGCTACTGTGTGTGAGGGCGCTTAGAGAACTCTAGAACATTGCGGACTGGTGGAATATGGACTCAAATGAGGTATGACTGAATGTGTATGGAATACGAATTTTATTGTGAATATTGGCACTGTCAAATATGGACATATAATCTATATAAATATTTGAATAGGTTTTTATATACTGTCTATTGGGACTGATTTTTGGTTATTTATTTACGTTAATTTCCTTGATTTAATTGTAAAATGTATTGAATGATTTCCTTAATTGTAAACAGTGTGATGACTTGGTCGTCACGGGTTTGTTTTATGGGCTTTTCTCTAAAGTTGGTAGCCCTGTGTGTGCGATATGGGCGTCGCACTAAACTCTTTGGTTTTAATGTGCATTTTTATATTGGTTATTAATATTATGGATTATATATAGTTTTTTATTATGCATTTATATTTGAATCGTGATCACGCATTTTATTTGGTTTTTATTTCTCATGTGAGTTGTATATTCATATTTGTAATGTAATGTTTTTGCTGTGCAGCTGTACTGAGCTACTGAAGCTCTTTGATATCGTGTGTGTAGTTCCCGTGGTCGTCGCTAGTGGTGCTCGGGTAACGGCATGTCCCTTGTGGTAGGTCGTGCATTGGGTCGTCAGCTGTATAGCTTTGTGGAGGCACCGGGAGTGTGCTCGCGATGTCAGCTGTATGTTTGCTGAGCACGACTGGACGGAAGGCAATGGTGAAGTTTGCTTGTCGCGGGAAGAGGCTTCGGCAGTGTCAAATGTATTAACGGTGCTAGAATTTTCTACGTTTGAGTTGAGCATAAGTTATTTAAAGTTGTATGCCGAAAAGCCTCCACGAAATCTACAGTAACTTGTTTGTGTGTAGTCTGCGGTTCGGAATTCCATACGTTACGTCTCGTTCGTAAAGTCCACATGTGCGTGAATAGATTGCGAAAATGAAAGCACGTAACTTATGTTCCGAAATAATAGCGGCAGCGTGTTGGAAATATTCTCCGCTACACCGGCCAGCCCAGCAGACCGCCCCATTTGAATGAAATTGCGCTGCAGACTTTGTAGTTTGCGGGGATCGCAGCTGCTCAGAACGGCCGTCGCTTTTCGTGTATGCCTGGAGGTGGCTCACACGAGTTCTTCTATCAACAAATATTAAGGCACTGTCTCATTAAAAATTCCGCCCGACTGCACCGCGGGCTGTTTCGTCTGAAAGTTTCTCCACAAGCGCCGGCCGCCTTTTTAATGCGTGTAAACAGTATTTTTTCATAACTATTTTAATGTGCAATTTTGGAGCACCTGTGCGTGATAAGTTTATATTTGTTTTGGAGTTATATACTCACTATCGTAAATTAGGGCTAAAGAGCACCGTGTCTGAAGGAACTTAAAGTTGTGTGTCAATAATTTTTGCTATGATCAAAAATAAAAGAAATCAAACTGTACTTGCTGGAATTATCCATTCATAGTGACGCTGATCCCGGGCATATTCTATTTAAATGATATTGTACAAAGACATGAATGCTTCTTTGCCTAAATACTACAGCCTTAGAGTTTATATATTTCTCTGGAATATATTCATAGGGTTGAAGGGACACAAGGGGTTTTTGTTAAAGGCGAGTACTGCTTGTCCCTTGATATGTTATAAATGTTAAAAGGGGGTTACGGCAAGTGAGGTGGACTTGAAGTGCCTGAGCCCTTAAGGGACAAGGGCGACTCAACAGGACGTGATATCAATTTATTGTCAGAATTTGGGTCGAGAGAATTTTTGTAAGTTATAGTTAGAAACTATAATAAATCACCTCTTTTATTTAATTAAGACCTCCATCCCTTAACGAACCTGGTTTAGCCATTGTCTTTTGAGAGAGAAATTGTAACAATATGTTCACGAGCAATACGCATATGACTCAATGTAAATTTAATAATTTGAAAAATAACTTGTACCTCATTTTACTTCTGAAAACTTTTTTTATTTTTTTATTTAGTCTCTTGTATATATGTGTAATATCATTTTCTTTATTTCCTGTTAGCGCGTTGAATCAACTTCTAAGCCAAATGTACCTCAATCTTTTTTGTTAAATCTGGCTCGGCGTTGACTAGTAGAGCCATCCATGATTTCGTACAAATTTCGGTGGCGAGTAATTTTATTACTTCTTTATAATAACGGCAATATACTGATAAACTAACATTCACTTTGAAAGACCGAACAATAAATGTTGATCCCCATTTAAAACTTAAACTTGGAAAGTAGTTTAAAACAAAGTTTTAAAAAGAAAGTATGGTATTACAGTGATTTCCTGCGCGTATTAAATTAACGACTATGTATATGACCTTGATCTAATCCGTTATGAAGAAAAGAGATGTAAACATGTGTCTAGTGAGATAACATCTACTTTTTTCAAGCGACATTAAAAAAAGTCGAACACAAATAAATACTTAAATTTTTACGGCCACGGGAAAAATGACTTCGACACTTTTACGTCCAGATAATGAAAGCGAGTATTAAAGATAATGAAACTGTGTACATTTCAATCGGAGATAAGGTCGAGTATAAGCATGTGGTTTTCTCAGAGGCGATGTGTGAGGCCGTGCTCTTGGGTTCTAGCACTGACCACATCTTCATACATTTTGCCGAATATTTTATTCAGTAATAGTTCCAAATATGAAGTATTATTGACCCAAAGTTAACTCTATTTTCCTTTAACAATGCAATATTACTTGGTTAGAGTTCAATGTTGTTGCCAGAGATAATTATCTGCAGGTATTTAGCCTCGCGCAGTGGCACCGCCTTAGGGCGCTCTCTACTGCGGCTGAACACGGCTGCGGCTCAGTCCCTCGCGCTGGTCGGAGCCACACAGAAACACGGGAATCTCACCCTTATCTGAATCTCCTCTGTGCTCCCAAGGCTTCTTCCCGGGAAGAGGAAACTCAGCTCGTTGTCACTCGAATACTACCCACTCAAAAAATTTCAACATTTTACTGCCAAATCCTTGACCATGGTATAATCATAATATTTTCTTTACTGACTATATTTTCTACGTAAAAATGGCAAAGCAATGGTCAGTTTGGTTATTTTTCTGGACATGCTCAGGAAAAAAAAATAGCCAGCGAGAGATTTTT
This sequence comes from Dryococelus australis, assembly GCA_029891345.1. Taxonomy (NCBI): domain Eukaryota; kingdom Metazoa; phylum Arthropoda; class Insecta; order Phasmatodea; family Phasmatidae; genus Dryococelus; species Dryococelus australis. The sequence continues at coordinate 8,209,062 of CM056997.1, forward strand.
TGTTTTAAGAGATAAATGGTTGATATGAGTCTGAAATCAAAAATAAAAACCAAAGTTTATTTACATGTTCCTCTTAAAACATTACCTCTCGTGTTTTCCCTGTTGCGGGCTTTAGAACTTCGAAAATAACTCAACCGTATAAGACAGCGGCAGCTACGAACTTTCTACTCTGTATTATCTTCATTACGCTTATCTAATACTATATCTGTATATAGTTGAAATAATAATGCTATAGGCTGTTCACGGTAAAGTGAGCACTTTTTAAGGCCCTCACAAAAGACATTAACCCCTAATAAATATATTTTTATTGCTGTCTCAGACGTGAATTTCTGAGAGTGATGAAAGGTATACACTGTGTTTATTTCTCATGTTGCAATGTTTACATTAAAAAGTGACGGAAAGGTAGAAATTAATTGAAAGGAAAAGTTTAGCAGAGCCTTAAAAAGTGCTCACTTTACCGTGAACAGCCTATAAAGAATAGTTAATAGACATTTACTTCATAGGAAATATTATTATTAAAAGCAAGATACACAAAGAAGGCAGATAAACAAATTACTTTATATTCCAAACGACACTTGATCCAATCATATTCACAATTCATAGTTAACAAATTTTGGGTGAGTCATAGTTTGCGATAATTGTTGTCAATTTATGAACATGCATGCACTTATTCATCATTACTTCTTGCCCAATTAATATATAACGGAGTTGTTTTCTAGATTTGAAATATTATAATAAATTACTGATTATAACAACAGTGTTATCGGTTTGAGTTTGATGAGCGATGAAATGAACATGTGTACGTGCTTGGTTTTTGCATCTGTCCATGACTGGTCCATTCAGACCCGGGGTCCACAATTCTTTATATTACGAACAGGAAAGTTTCTTTGGTTCCACTGCATACTAACGAGGCTCAGTTCCCAGGAAATGTCTGTGTGCATAAATGATTCGTAAACGATGCAGAGTTCTTCTAGTCTACGTTGTAGTGTTTCATATCGCTGTGGCCGAGCACGGGGCCTACGGTTCATTGGTGGTGATGACTTGACAAGTGCTGCGTAGACTATAACAGTCATTGCATATTTTTGTTTGTATAACCAGAAACAGGTGAATTTATCTGGGTCGTGCAAGTTTCCATTTCTGTTACATAAACGGAAAAATAATAATAATTTTCTTAGACAACCCCGACAATCCCAGCATGCATTGATATTGCTGCCAGACTTAGGTTCATAACTATGAAACCCAAACTATAATTTATGTTCTGAAAGGAAACAAATGTCTATAATTAGTGGAGCTCTTGTTCAGTATTTAGTTATTGGTACAGTGCTCTGAAGTTTTATATTCTTTACTTTTAAGTTATATAGCTTCTGCACTTTGTAAAAAATAGTCAATGTAAAGTAGGTTTTATAAAATGTCAAACCACTAGGTTTACTTATACAACAATAGTAGTATAGCGTTAATAACCCTAAAATATACATATTATAACTAACAAATCCATAGAATTATATAACTACCTGCAAATTAATTATTCATTGGTTACTGCTGCTTCGAGTTTTGAGAAAATAATGCTCGAATTCCTATACGTCAATGACTACATTGTAGCCCCACTAAATATCATAATTTTGGCTCAGGGTGGTGGGTGGGGAGGGTGAGAGGAATAATTAATCTCCACTTACCCACACGCGGGGAAAAAAAAAGTTTGAGATTTTTTTTTGGGGGGGGGGGGCGGTTGAGGCTAGCCACAGTAATAGCACGAGGCCGTGCTGGCCGCCACTGTTTTCAAGAGAGGGGAGTTTGAGAACAGGTCAATTCTGAAACCAAACCTGGCCTCAGAATTACTTCGAAGATGACATTGGGTGCCTTTTCCAACTGTTGCAACTGCACTATTTCCACTACTCACGGGCCCACGCTGGTTGAGTGGTTAGCCTGCTCGCCTCCCACCAAGGCGAACTGGGTTCAGTCCCCGTCAGGGCCACTCCCGGATTTTCGCAAGTGGGAATAGTGCGGGACGATGCCGCTGGTCGGCGCATTTTCTCGGGGATCTACCGTTTCCCCCGCTCTTTCATTCCGGTCCTGCTCCATACTCACCTCGCTTCACCCTCATCGGCTCTAAAGACGTCGCTGCCCGAATCTCTTCACTCACTCACCCAGCAAGGCTACACTATGTCCATTTTCAAAACGACTGCTGCCAAAAGCCATGTCTTTCCAACGACCCACCAAAACCCTATCCTATTTTATACCCATGAAGGTAAAATTGTTAATCATGTACGCGAGTATGGAAAGGCAAAACAAAAATTTCTAATGTCCTTTAAAAATAAAAAATGGATTTATATAACAGTTTATGTTTTACCGGAAGCTTTGCCACAAAAGTAGTAAACACTGAGTATTCACCAGAGAAAAACTGAATACTGTTCCACGTCATACTTTGCAGTGGTAAATAACACGTTTCCTGCTATACTAAGACTACCTGAGCAAAGCAAGTAGTCCGTTAACCAAATTCCAAATGGCTGCCTTCCAGATTGATTTTATGGTGTTGTGACTTAGTCTATCTATCTATCTATCCATTATTATTATTATTACTATGTCTGATCCAGTGTCTCCCTCTTATATTTGTCTTACGTCACTAACATTCCTATTATAGGCATTTCTTAATTTTCGCCTTCAATTTTTGTGTGCAATTCACAAATCGACTTACACATTCCAGCAAGGTTATCCTTTACTCAGTCAACTCTCACACATCACCCTTACAATTTCAGCGTTTTTAAAACTGTCTAGTAGTTTAGGTCTGTTGTGCATTTTTCTCCGCCTAACTTAGAAATGAAATTTTTTCCTTTGTGCGTAATCATCTCACACACTTTCCTTCGGATAAATAATCTTTCTAGTACGTTTCCAGACTGTCTTCTTTCGTCAACACTCGAATTGTTAATATGTTTTAAAAATCATGATTTGGAGGCTATAATCCTGATTCGTATAATACCACTGTACATTATTTTACAGTATAATTTCAGACATACGTAAGAGTAGATAATTAGACCCCCATTATTCGTAAAACAAATCGCGTTAAAATTTGAACAATGGACAGGAAACCTCGCTCAGACTGACATAAATATTTGCACACTGAAAGTTCTCCTCGTTAATTTGACTGGCCTCATGCCAGCAGGGAAAGTAGGCCGCGGAAACAAAGTTTGGTTCACAAGACTGAGTTTTCTCTTCTTCACATCCTGCTACTGGAAATGTTGTGTTCTCTTTCGCCTTCTTTTTCCCACCCAGGGCATTGTTTACATAGTCATGCTTCCCCTCCTATATCCGCCGCCCCTGCACAACTTTGTCCGTTCCATCCCTACAAACACTAGGGGAAAAAAAAAGTACAATCAAAAAAAAATTTGAGAACAATTTATACATTCTCTCTCTCACTTTACCATTTGTAATTATTTACGACCTGGCGGAAATACATACATACGAAAATGTAACCAATCATCTCAAAAAGTATAAGGCTAATTTACTGAATTAATTATTGAAGCTATGATATAAAAAATTTTCGCTCACCCATACCCTACTTTAAGATTATAAAATATCTTACACTAATGGCTACTGTATTCTAGACCCTCAGAGAGATGGATTAAAACATAAACGAATATCAAATATGGACAAGAAGAGCAGCAGTAGAATATTGTATTCCCGCCAACATCAGATGTATTTATTACGCTCTTACCTCTTTCAGACAGTATTAAGGTGACCTAACCGGACTACGATCATCTCCCTCCTGACTGGCTTCCACACCCTAATTCTTTCTCCTTATTAGTATCTGCTCTACTACGTCATCTTCACATTCGCTGATTGGTCCTTTCTCCATTACTTCCCTGCGCCCAGCCGTGTGCCATTTCTTAGTCAGCAGAATTACTTGTTTCAATTTCATCCCTTCTTTTACTTCATATGATGAGGTGTTCATTATTTTACATGCTTCCAGAAAATCACTACTATAGTGATGAACTCCGAGCAACGAATGTAAGTGCACAGCCCTTCTCCTGGGGATCGACACATCTCTTGTATCCTGATGTAGCATAGTCTATGTCAGATTCAATATAATATTATTTATATGATTTTTTAAAATTCTGAGCAGAATTATACAATGATAATAGTCAAACCTACTAAATGAATTCTACCACGTTTAAATTTGAATAAAGCATATTTGTTCTTGTTGATTTAGTACCTAACTAGTTAATACTAAAAGAATAGGATTTAATCAATAGTCATTCTATAGGCCTTTTATTAAAGTCTTCTCTGCATTTAATAGTTTTCATACACTCGTTAACATTCTTTTAAATATACTTCATTAAGAAAGCACAATCTATTTTAATAAAAGCGATTATTATTATTTTATAGAGGAAACATTAAACGATACACCACTGTTCACGTTTTAATGGAAAGAAATGTCATTATTCTTGCATATATAGATGGGTGAAATTTTGATGCGTTACATATCTTAAGCTTCTGTCGCCCACGAAGAAGCAGGCTCTGCAGCCTACGTAGCAATACTGTGATACTAATATGTTTAATATTGCATTAAACAGAACTCATGAAAACGCACCTTGCTTGAAACATGACACATAAAAATAGAGATCTTACAGTATAACTGAACAAAACACTACAAGAATAAACATACTGCCCGGCCCCTATGATTCTAAATCTTGGCTTTGATTATCGCCAGAATATCAAATTTTTATAATTATGAGAAACACGAAAAAGAAAACTGTTGATCATATAGAAGTTTTTGCTGGACGCGTGGCTGCTACGATTATTTATGATCTCGGTGCGAGATAACAGTTTTTACCAAGACCATTATCCCCCGCACTGCGACCTCTAAAGTCAACAATCTCGTCTGATACGTTCCATTACTGCGGCCATTTAGGCTTAACAAAGTACGAATACATTCCTTTATCTCAATTCCTTGAGCGGATATAATATTTGTTTTTATAGGTCTTTGCTAGTACTGTTTATTTGTATGAAAATTTATAGCATACCTCCTTGTTTTACGGTGCATGCCTATTGGTTGAAGACTCTATACACGACGGTTCACTAAATCCTTAGGATTTTAAATATTACCCGCAATTGACATAAAAAATTGCATTATTTTTTATGCGCTGGTGTGAACATTACACTGTAATTTACATTATTATCTTACAAACAGTAACGGTATTTTTTTTTGCTTTTTGGAAGGAGCCATGTCAAAGAAAAACGCTGGTCATATTAAAATTATATTATCTGAAATAATACACTATACTGTTAAAAAATCCCGCCTATTTACGGAATGTTTTACAGAAATGTACAGTGTATATACGGAAAGGCAATCGGTAATGACGAAAAACGGAGTTAAGTCCGTAAATAAAAAATACGGAAAGTCTCCGTATTCCCTTTGGCTTCGAGTTACGGGGACGAACAATGCCGATTCTACACGAAGCTTTCTTCGCCACTGTAACAAGATAATTATCGTTTCCGCGGCAGTTAAGTTTATCCATGCAACTATGGCCTATTCTTTCAAACATCGGAATACAGCATCAGGCCTCTGTAACATTTGGCAACACTAAAAATATACTAAATTTATTAGGAACTGAATTTTTTGCTTTTGCCATTCGATTTCAAATATAAAAGTTATACCACAATTTCCAAGTGAGGGTTGTAGGTGAGTGTACACCTTAATGTTCCAGTAGTAATCGTTGATAGGGGTAGGTAGTGTTGTAGGTCAGTGTCATGTGACGGGGTGTACGTCGTGGGCTGCCCACCCCTCAGTCCTTACCAGTGTACACCTTAATGTTCCAGTAGTAATCGTTGATAGGGGTAGGTAGTGTTGTAGGTCAGTGTCACGTGTTGGGGTGTACGTCGTGCGCTGCCCACCCCTCAGTCCTTACCAGTGTACACCTTAATGTTCCAGTAGTAATCGTTGATAGGGGTAGGTAGTGTTGTAGGTCAGTGTCACGTGTTGGGGTGTACGTCGTGGGCTGCCCACCCCTCGGTCCTTACCAGTGTACACCTTAATGTTCCAGTAGTAATCGTTGATAGGGGTAGGTAGTGTTGTAGGTCAGTGTCCCGTGACGGGGTGTACGTCGTGCGCTGCCCACCCCTCAGTCCTTACCAGTGTACACCTTAATGTTCCAGTAGTAATCGTTGATAGGGGTAGGTAGTGTTGTAGGTCAGTGTCACGTGACGGTGTGTACGTCGTGCGCTGCCCACCCCTCAGTCCTTACCAGTGTACACCTTAATGTTCCAGTAGTAATCGTTGATAGGGGTAGGTAGTGTTGTAGGTCAGTGTCACGTGTTGGGGTGTACGTCGTGGGCTGCCCACCCCTCAGTCCTTACCAGTGTACACCTTAATGTTCCAGTAGTAATCGTTGATAGGGGTAGGTAGTGTTGTAGGTCAGTGTCACGTGACGGTGTGTATGTCGTGCGCTGCCCACCCCTCAGTCCTGACCAGTGTACACCTTAATGTTCCAGTAGTAATCGTTGATAGGGGTAGGTAGTGTTGTAGGTCAGTGTCACGTGTTGGGGTGTACGTCGTGCGCTGCCCACCCCTCAGTCCTTACCAGTGTACACCTTAATGTTCCAGTAGTAATCGTTGATAGGGGTAGGTAGTGTTGTAGGTCAGTGTCACGTGACGGTGTGTACGTCGTGCGCTGCCCACCCCTCAGTCCTTACCAGTGTACACCTTAATGTTCCAGTAGTAATCGTTGATAGGGGTAGGTAGTGTTGTAGGTCAGTGTCACGTGACGGTGTGTACGTCGTGAGCTGCCCACCCCTCAGTCCTTACCAGTGTACACCTTAATGTTCCAGTAGTAATCGTTGATAGAGGTAGGTAGTGTTGTAGGTCAGTGTCACGTGTTGGGGTGTACGTCGTGGGCTGCCCACCCCTCGGTCCTTACCAGTGTACACCTTAATGTTCCAGTAGTAATCGTTGATAGGGTAGGTAGTGTTGTAGGTCAGTGTCACGTGTTGGGGTGTACGTCGTGCTCTGCCCACCCCTCAGTCCTTACCAGTGCACACCTTAATGTTCCAGTAGTAATCGTTGATAGGGGTAGGTAGTGTTGTAATTCAGTGTCACGTGACGGTGTGTACGTCGTGCGCTGCCCACCCCTCAGTCCTTACCAGTGTACACCTTAATGTTCCAGTAGTAATCGTTGATAGGGGTAGGTAGTGTTGTAGGTCAGTGTCACGTGTTGGGGTGTAGGTCGTGCGCTGCCCACCCCTCAGTCCTTACCAGTGTACACCTTAATGTTCCAGTAGTAATCGTTGATAGGGGTAGGTAGTGTTGTAGGTCAGTGTCCCGTGACGGGGTGTACGTCGTGGGCTGCCCACCCCTCAGTCCTTAATAGTGTACACCTTAATGTTCCAGTAGTAATCGTTGATAGGGGTAGGTAGTGTTGTAGGTCAGTGTCCCGTGACGGGGTGTACGTCGTGGGCTGCCCACCCCTCAGTCCTTACCAGTGTACACCTTAATGTTCCAGTAGTAATCGTTGATAGGGGTAGGTAGTGTTGTAGGTCAGTGTCACGTGACGGTGTGTACGTCGTGCGCTGCCCACCCCTCAGTCCTTACCAGTGTACACCTTAATGTTCCAGTAGTAATCGTTGATAGGGGTAGGTAGTGTTGTAGGTCAGTGTCACGTGACGGTGTGTACGTCGTGCGCTGCCCACCCCTCAGTCCTTACCAGTGTACACCTTAATGTTCCAGTAGTAATCGTTGATAGGGGTAGGTAGTGTTGTAGGTCAGTGTCCCGTGACGGGGTGTACGTCGTGCGCTGCCCACCCCTCAGTCCTTACCAGTGTACACCTTAATGTTCCAGTAGTAATCGTTGATAGGGGTAGGTAGTGTTGTAGGTCAGTGTCCCGTGACGGGGTGTACGTCGTGCGCTGCCCACCCCTCAGTCCTTACCAGTGTACACCTTAATGTTCCAGTAGTAATCGTTGATAGGGGTAGGTAGTGTTGTAGGTCAGTGTCACGTGTTGGGGTGTACGTCGTGCGCTGCCCACCCCTCACGTCAAATCATTTTGTGTGTGTGTATATCTATATTTGCGTATGTGTATGTGTGTACGCCTATTTGTATATATGTGTATATACATATATATAGTGTGTATATATATATATAAAGTGGTTAGCATACAATAGAGAAATTTAACACAAAAAAGTGGTTAACACGTGCGCCTCACATGCTCAAGGCCCTCGGTTGTGCCGTGTAGTGGATTGTGAGCTGCCTGCAAAACTGGAGCAGTTTTCAACACCAGAGGATACCAAAACAATAATATTTCATTATTGTCAGAAAACACTGAGGTTTGGTTCTTCGACTTTGTCAGTAAAACCAGTCCTCCAAATGTTCATATCGTTTTGTGCCCCCGTGTAAGAATTGTGTAGATATACAAACCTCACTTAAGTATAAAATATTTCAACTTTTTTGATATCATTTTATACACAGTAGAACACCCACATAACGAAAATTAAAGACATTTTCACTATCTCTTTTATTTTAAACGGAAAGTACAGAAAACTTACTTGGAAATTAGCGGAGAGGTTCCGTGAAATTTACGGAAAGTCCGTTTCTGAAAATCATGTGTCCGTAATTTTACGGAGAGTTTACACTTCTGGATAAATTGTTACCAGCACTTTTCCGTAAAATGAAGGAAATTTTTTTAAACAGTGTAGAAGCTATACTATACATTCAGTACTATTCTACATCGAATGAAGAATGCAGTAGATAACACAGATTAATCACTACAGGAAAGGTAAATGTTTCTTTGTCGTAGACACTTTATTATGGAAAGTGTCCCGATTATTTAACCTGTTATTGTTTCAACACAACAAACTATCATATTTACGTTTAGTATTATAGTGCTTAACTTAATATATTTTTTGACCTCACATTTATATATTTCTTAAAATTTTCTCCTTGTCCTCATCACTTTGTTAATAAAACAATTATTGCAATAAGCTCGAATAGGATCTCTGACTGTCATTATTTGGCTATCGCATTTGCCGTAAGGTTTTCTAAGAATTTTTTTTGTTTGCACGTGATTAGTACAGGTGGCCAGTGAGACATATGGACATGTCAAAACTAATTTAGAAGTTCTTCACATACCAGCATGTACTTATCAAGTCGATGGATGGTATATGTAAATGCCTCTTCATATCCAGAATTAATATTACTTTTAAAACTTATCTTTATTACACAGTAACGAAATTATATACATGGGAATTTCAGGTATAATAGGAACTATGACAGTATATTGAATTGATTTGATAACATATCGTTTTAACGAGAAAACGTAATAATTTAATTTTTTAACAATAAATAGTATTGCACTCGATAATTGGTTTAGTACTCGATAAGTTCGGAATATTTTTATTTTATAATATCAAATTATCCGCTAGTTTAAAAATTTAATTTCTCTTTAGTTGTTAGTTTTGCCTCACTGTGTTCATTTTCATGATGGGCTTCAACAATGCAATGTAATTTAAATTTATTATCCTGCACTTTTCATTTGTTTCTAAGAAGTTATTTCAGTTCATAGTATTATTCTACAGATAAGTTTTTGCTCTTTAGATCTGGCAGGTACTAGTTTATAAGAGGAGTATACATCTTTGTTGGGTACTGTAAATCACACTCAAGGATGTATCTCATAGACACAAAAGGTAATGACGAATTATACGGGTTCTTGTCCATTTGAAGTAGCATAGTGCTAGTGAAACACTCATCACCTAACTAGCATCGCATGACTATCCAATTCGAATTTTTACGTGAATACGTCATTACATTTGCAACCATAGTGGAAGACAATCCAAAAAATCCGATGATAACAAAATTGGGGGATATAGTTTGGCATTGCAGCTCCGAATCTATCGTCTAAATTCAAAATTCAATTACACCACTCGAGTGCCAAAGTATCAAAGAATATGTGAGTGACGTTGAGTGAAGACTGGGAAAAGGGAGGGGGAGGGCGCAATTTTGAGTTCGTTTCGCCGCGTCTCATAACTTCAGCAATCGATTGCGTGTATAAAAACATTTGCGTGGCGTGGCAAAGGAGAAATTGTATGCTTTTAATGTAAAAAATTAAGATAACTTAACAAAAGTTCGGCTTATACTCGGCAAAAAGCCAAGTCTAAATACAGAAATCGTATACGGTTGGAAAGAGCATCTCAAAAGCAATCCAGTGATATCCATTAAACCCCATATGATCGAGTGAAGCTGTGTCGGGAACGTAAAATAAACATCAAGGCGTCCGAGCGCGTCAACGTAGATATATTCACGCAAAATAAATGGCCGTGTCCCCAACACAGCCAACTCCAGTTTTTTGTGATAAGGTTGCTTTTCACATTGAGATATTCCATTCCTTAACCTACCACCAATGAACGTGTGTTTTTCCTTATTTCTCAGCAACTAAATATAAAATATTTTCATATTAAATGTAACATGAAATCCACTAGATCTACTACTTGTATGCACATTTAATATTCTTTCTCCATATGTATAATTAACATTACTACGGGCCTCGTCACATCCACTGTCATTTAAGACTCATCGTTGAATTCCTATTTAATTTACATTATTGCCAAAAATTAACTAATCTCTTTTTAAGTTCACAATATTGCATTCATCCATATATATCTAGCAGAATTATAGCTGTATAATCTTTAAGTGTGCGCGATGCCTTTCGGCGATATCAGACTCGGTGAATTGGTCGTAGAATGTTTTTTTTTTGTAGCAAACACATTTCTCGTCCAGGCACACCCATCCCTTCACATATCATACGAGGGAATTCCTTAATGAATGTTGACAGAGCCTTATCTATTTATAAACAAAAAAATGCGTGGCTATGTCTAGGGGCGGGTTGATGAAACTAAAATAAATTTTATTCTACGACTGATAACTACTGACATCTTGGAATGTCATGTCATTTGCACTCAGCTACGGAAATTGACTAGGTTTAGGTCAAATAATCAGATGGCCAGGCACAAAAAAAATGCTAGTTTGGAGGCATTTAAATATGCGAGTTCGTAAGTATACAGACTCGCAGGCTTGCAGTTGTGGAAGTGTGATGTTATATATAGACGTTCTAGGATATCAAATGCATACTTCTACTACCTGCTAAAAAAATTTGTGTTTCGCCACAAACAAACATCACCACGATAACCGTCATGCTTGGTTAATCAGGTACGTAAACAGGAAGAATAATAAATCGTAGTTAGCTAGTTCGCTAGGCAAACCATCAGGCAGATTGGTAGCTAACAAAGCAGATGTGAATATTTGAAGAGAATACTGCATGCGAATGCCCTAAATGATTGGTGCTCGTCCACAAATCTTTTTAATATAAAACTTCAGTATGCAGGGATACAAGTATGCAAATAACGAAATACACAATTAAGCGACCGCAGATATAAAAGCGCATAATAGAGCAGGCACACAGGTGATGCGTGTCCCAAATTCATATTTACACACTTCGAGCGGGAACAACAGGGAAAATACTTCTGATTGAGCTGCTTGTATTTGACGCTACACGGACAAAGGTTGTACGAACGCTAATAACAGTTATAAATGTTCAAAATATCGGGTTTCAGCAACAAGAGGACATCTGCAACGATGTAGTACAGAAAGGCAAAGAGTAATTACGGTTTTCCATAGTAGTGGATTCACAGGCGATCACATTTGCATATATCATCGCATCCACAGTGTCCGCGGCTACATGGTGCACATTGAGTTCCTAGGAGTTGCCCACAGATAAAAATCAAACGGCGTAAATATGGAGATCAGGTTGGATACTCAACTATTCCTCGTCGGCTTATATACCACTAAACAAATTTTTAATCTGCAAGCGACCATATGTCTCAATAAAGGCTGTTCACAATAAAGTGAGCACTTTTGAAATAAACCTTAGAAAATGGCACTGCCTCTGCCTGCGTTTATTTCAACGGACTCACTGGATGGCATGCGCCCAGATAAGTTTTTAACATGGATGAAATGTAGTTTCATATTTAACATCTAATACAAAGTGTCAGGTAACCCATTTGCGATAACTTAAATTATTTATTTCGCTTTCTGATCTTTTAATACATCGGAAGTGTAGAAATAACCATATTTGTAAAATATTTACTTTTCTAACAATTTCACAGTTGTACTCGACCAACGCATGAATAAAGCAATGAGGTCCACGGAAATGTTAATTTCACAAAAGTCAGAAGAATGCACAATGTGCATACAAGTAAATCTCAAGCAGGGCTTTCAAAAGCACTCATTTTACCGTGAACAGCCTTTAATAATGTAACGGTGAACCGTGATGCTGGAAAAATCAATCGGCATGTGGGTATGAGTTGGCGAACAGCTGGTACGATGTTTTCCTGCAACATGGTACAGTAACTTTCACTTATCACAAATCCTTCAAAGCATAATGACCCCGAAAGTCGTCTGACAAACACCGTACCACACTTAGTACCATAATGTGATGAGTCTTGGTGCACACGTGCGGACAATGTCCGCGCGGCGGCGCCACTGCGGCACGGCAAATGTGTTCCACGAGGGCGCAGCTGCAATCTATGTCCGCACGTGTGCACCGGACTGCGGCACGGCAAATGTGTTCCACGAGGGCGCAGCTGCGATCTATGTCCGCACGTGTGCACCGGACCTTTCCAGCCCAGTACACACAGATGCGGCGCTCGACAGTCCTATACGACTTACATGTCGCCTCATCGGACCAAACAATTACGTCAGTAAAATGTCCTTTATCGTTGCACATGTTTACAACGCACTAACGAAATTCGACATGTCTCTCTGGGTCGTCTTTGTTCTCACGCGTAGCTTGCCGCGAGGAACATATTCACACGTTCCCGAGGAACGTGTGAATATATGAAACACCCCCCCTCCCCACCCTGCCCCCGGTCGTTGCCGTTTTCTTCCAGCCACGCCGTCATTTCTTCACATCGCTCACAGGTGCGTACACTCTCAAACTGTGTTGCGTACTTGTATCACTGTTACACGTGACTCTAGCTCTGTAATCGAATTCTGATCGCCAGAATTCTCTGCACCTCAATCATGTTCTCACATTGCCAATGATATTTCAAAATATACTTACATTGCTCGGAAGAAAACGTTATAGCCTCCGTAATTCTCTGTCAAATTTTGGTGCTTCTGTTTGTGGCTGTACACGGAACTGGCAACAGCAGAATGGATACACGTGCTCCCACACTCGCAACGTTATCATTGTATAGGCTGTTCACGGCAAAGTGAGCTCTTTTGAGGTCTTGTGTTACTTCTCCTTCCAGCCGTTTTTTTATCCTTTAACTACATTTAAAAATAAATTCTGCCATGTAATTAATAACCACACTGTGCATGTCCCACCCCACACTGAAGTTAACAACTAGGGCTAATATAAAATATATTTATTTACTATTACTCCAAATTAAGGATTTTTCAAAAGTGCTCACTTTACCGTGGATAGTGTATAGTGACAAATTCATGCAGTCCCATTAAGTTATCTTTAAAGTTTTTTTGTTCTTAATGTAGAAAGAGGAGAAAAATTATTTCGGGCTATCCGGTATGGTGTTGACGAGTGTAGCTAAGTTATCTTTTATTACACTACAATCTAGAAAATCGTAATTTTAAATCTATCTTATTTATTAAACTCCTCGCACGATTTATAGAGAGGTAGAGAAAGGACTGCGGACTGTTTTTCTATGCCCTCCCAAACAGGTTTCCTGTACTTTACTTATCTCGTAACATGTGACAGTGTTTTTCTATGTAAGATTTCGCCTCTTCTTATGGCATAATCTTTAAGGGCGACTAAATTATTACATGTTCTAAAGAAAAATTTGAAAATGATGTATTTTACTTTCTATATGAAAAACTGCACTCTCGTGTTTCCTTTCTCACTGTTATGATGGCGTGTGCCGGCCTCGACACCCTGATACGCACAAGGTCGAAGCAAGCCAGTGTACAGAAGTCTGTAGCTATTGAGTTAGAGACTCCAGTGCCGGAGTTTTCGACAGCAAGTCTCTCGCTGCCAGGCCACGATGGCGCGATGCTCCGGCAATACAGGACAGAGTAACCAATAGTGTGAGGTTTATCTTCACCGCGCACGCGACGAGGTGTATGTCCCAACCACCGTAATCTGTTGGTTCATCAGAATTGGGCTGCAATTTTAACACTGAAACCATACATAGTAGGAATCCACGAGACTCAAGTAAGTAGTTAAATAATTATAATGTAAACACTTCTCGGATTGTAATAATTAATTCTTTATAGTTTTGACTAAAATTTATGCAATTGATCCCTCTTTATATTGTTATTCTACCAGCTAACCCATACATAACAAGTTCGGCTATATTCTAATTAAAATGTATGTTTTGAGCTTAAGCATAAGCAGAGAAACTAATATAATTTTAAATACTTAAATTCATTCAACCATAACAACATATATATGCGTCTGTCCATTTCCAACATGTTTGATTCAAAATTGTGACTATAAAATAAATATATTTGGCAAAAATACACTAAATTCAAATAGTAAACTAACAATTTGGTGGTTGAGAAAAAAATTATAAACACTGGAAAGTTTCAAGAAGGTTCTGTAAGGAAAATGTGAGGCTCGTTTATGTGTGAGTGACATGAATGATTCCAGCTGGATATACCCCTTAAAATATGGACGTACGGAATACGCAGGGTCTATAGAAATTTCGAAATGCGACAACTATGAAGGGTTAGTCCAACATGAGTAACAAGTCTATCACGAATATGTAAGATAAGCAGGTAGGACATGAGATGACACATCTCCTGTTATATGATTTTTCTGTAAATTTAGTTACTTTTGTACTGACTGTGTTGTGGTCTTTATGTAAATGTTATAAAGCTTCAAGAAAAAGCTGATGGAAAAATATGTATGTATGTATGTATGTATGTATGTATGTATGTATGTATGTATGTACGTATGTATGTATGTACGTATGTATGTATGTATGTATGTATGTATGTATGTATGTATGTATATATGTATGTATGTATGTATGTATGTATGTATGTATGTATGTATGTATGTATGTATGTATGTATGTATGAGGTGATCTACGATATAGCGTAATAGTATTAGTATTAAAGTATTGTTTTAAAATAGAACGGACATCTTTCCTCGTAATGGTATCAGACAAAAATTAAGTTGAATTATTCCTTTAAATTATATAACCAAAGCGTAAAAGAGAAGCAAGTGTCTTTTAAAAAAGTTGTTTATTCCGATTGGTTGTCAGGAAATCACATAAAATGAGCAGATAAAAATGTAGAAAAAAAAAAATGTTTTTAGCTTTTCACCTTCATGACGCAAAATAAAAGTATTGCTACGTAGCGAAATGGAGATGCAGGAAAAGGCATTGACACATGCAAATTGTAAAGAAGGTTACGAGAGAAACCTGCCTCGTGGATGGCTTTGGCCAGACTCCCCAGAGCTCCATATCGGAACCCTTTGTTTGCATCTCGTCAATCCTCCTCGCCCTCTCCACACCCTTAGCTATACAGTACGTCTTGTCGCTCCATCACGACCAGCTGACGGTTAAAACGCCCACGACACTTTTCTGAGTGGCGCAACATTTCAGCCATCAAACCGCACAACATATTCTTCAACATATATCGTGCTGCCAAAGCACTCTTTCCATTGTGAAAGACTCAAGTCCATATTCTTCTGCGGTGAAGGTTCTGGTTTCCAATCCCGAAGAACGCCTCAACGTGACTTCAATTTTTTGACGCTTTTGTGTTATTGAGCAAGTGTAACACCAAGAATTGTTATAATAGAGAGTTAAAGGCTGTTCACATTAAAGTGAGCACTTTTGAAACCATCCTTAGAAAAAAATCACTGCTCCTGACTGCATATATTTTAACGGGCGCTCTGAGTGACATGCATACAATAAAGTTGGTAACGAGGGATTGAAAGTAGTTCCATATCTTAACGTCGAATAAAAAGAGTAGAGTGACCATTTGGGACAGCATAAATTATTTCTTTCGCTTTCTGTTTTTTTATGTATCGAAGCGTAAAATGAGCATGTTTGTAAACTATTTAATTTTCTTATAATTTCACAGTTTCACTGGACCGACGCATGGATAAAGTGATGAGGTCCTTACCAGTGTTAATTTTACATAACGCGGCGTAAGAATACGCAACGTGCATACAAGTAGATCCAAGCAAGTATTTCAAAAGTGATAATTTCACCGTGAACAGCTTATACCAGATGTTACCTTAATGTTTGATGGTCTGTCTTCTTTGCCAGCTGGTTTTCTGAACTATTGCTCTACCGGGCACTAACTCTTTAAAACCTCTGAACCCAGCAGCCTAATCGGCTTGATTCAAGCTTGTATCAAGCTTGTCATGACAAGTCTGCGTGCTTGCATCAAGCTTATTGAGTAAGCGAGAAACCTAGAATCAAGATATCTAGTCTCCATGTAACGAGGTTGTAGCAAGTTTTACAAAACTTGAACCGGCAAGCTGCAAGCAAAATAAAACCACATGCAAGTTCGCCATTAGTATACACAAGTGATTTAAAATTTGGCTTCCATCATGCTTGATCTACACGTGATATGACAAGTCTGCTCGGCAAGGCAAACTGCAAGACTGTCACTTGCTTGCTCGCTATTTCGTTAACTCCTCAGATAACGGCAGTGAAATCTTATGACGTCCATCACCCAGAGATCAAGTGTATATCTAAGCTATGTATGCGGTGGTCTCAAATTACGACTCCACTTTTTGCATAATAATTTAGTATTTTCATTATTAAATGTATTCGCCAATACACTGATTATAAAGTTTTTTTTAAAAATGAAACAAAGCTTATATGGCGCAACAAAATTAGTTATTTGTACAGGAATAGGGAAATATTTTGATGTTATTATGTTGTTCTTACTTGGTTGCGCCAAATAAATATTTGGTTGGTGCAACTGAAGAGTTCTTTGACTCTACATACATTTCAATTTCTGTTAACATAAAGAAAAATCTAAGCCCGACCGAAATTAGAAAGTAATGAATCTGCGCATGCGCGCTACATCCTGGCTTCCTCAGCAAATCACAACTGATGGAAAATTAATGTATTTAAATTCATTAATTTCGAATACTGGACAACGTTCGCAAATAAATATTCCAGGTTTGTAGATTTAATTTTTAGTTTCCTGTTAAGATTTTTTATTAGGATGTTTATATAACTAATTAACATCAATAAATTCACTAACAAAACACTGCTGCTATCTTAAATATCACAGAAAATAACAAATTCCCGAGGTGAATTTTCAAACGAAGGCAATTTTAATGAGTGGCCAAAAAAATATGTACTTTTAATTCAATTAAATATGTTGGCAGTCTAATTTATTTTGGCCCAACACGGAGGTTATGTTAATTCAAGCCTGTATTTCGATAGAAGAGCAAAATTAATTTGGTTGCTTTGAAAAGTTTTGCTTACTCAACCAAATATTTTTTGGGGCACCTAAATATATTTTCTGCCCTATGGGAACGAATAATTTGTTAGATGAAACAAACTTTTCTCTCAGTGCACGTGCATCTCATCTTCCAATATTTGCCTACTTGTGTATAGAACTCGATGTCTCGTTTCTTAAGAAAGTACAAAAATTCCTCAAAATAAGATTACTCTCTTATTATCCTGTATTGGTACTCTGACTTTCACTAAGGTGTGGTTATTATTTTCCAGTTAACATTATTTGTGGCTCCATATCCATTATTCTCAAGATAGGCTACATCATATATATAGGGATGTGGCTGATTCGGGGACATGGTGTTGAGTCTTACGTCAATACGCCTGTGTTACTCGGGTATATATTTTTCGTATATGGGAATGAAATGGAAGTAAAGAATATTATACTTTTCTTCCATGAATTAATTCAACAGATATAGACGATATAATTCCGTCTGCAGCGCGCCAGGACATTGGAGTCCGAAAATTTTCGCGTGCGTCAACAATTACCGCGAGACTCCGCGGGCCTCACGAAAGCGCGGGTCCAACTCGATGTCAAGCTTGCTTCGTATTTGTACAGACGATCAAATGAGACCACATTTATTTCCCTCGTATTGTAGCTCTGTAACACCCGGTATCCCATGAGTAGTTTTGATTCTATAGTCGTATTCTCGTCAACGTAAACAAAATAAGAGCGTCGCATGGACTTTGATTATACGCGCACTTTTATTTTGATTTTGATAATTTGAAATGCCAAACATTTTCTGCTGTTTTCCCCCTTAAGAGTGGGATGGACCCCCGTATTTCTTGTGAAATAGTTATTTGCGCGAATACGCGTGTCTCAGTAAATAAATGTTTGGCAAATTCGACTTTTTGTCAGAGAAGATAAAAAAAACAATCATCTATGCCGCTATTTTTTTTACTTTTGTCATATTGAGTATACTCTTGGAGAAGAAATTCGTGAAAATGGTAAAATATCGCATTTTTAAAGCTTGCCTATGCAGTTTCCTTAAGCGGCAAGAGAAAAATACAAAGATACGGGCGTAGTTTAATCCGTGCTCCTTCATCACGTGTAATAAAGTCCCACTGTTACAGATGTAATTTGCACAGCACAGCGTCACGACGGAAACACTGCACGCCTTGCGCGTAGGAGCGATGAGACACTAGGCGTGCGTGTTAGTGTCGCCCGTATCGCTCCCTCGCTTCTTGACCTTGAACGCGGGGTTCCATCTCACTCTTATGCCCAGTAACACGGGGATGTCTCACTCTATTTTAAGGAACTACTAAAATATTAAATTAATTTACGATGTTTCAGTCATTTCCTTGCAATGCTAAAACTTATACTACAGACAGAAATTGTATAGTTATTTCTGAAGTTAACATAAACGTTTTTTATGACTGAACATTTACATCGTACAGGATAACTAATTTCCTTAAAATTTACAGATATTCTGAGATTGCAGAATTTTTATATTGCTACGACGTTTCACAATGTACAAGTTAACGCCGATAGTCTTGTAAACGCCACAGGACACAATGACTGTACATAGCAGTAGGAGAAATGACGACATATTCACCTGAGTTTGTCATCATTCTAATCTGCTGCTCGTATGATGTTTCAGTATATGTATATACCTAGAGTATAAGGATGGTGTTCAAATATTACAGTCGGTAACTGAGCTACGCAGTTTCAAAGTGTTACAAACAAATAATATTTTGATTGGTCCTTTGCTTGTTATTTTTTGTAAACTATTAAAATACGCGCTACGTTATGTGAAACATTACGATTAACGAGTAAACGACCAAAGTGATAGAAACCCCAGCTGCAAATATCAAACTACTATTTGGTAAAAACTTATACTTAAAACATGTTCAGAGCCAGAGTACACAAGTGTTTAAATAACACACGCGATATTGTTGTAGGCTGTACAGCGCGAGGTTCAATGCCCATAGATTCTTCCCTGTGGAAAATTAAATGACTTATATATAAACTGTGTTCATTCATTGTGATAGCGGAGGAGTGTTTTAGGTTAGTAAACCCTATAGTTCGAAACATTACACTGATTAAATCCGAAGTTGATGCTCCGAACCTGAGCTCCGCTAGCTTTTAGCACGAGGTTTTCTGGGTTCAAGTCCCGGGTAAGGCATGTGTGTGTTTATAATTGTCTCACTACTGTCGCTTAAGTTTCTGGTTTCATTTCTAAAGTTATTGTTTTCAAAGAGAAGAAAAATCCTTCCTACCAACTCAACGTTCCACCCATTTTGAAAGAAACTAGCCTTATTTTGACTTATTGCTGTAACTCGGGATCGGTGCTGTTGTGTACGAAGAAGTGAAATTTTGAGGGCGAAATTGTCGATTTTGAGAGGGGGAAGAGGGAAATGGTGAAGTAAAATGGCCGCCGGGAGACCGTAATGACAGAGCATGAACAGATCCGACGCTTCGACGCTAGAAGCCGATGCTCCCAACTTTCATTTTTCATTTTACTTACACCAGTCGTAGAACATACATAATTGCGAGGTACGGCTTGTCCGCAAAACTCTAATTCTCTACATCTCCGCTTATTGTGTGATAAACTGGCTGATTTCAGTTAATATGCTCGTTTTACTCGGAGGAAATTTTGCACCCCAATCTGTACACCAGAATCTCTCAATGACTTGTCACCAAGGCCAATTTTTTTTTTTTTTTTTTTTAGATCAAGGATGGGGTCAGACGTTGCAAATAATAATTTACCATATTTCGTTAGGACGAAATCACGAATGCATACGTCCTGCGAGTGTGACTGTTTGTCTTTGCTGAGACCTTCTCCATTACTTCTCATGCCACACCAAGGGTGACTTCTCAGGTATAGAGTGTAATACAGTCTTATGGGGTTGTCTATCAACTTGTTCTGTTTAATTGTTTACCAGGGTTCAGCCAATCTGCAAACGTTCGCGGGCCGCCGATTGAGAACCACTGGTGTATACAATGAGTTGCTGAGCGAGTTTGTATTCAGACTGCAACTCTTGACTGGCAATACTCATACTATTTTGTATATTTGAATACTGAATTTTCACGAAATTTTGTATTACAAATTTTTATAAAAAAGAGTAATAAAACACGATGGATGTATAAAAAATGTATAACCTTAATGTTATACACACGTAGTATCCTAACTATAAATTGCCTGTGCGTAATTTATCTCACTTATAATAAATGTTTGTAAACATTAACACGTTTTAAACATAACTAATATGTATATCTTGTTAATATCATATATTGCGCCCGCTTTGTTGGAGTACTTAAAAAAAATAGAATATTTAAAAAATGATATAAAACAGTATAGAAAATTATGTATTATTTTAACTTATTCATCCTCAAATCTATATTTGAATGTTTTATTTATGATCACATTGACATGTTATGCCAAGTGCGTTGTTTTTAAACTAGACATAGTATATATGTAATTACAAAATGACGAACTGGCCATAACAGATGCGGCATGTTTGTAATGGCCTTCTCGCCAAGGCTTCTACTTTTTGGGGCAGAAGAAACAAGCGAAGGTGAGGGGAAAGACGTAGGTACATGAAAATGCCACTCACCATCGTTACAGGGTTGATCGATCCGAAGCTTCTGATGTACAGCTCACAAGTCACCGAGGTCGGCTTATCTGCAACAACAGACAGACATCCCTGTTGAGGAAAAGGCACAGAGCTTCTCACTAATAACAGCTTTTATTTAACTCGCGGATAGTATCGAGCGAACCGGAAAATTGAGTGTGCTATCACATTACCCACCGTTGGTTTAAAGATAAATTAGAACTTTTGACAGACCTGTATAGTTTATTGTTCCAGTCCGCTGTTCATCCTTCGGCAAGAAGTAAAAAATTAATATTTATATATAACTAAAAATGTAATGTACAAGCGTGGGTAAAATAATAAAATAAAATATAAAAGTAAAAAATAATTACTATAGGTAATTCGCCTTTAATTGATCACTTCTAAAAACCCTGCTTAAGATTTACTTTATTTCCTTTTTTTTTTTGTATCCTTCCGCCATAATTAAAATTTACATTGCCATGGGCTTAGTAACTTTACTCATTACACATTCATCGGTCAAGTGGCACTGCGTTACTGCATTATTAATCTCCGAAATCGTACTCTAACACGTATAAAATATAATAATAATGATCAACACTATCAAGACTTGCCACAAATTTTGAGTGAGTGAAGAGATTTGAGCGGCTCTCAACATCGAGGTCTTGAGAGCCAATGAGGGTGAAGCGAGATGAGTATGGAGCAGCACCGGAATGAAGCCTATACATTGGAGTATCGCAAGTTTCAATGGCGTGGGAACAGTTTTGTCTGCAACACTAGTAATACTCCGCAACCAGTGCTAATAATAAATTGCCGTCATATTTTTCAAGAGCGAGACATGCTAGGTAGACTGAATCTTTTGGGAATCAACAACAGCACAATAACATTTTTTTCTCTGGATTCCCCATCAAAGTATTGTTGCCTATTCCTATAGACCTATGCTGTTGCACAAATACCATATTGAAATGACTGTTAACGTAACAATTCTCAGTGCGATTCATTTCAATTCAATGATTTCTGCCGCGAAATTGTATCATCACAGGAGATGTTACATCTTCAATTATAATTTAATTGGTTAGAATTCGGATGTGTTATTTTAAAACCACACTGCAGATGATATATTTCCGATGATGATACAATTCCGGTTGTCTAGTTGAGAGCTGTTGGGATTGTGTCATAACCGGAGATGTTTGATTTCCGGTTTTGGTTTAGGGGGACTAAGTAGCTGCGCGTCCAAGGTCAAGAAGCAAGGGGGCGATACGGGCGACAATAACACACGCGCCTAGCGCCTCATCGCTCCTAAGCGCAAGGCGTGCAGTGTTATCGTTGTAACGCAGTACTGTGTAAATTAGACCTGTAACAGTGGGATTTTATTACACGCGATGAAAGCCCACAGATTAAACTACGCCCGTATCGTTGTATTTTTCTCTTGCCGCTTAAGGAAACTGCATAGGCAAGCTTTACAATTGCTATATTTGACCACTTTCGCGAAGTTTTTTCTCCAAGAATACACTTAATCTGACGAAAAAAAAGATCCGTAGATAACCGTTTTTTTTTCCTGACAGAAAGTCGTATTTGCAGAACATTGTTCGCGCAAACAACTACTTGACAAAAAAAAGTGGGGTTCAGCCCACTCTTAATGTATGAAATAAACAGAATATTTTACATATCAGTAAAATTTTATGCTCATAATAAACATGCCTGGGTGTGAGGGCAGACATTATTGGTAGAGGCCCGGAAATGTCATGGATTCATTCAGTGACAAGCTAGATTCCACAATCCTTTGTGCATTCGAGCATCAGTTTGAAGCTCATTGGCTGATTTACCACATTAACCTCAGACGAGCTGGCACACGATTCGGTTCTTATTTTCCTTGTAGGTTCTTTATTGGTCGAAAGTCGTTCGAGGCGTGGTTAACAAACTATCGACCAATGGAATCATCAACACACATGTACTCGTGAATGCAGTTTAACTTGTTCTCGCGAAATTTCTGGGTGTCTAGTTATTGGGTTCCTGGGTTAGCCTGTCAACAAATGACGGCCTGGTGCTGTAATATCCCCTGGCTACGAGGAGCCTCGGGAGAGGAGGTGAAGTTTCCTGGCAGTTCACTAGGAGTGTCTAAGAGAGACGGATTGCCGCCCAAGGGAGACTGCGTCAGTTTTCGTAAGGCCGCCGAAACTAACCTAATTAAGCAGTTTCGCTTCGTTCGGAAGCCCAGAACGTCGCTCAAGAGGGAGATTATGTCGGCTCCCGAAGGTTCGCCATTAATTCGGTTAGGAGTACACTTAAAAAGAGTTCGTAGGCAGCATGGAACGCACGCATATTTACAGACAGAAAGTTTGCCGAAGAGACGTCATGAATAACAGCTTTGAAAATTTGCAATATTTATACATACGGAACAGCAAGGTAGGAAAATCAACTCTGTTATACAGAAAATCTCATTAAAAATAATAATATGTAAGTATGAATTTAAAAAAAATTGGTTCAAGACATTATTATTTACATTTTGGTTTCTGTATAAGAACACTGTAGGCCTACTCTTCGTAAGTTAGCCTGCGCGAAATCTAAATAAAGGTGTTTATAGGACATATCAGTATCTCTTGTATATGTTGTAATTTCTATTGGACCAGTAACTGTCCACCTGTCATAAACATGCAATTTTTTTTTCGGAAACCCATTTCCTTGTCTTCGTGTGGCCTCCAATAGACGCACCAGCTGATGGTGAAAGGATACATAAGCTAAAAAAGTAAATATTTACTGAACTGTCAAAATCTCACCAGCTTATATGAGAGGGAGAGCCTACAAGTGCATACAAGTAGGTCTCTAGTAGGGCTTTTATAATTGCGCATATTACCGTAACACCCTGTAAGAAGATACGTTGAAAAACAAATCATTATGGGCTGATTAAATTTCATTAAATATAGGAATTCTGTGCAATTTGTATGCGAAGAGAGTATATAAACACATTATGACATGGATACACTACCTAAGTGCTAAACAGTTTATCCCCATCACCGATACTTCACTGGTGGTAATGAATATCTTATAGCGTAAGTTCGATAAGAAATTTGCAGTGGATTTATATAATTTAAATTCAATGAATAACATACCAGTGCTGAAAAGCGATTCTTCCGTGTCCTATTGCTCGCAATTTTCCTGCTACTAGCTCTCGGCTCCCAAGCTCGATTTCCTTAAAAGTTTTTATACACAGAATTGCAACGCAATTGCATATGGGAGTGTAGGCGTCCAAGCGTGAATTGGGGATTAAAAATGTACACTGGGGAGTCATTCCAGTGCGAGGTGAGTCGAGTGGACCTGAGGCGCCGTTACTAGGTGTGAGGCGAGACATGGAAGGAATCTCCAAGTGTGTCGTGAGACGAGGACCTCGTAAAACTCGCCAAAAGACTGCGTCCAGAGACGCATATCCTTTTACAAAAAACACGCGTGTAGATACTTTCTAGGAAAAGATGTATAACATACGAATATAAAGAACAAGCAGTTTTGAGATACCTAATTCGAATAACTACAAAATATAGAAAGATTCCTATTTAAGGAAAATAAAAAGTCTAATTATGGTGTAAATCTGATTCTAATATTGGCGCCCGGTTGACTGCTCAGTCTGTATCACATCACAGTTCATGTACATATAGGCTGTTCACGGTAAAATGAGCACTTTTGAAAACCCTGCTCAAGATCTACTTGCATGCCCGTTGTGTATTTTTCCGCCTTATGTAAAATTATCATTGCCCTTGGCCTCATCACTTTTTTTTCACGCGTCGGTGAGGCGAAACTGTGAAATTAATGGAAAATAAAATATTTTATAAATCTGGTAATTTTTATACTTCGATGCATTAAAAAAGAACAGAAAGCGAAAGAAACGATATAAGTTATCACAAATAGGTTGCCTAACACTTTTTATTCGACGACGTTATGGCATGGAACTACTTTCTACCAATCGTTGCCAACTTTACTGGGCGATTGTGACTCAGTGCGTCCATTAAAATATATGGCGTTATTAGCAGTGAATTTTTTCTTAGGTTGATTTCAGAAGTGCTCACTTTATCGTGAATAAGCTTTACATGGCTGAATGTACAAAAGATGACATTAAGGCCGTGTCTCAACTCGAAAGTGCGCTCACTCTCACTCTGGCACACTCTGGCTCACTCTAGCGACTTGAGACTTGTGGTCTCTGCAAGCCTTCGACATTATTTCTCTGACAGAGAAGGAAATAAATAGTGAAAAATAAATTTTTGCTGGCATTTTACGTTCCTCGAATAAATGTACAGTATTTTATGAAATAGTAACTTATTTTAATTTGTTAAATTTTTGAATTTTTAAAAACGTATTTGCTATATTGCAAATCACAGTATTTAATCATTTAACCTAAATTAAATGTGAACATAATAACACCATAATTTGTAATGATCCATATCAAACAGACTACTGTCGTTATTACACATTTCTCGATCAATCTCAGTGATTAAGTTAAGTCGATAAAATATTTCTAACACTGCTTTAGAAACAACAAAATATGTGTCTGGATATTTGAGGCTAGACTTGAAAACAAATGGCTGCCAGAGAGGGTGCGAGAGTGAGCACCGAGTGTACATCGTCGTTCACACTCCCTCTCGCGCTCTCTCCTCGGTGTTGGGTCAGTAGAGGGGACTTTCTGTGACGTCAAGAGTGAGTGATAGAGTGCTCTCTCGGCGAACTGGGACACGATCTTAGTTAATTTCCTTGTCATAGACATGACGACGGCTTGTCACGGTTTGCCCTGACATAAATATACCTGATGTCTGTCTGCTGTGTGTAGGAGACAATAATCGTGCAGGTATCATCATTTGCACTCTGCAAGGTTTCTTATCAGCACTGGCAGCGAGTTTGTAATGCATTCGTATTTGGTAGCAGAATATTACTTATAAGTGTGCTGCAAACTCTCGCTGATTTACTATACATATTGCACGTTACTACGTGTTAAAACGTTTAAAATCAATCTAATTAATTTCATGACCATCGTAAATTAAATAGTTTGCTGTGAATATTTACTATTTAAAAAACTTTTACTTAATAAAAACAAGAAGGTACTGCTACAACAAATGAGCCTAGTTTCCTCTAAGTGGGTGCAGATAGTTTTTAATGAAGTTCTTAAAAGCTTAGATGATGACAGGTAGGCCATGACATCTTGTTGACATCAGTATCATTTGAGATGGAATCAAACACATATTCAACAGTAGTAAGACAACTACACATAGACATGTGCCTTACACAGTATTATAACCTGGAAAACCTCGTAATATAAGTTAGTGCGCTATCAGCTGCCTCGCGGAGGTAGGGTTCAGAGCGCTTTTACAGTGGTTCACTAAGGCATGTAGCCGTTGTCATGAAGGGCTTCCAGAGACTTAATTTTCCTTTTTTTTTGTGAAACTATCCAGTGATGACAGCTCTTGATACTGAGTGTAAGCCAACAAGAGCTTCAGCTTTTAGACTCCCTAACTTACTGCGTAGTAGTCGAAGTGGTATAGTTCGATTCCTCCCTCCACTTCCAGTCGTTATGTTGGTATTTTGTGGGAGTGACGGATACTTGCTCAAAGCAAGAACAAGGTGATCTGTGTCAGGAGAGAAGATGTCTAATTGTTATGCTCTAGCCTTTTTTTGCTTCTATGGCATGCAAAATAATATTTGTATCTGCCTCTTCATGTTCACAGTTCAGATAAGATACACATTCATTTGTTCCCTTAGCAACCTGTCTCCAAGAAACTGCCACATCCCGACATGTGTTTACCACATTTTTTTGGGAACTGTTTGGCTAAGAAGTTTGACAATTCATCCTTCGTCTTTTCATGGGAAAGGAGCTTCTCTTTCAACAGCTTCAGGTTGAATTCTATAATGAGTTAGCTTAACCTTACCACGGCGTTCTTCCCTAGTCAACTGCTTTAGGAAATCCTCGATGCATGTGTTAAATATCAACTGGATGCATTTGTATCTACAATACTTTTTGTTTATACGGCTGATAAAGTAGTCTGCCAAGTCTGAACAAGACTTTGCTAGGTGGTTGGTCGAGCGCTTGTAACTCAGCCATGGCATCAATAATAGCAAGGTAGCCATAAGTGTTAGGTTACATTGCTTCAACGACATCTGAGTCGCTATCTTCATGCTGGGAGTTGTCCGGTAATGACTCGAGTAGTTCCATTAGCTTGCTCTTCTGAGAGCACTGTAACATTGTTCCGTCAGGAGAAAACATTGAGTGCATGGTACAATATAAAGTTCATAAATTACTGAGTGTTTTCACACTTATATTCCACCCGAGGACGTGATCTGGCCACTATGAGGCATTCTTGCAAAAAGATCCCTGTCTTGTTTTCAGTTCCTAAATGTGGTCGTTCATTTTTATTTTAAAACTTTCTACACTGAGTGTTCTGTAGTTGCTCAGATCTAATTTTGTTTACGAGATCCCATAGGTTGACTTTGGCCGTAATTATGCGCTCCTTTGTGAATTTAGTAAACGTTACAATGCACATTGTACTTATTTTTACCAGTTCATCTCTACAGCATTTGAATAGGTTCCCAACTCTGTCAAGTGTTTTCAAAAGTGCTGAAACATTTTTATTTTGTCTTCTTGGAACAACTTTTAACAGTTAGCGAAGTTTAGTCTTAATATTTGGTTAAAACCATCCATTTCACTACTTCCTTTAGAAGTCGCGTAAGCTCAGGTGAGCTAAGGAAGGAACGTGTTCTTGAATTTTCATTAAGAGTATTCCAATAATTTTCCCCTTTTCATGATCCAAGCTTCGTCTGCACCTAGCTATAAAATGGGACTTGTTTTGTTTACTACCCAGTTTCTCTTTCAAATTTCCCCAATCCTCTGGATCTGTAGTTTTAAGTTTTTTTTTTTTTTTTCCAATTTCAACAAGGTACCAAGCAATCATGCCTGAGTAATTAAAGAAGCCCAATGAAATAAATGTTTTGTGAAGTCATGTAAGGAGAAAGATGCAGATCAAACTCCCCAGTATGTACTGAGCGGCTCTCCCAATACCTTCGGTGCAAGGCCCAAAATATACAAAAAAAGTCTTTTCTGGAAAATCCTATTCGTTCTCAATTATATATTGGTCCATGCGACATATCAAGCACTAAGTAGCGGTATAGAAATGACAGATGTCCGAATAGCTTTCCACCATAGATGTTAAAATTGAGTAGCTAGACGAAAACAACAGACCAAATTATGATTGTCATAATTTAGATTGCACACGTGCTCGTCTTACAGAAAGGATCATTAATATACACGGCGACAAAATGAGCAGTCATAAACACGAACAGTTTACAATGCTCAGGGGAGTTAAAATCAAGTTAAACCCAGATCCGCTACAATCAACGCAATGCAAATAAGGACTACAATCAATATCGTAAATAAAAAATGTCTCATTGGCAAATAAGCACTGAAGCCATTGGCATATCATGAAAAAAATTTTCATAGGTTACAATTATTGAACAGTAAACACACTGTGACTTAGAAAGCAAGTTCCTAGAAGTAACAGAGCATATGGACTAGGTTTCGTACACCACTTGAAGATCCGTATTGCAACTTGCATTTACAATTCAGTGTTTGTCTCACATTCATAAATCCTCACGTTTCTGGAAATTGAAACTGCAGCTTATCTAATGCGAAGAAAAAAATTGAGAAATATTTTAAAAAATAACTTTTCGTAATGCGAATTTACGTAAATAATTTCGTGGAGTATATGGACTGCCCTAATCTCTATGGCGTTAACCAGCTTACTTTCGGTACTCCATACAAAATGTCACCTGAGGAATTTGCATCATTAATACTGTGAAGTAGGACTAGAAAAGGTGTTTATAGTTAGAATAAAAGCAAAAACAGCTTACAGGATATGCGATAAGAATAGCGAAGTAGCTAGTTTGGAAAGTATCTCATTGCAAATTTTACGATTACTACTCCATCAATGACATGTTGAGGTAAAAGAAGGATTAGAAATTCGGCCTCTGTAGAAGAGAAATAAGAGATGAAGAGGGCATGAGCCAATTCTTTCAAACTAAATACTTGCGAAGGTTTCAGTTTCCTCTCTATCTTCGGTATCGAAGGGATAGGATTTGTTTTAGAATACCAAAGTAGTTACCCTGCTTTTAATTGCAAATTAAATTATTTTCTCACAGGTATTGATCTGTGTGAGTGGGAATTTGTTGGAACAAGAACATACGGCTTAGTGGGCCAGAGTACAGGCAAGGGGTACAAGAATGGGGCTTCTGTTGTGGGCAAGTGAGCTACTATTGAGAGTGTGGAGAAGGTTGCTACAAAATGTTTGTTATCCAAGTGGAATGAACAGCGGGTTGGCTAAAACCAGCTTGTCCCGCCTACTCATTTTAACTTTACAAATTCTTCTCAAAAGATGTTGATCTGAATCACAAATTTATGGATTGAACTTCAGTTCGTTAAGAAATGAAAGTATTAATAACTAACAAGTGTAAACGAGTCCTTTGTGTTCCTACCCGTAGGAAGTTTCCACTGTGCTCTTTTTGAGTTCGAAGCCTGTGTATAGGGACCATTTGTCAGTGTTGTAATGATCACATGCACGCAAAAAGTACTTTGTATTCAGAACAATTAGTCAAGAGTTTTCAATAGGTATATTTTAAAAAAAGTTTTTGAACTCGCGCGATTTTTTTGGAGTAACCGGAGAGAGGAGAAACTTTGGCACCGAAGCCCTTTTGTCTTCAGCACGTCTCTACGACGTCACAATAAGGCATTATACCGCTCCAAGAAAGATATTAAAACTTACTCGGGCAAAAAACTTCGAAACTTACTTTCTCTAACTCTGCCCTAGATAGCCTACAAAACGATGATCGTGAATTCTGCCCCACCCTGCCTACAACACGACATGCACTGGAAGAGAATCGTTTAGTAAATTTCTAAATATTATTTAGCATATCACTTAGTGAGGACAGTCCTTGTCGTAGGCGGTACCTCTCTACACGCATTATTGTCACCCTTATCTTCATCATTACAATAATCATCATCATCGTCAGGATCTTATTTCAACTACTGATATACAGATATATTAAGATAAATGGTACTCATTCCAGTCATGATGCGTTTATTTTTTATTAAATGAGAAATCTGACTAATTATTTGTTGAACAAAAAATTGTATCCTATTTTAGTGATTCGGATACAGAGTAATTTGCAACTTAATGATTGGAGCGTGCGTAAGAATAATACTACCAATGTTAACGAAATTTTTAATTTTCTCATTAGAATACTGAATATAAAATTTCTGAAGTGTATTAGCATGAAGAGTAGGTATAGGATGTTCACGTTCAAGTGAGCACTTTTGAAGTGAACCTTAGAAAAAAGTCACTTCCCCTGCCTGCGCATATTTTAATGGGTGCACCGAGTGACATGCGTTCGGCAAAGTTGGTAATGACGGATGGAAAGTAGTTCCGTATCTTAAAGTTGAATAAAAACTATTAGGTAACAATTTATGATAACTTAAATTATTTCTTTTACTATCTGTTTTTTTTAAATGCATCCAAGTGTAAAAATTTGAAGATTTGTAAAATATTAACTTACTTAATAATTTCACAGTTTCACTTGACCGACGCATGTATAAAGTGCTGAGGTCCATGGCAATGTTAATTTTACATAGCTACGTCGGAAGAATACACACTACGCATACAAGTAGATCTTAAGCAGGGCTTTCAAAATTGCTCATTTTACCGTGAACAGCCTATAGGAGTAGTGATAACACAGCAAGCACAATCTGAAATGACATACATTGGAGCTTGACCTATATGTGTTTTCAGTCGGCGAAAACATGGGTGTCTCTTCGTCGATTACTTATACTTGTAGGATTAAGACAACTACATCCATTAAAATATCTCCGAATGTGAAATGTTGAATACCATCGTTGTCGAATGTCAATACGCGAAGGTGACGGTAAGAGAGATGCGTAACAAGGATTTAACTTTCTAGTTTAAGCTGAGCCTTCTGGTGCTAATAGACCGCAGTATGATACGGCGCGTCTCGTTTTTAGCATATCTTCCGAACGAAAGAAAGGCTTAGGAGATCACTTTTCTGTCTGCGTGTGTGTCTGTTACTGTGCGTGTATATACCTCCTTTCAACTTTTGATCGCGTGAACCGAATTAAAAAAACTCGGTACACGCATAGTACTTAGTTAGAAAACCGTACTTAAATATTCTTTTCACCACGTTGAGTACTTACTTTCAAAATGGCGATTATGAAAAAATTTTATATGATAGGTCATATCTTAGGAACCATTTAACCGATTTAAACCAAATTTTCTATGTTGACATTAAACAATATTATCACTGAATGTAAAATGTATGTTGTTGGTGTTCAATTTTGGAAAATAATGTCTAGTGAAAAAATTAAAAATGTTACATTATATCTTGGCAATTACTCGACCGATTCTCCCTAAATTTAGTACGGGAGTAATATTGTGGTCATCCATGTAAACACATGCAATTTAAATTCATTAAGCAAATATTTTCAAAATGGCGTCCATACAACTATTTTAGGTTTATTTCACATATCTACCATACCAATAAGCCAATTGCTTCGAAATTAAGAAAAGTTTTCCTGTAGTAAGATTTAAAGTACCTATTTCCAGAATTGCGGCTTTAAAAAAAAATTTGGTGTTAGTATACTATATCTACGAAACTCTGAAAACGATTTTTAATAACCTTTGTCTAATGTATCTATTGCAATCATCGAATGTGCGATTACACAGCACTTTTGTCCTCCACTTATGAAGACCGTGAAAATAAAATATGGAGGTTTTATGTCATATTTCGAGGACCACCAAATAGTGCTACAGTAGTGTAAATAAGCAAACACGTTTGTAGGTCGACAGGAATTTTAATAATAATATGTAAATAATTTTGACTTTTATGTTATAGACACGAAACGATTCAACAAAAATCAACCAAATTTTGTACGCTTACAATGTTCATTAGAAGTATTAATTGTGCATACAGATATACTCTTCCGCCAGCCTTTTTGCAAAAGAGTGCTAGGTGAGAAAGTAGAATATTTTTCCATCTTTCCGAAATAATTCAACTAAGTTGCACAAATGTTGCCCATGACTGGTGCCAGAGGGCTGTGTAAACTTTCAAGATTTAATTACGGTCAGATACTGATATTCAAAGTGGAGGACACACAAATATCTTGATAAGTTTACTATGTATGTTAAACAGTCTAACCAAATTCAACCGAAAATTGTGTTGATTTTATCTATTATAAGTATCGTATACAGACCCCATTTTTTTTTTTAAGGAAATTTTGTAATAGCACTGTATAAGAAAATAAGGTTTGTATGCGATATATCGGGGACCAATCAACCGATTTGCACAGAATTATGCACACAAGCACCGGCCCTCAAGACATTGATGTTGAGAACTGCCCAAGTCCCTTCACTCACTCTCTCAAGTGCACTCCAAATCAGAATCAGTGACAATTTCACTATTTCAATCAATCAACAGTATCTGGCTGATTTAACAGTAACTTCAGTGAATTCAACTGATGAATCAGTAAAAAAAATGCCCGTTTTCCTGCACTTATTGATTCAGTGGCATTTCCCACTAATTCATGAGTCATGTTTTCCACTGTTTTTCAGTGATATGTTTTTTTTTTTTTATGATGGATCAGTTAAACATCGTGTAAAAATGACCATCAAAACGCTTAAAAACGGCTGATAAACAACTTGTATCAAGTGAAAAACAACGAATAAGTTAATAAAAGTACTTTCTGAATTTTGGTTCGTTTATCAAAACACCATTTTACGAGCCTTTGTTCCCGTTTTTAAGCCTTTCATTTCGTTTACATGTAATCATCACAGCACTCTGTTTAAACGTTTAGATTGCATATAAAATGGTGCAGAGCGTGCACTCATATGTAATATTCGTTTTAACTATCCCAACGGTACCAATTTAACCAACAGCGAAAAGCAAGGACATACAATTTACAACAACAAGCTTTGAATAAATAAATCGAACACTTTGTTTTCTCGTGTTTCGCTACTTGGCATCGTAGCACAATGGTAAGATAACTGTCTGAAGGCAAAGATGATACGTAGGGATGATGGAAAATAGCGAAATAATTTTTGGCCTACATATATTTGATGATACTATAGCTGGTTTATGCATTTATGATTCGAGAACTACGACCCAGTAAAGTTCATTGCAGGCCAATGGCAAACGTTTTGGTTTAGTTGAGTATAAGAATCCTCACTGGTCGAGTTAAATGAGACAGTAGCTTCATACAATCATGACGGCCAATAAGAAAATAAAACTGTTGGAATTATGTAAGAGTTCGTTGAATCCTAGCAATCTGTCAACTTTTCCCGCTATAAACCATCATCTCTAATGCTAGAGTGTGTGAATTCAATCCCGGCCACATCCGGAGGATTTTTACGTTTTTAACTTACGGACAACTGCGTAATGTTAATAGTAAACTATAGTAAATATGTTTATTTCTCGTATTTATTTGGCTCGATGCAATAAAAACAATATTTCATTCGCTGGTGCAGTTGGCCGTCACTTATTCAATATGTAAAATTGTTTCCCTTCAGTATTTCAATCGGTGAAATTCTTTCACTGAAAGAATAAGGAGTTTTCCAATAATTACTAGTGGAGCCATTTTCACTGATCCCAGTAGTTAAATTTCACTGCAAATCAGTGGTTCTCCACTGATTCGAACTTACATGTTTTAAGTGGCTCAGAAACTTATTTTCGAAATGACGGCCCTTTAAATATTTCAGATTAATAAAGCCAGTGATTCATAACATTAAACAGACTACTACTTATTTTGAAGCTCAAAATATTACCTCCAAATATAGTTGAGTGCAAGCTAGCTTATAGTACGAGGTTATTTAAACTTCTGTGACCTTCATTAAAAATTATTTGAAGACGTGAAGAGAAAAGTAAGGTCATTAGTTATATCAGCACCATCTTGTAAACTACTGTTGCATGCAGCCGTGTTGATAGACTGGGACGTAACAAGCATATGGAAGCCAGCTCAATGCTAGCTTGTGTCCTTGCAGCCGTGTTGATAGGCTGGGACGTAACAAGCATATGGAAGCCAGCACAATGCTACATTGTGTCCATGCTGCCGTGTTGATAGGCTGGGACGTAACAAGCATATGGGAGCCAACTCACAGCTACCTTGTTCCCATGCAGCCGTGTTGATAGGCTGGGATGTAACAAGCCTATGGAAGCGACCTCACAGCTACCTTGAGTCAATGCTGCCGTGTTGAAAGACTTGGACGTAACAAACATAGGGAAGCGACTTCACAGCTACCTTGTGTCCATGCAGCCTTGTTGATAGACTGGGACGTAACAAGCATATGGATGCGGCCTCACAGCTACCTTATGTCCATGCAGCTGTGTTTATAGGATAGGACGTAACAAGCATATGGAAGAGGCCTCACAGCTACCTTTTGTCCATGCAGCCGTGTTGATAGGATGGGACGTAACAAACATATGGAAGCGACATCACAGCTACCTTGTGTCGATGCAGCCGTGTTGATAGGCTGGGAAGTAACAAGCTTATGGGATCGACCTCACAGCTAACTTGTGTCCTTGCAGCCGTGTTGATAGGCTGGGATGTAACAAGCATATGGAAGCCAGCTCACAGCTACCTTGTGTCCATGCAGCCGTGTTTATAGGCTGGGACGTAACAAGCATATGGAAGCGACCTCACAGCTACCTTGTGTCGATGCAGCCGTGTTGATAGACTGGGACGTAACAAGCATAGGGAAGCGACCTCACAGCTACCTCTTGTCCATGCAGCCGTGTTGATAGGCTGGGACGTAACAAACATATGGATGCCAGCTCACAGATTCCTTGTGTCCATACAGCCGTGATGATAGGCTGGGACGTAACAAGCATATGGAAGCCACTTCACAGCTACCTTGTGTTAATGCAGCCGTGTTGATAGGCTGGGACGTAACACGCATATGGGAGCCAACTCACAGCTACCTTGTTTCCATGCAGCCGTGTTGATAGGCTGGGATGTAACAAGGATATGGAAGCGACCTCACAGCTACCTTGTTCCCATGCAGCCGTGTTGATAGGATGGGACGTAACAAGCATATGGAAGCGACTTCACAGCTACCTTGTGTCCATGCAGCCGTGTTGATAGACTCGGACGTAACAAGCATATGGATGCCAGCTCAATGCTACCTTGTGTCCATGCAGCCGTGTTGATAGGCTGGGACGTAACAAGCATATGGGAGCGACCTCACAGCTACATTGTTCCCAAGCAGCCGTGTTGATAGGATGGGACGTAACAAGCATATGGAAGCGACCTCACAGCTACCTTTCGTCGATGCAGCCGTGTTGATAGACTGGCACGTAACTAACATATGGAAGCGGCCTCACAGCTACCTTATGTCCATGAAACCATGTTGATAGGATGGGACGTAACAAGCTTATGGAAGCCAACTCAATGCTACCTTGTGTCAATGCAGCCGTGTTGAAAGACTGGGACGTAACAAGCATATGGAATGGACTTCACAGATACCTTGTGTCAATGCTGCCGTGTTGATAAACTGGGACGTAACAAGCAAATGGAAGCGACCTCACAGCT
Organism: Dryococelus australis; assembly: GCA_029891345.1. Lineage (NCBI taxonomy): Eukaryota > Metazoa > Arthropoda > Insecta > Phasmatodea > Phasmatidae > Dryococelus > Dryococelus australis. The sequence continues at coordinate 8,244,716 of CM056997.1, forward strand.
ACTTTGTGTCCATGCAGCCGTGTTGATAGGATGGGACGTAACAAACATATGGAAGCGACCTTACAGCTACCTTGTGTCAATGCAGCCGTGTTGATAGACTGGCACGTAACAATCATATGGAAGCGGCCTCACAGCTACCTTATGTCCATGAAGCCGTGTTGATAGGATGGGACGTAACATGCTTATGGAAGCCAACTCAATGCTACCTTGTGTCAATGCAACCGTGTTGATTGGATGGGACGTAACAAGCATATGGGAGCCAACTCACAGCTACCTTATGTCCATGCAGCCGTGTTGATAGGCTGGGACTTAACAAGCATATGGAAGCCAGCTCAATGCTACCTTTTGTCCATGCAGCCGTGTTGATAGGATTTGACGTAACAAGCATATGGAAGAGACCTCACAGCTACCTTATGTCCATGCAGCCGTGTTGATAGGATGGGACGTAACAAACATATGGAAGCCAGCTCAATGCTACCTTATGTCCATGGAGCCGTGTTGATAGGGCGGGACGTAACAAGCATATGGAAGCGACCTCACAGCTACCTTGTTCCCATGCAGCCGTTTTGATATGCTGTAATGTAACAAGCATATGGAAGCCAGTTCACATCTACCTTATGTCCATGCAGCCGTGTTGATCGGTTGGGACATAACATGCATATGGAATCCAGTACAGATCTACCTTATGTCCATGCAGCCGTGTTGATAGGCTGGGACGTAACAAGCATATGGAAGCGACTTCACAGCTACCTTGTGTCCATGCAGCCGTGTTGATAGGAAGGGACGGAACAAGCATATGGAAGACAGCTCACAGCTACCTTGTGTCCATGCAGCCGTGTTGATAGGCTGGGACATAACAAACATATGGAAGCGACTTCACAGCTACCTTGTGTCCATGAAGCCGTGTTGATATTCTGGGACGTAACAAACATATGGAAGCCAGCTCACAGCTACATTGTGTCCATGCAGCCGTGTTGATAGGATGGGACGTAACAAGCATATGGAAGCAAACTCACAGCTACCTTGTTCCCATGCAGCCGTGTTGATAGGCTGGGACGTAACAAGCATATGGAAGCGACCTCACAGCTACCTTGTGTCCATGCAGCCGTGTTGATAGGCTGGGACGTAACAAGCATATGGAAGCGACCTCACAGCTACCTTGTGTCCATGCAGCCGTGTTGATAGGCTGGGATGTAACAAGCATAAGGAAGCGTCCTCACAGCTACCTTGTGTCAATGCAGCCGTGTTAAAAACTGGGACGTAACAAGCATATGGAAGCGACCTCACAGTTACCTTGTGTCGATGCAGCCGTGTTGATAGGCTGGGACGTAACCAACATATGGAAGCCAGCTCACAGCTTCCTTGTGTCCATGCAGCCGTGTTGATAGGATGGGACGTAACAAGCATATGGAAGACAACTCACAGCTACCTTGTTCCCATGCAGATGTGTTGATAGGCTGGGACGTAACAAGCATATGGAAGCGACCTCACAGCTATCTTGTGTACATGCAGAAGTGTTGATAGGCTGGGATGTAACAAGCATATGGAAGCGACCTCACAGCTACCTTGTGTCCATGCAGCCGTGATGATAGGCTGGGACGTAACAAGCATATGGAAGCGACTTCACAGCTACCTTGTGTCAATGCAGCCGTGTTAAAAACTGGGATGTAACAAGCATATGGAAGCGACCTCACAGCTACCTTGTGTCCATGCAGCCGTGTTGATAGGCTGGGACGTAACAAGCATATGGAAACGACTTCACAGCTACCTTGTGTCCATGCAGCCGTGTTGATAGGCTGGGACGTAACAAGCATATGGAAGCGACTTCACAGCTACCTTGTGTCCATGCAGCCGTGTTGATAGGCTGGGATGTAACAAGCATATGGAAGCGACCTCACAGCTACCTTGTTCCCATGCAGCCGTTTTGATATGCTGTAATGTAACAAGCATATGGAAGCCAGCTCACAGCTACCTTGTGACCATGCAGCCGTGTTTATAGGCCGGGACGTAACAAGCATATGGAAGCGACCTCACAGCTACCTTGTGTCGATGCAGCCGTGTTGATAGACTGGGACGTAACAAGCATATGGAAGCGACCTCACAGCTACCTCTTGTCCATGCAGCCGTGTTGATAGGCTGGGACGTAACAACATATGGATGCCAGCTCACAGCTACCTTGTGTCCATGCAGCCGTGTTGATAGGCTGGGACGTAACAAGCATATGGAAGCGACCTCACAGCCGCCTTATGTCCATGCAGCCGTGTTGATAGGATGGGACGTAACATGCATATGGAAGCGACCTCACAACTACCTTGTTCCCATGCAGCCGTGTTGATAGGCTGGGACGTAACAAGTATATGGAAGCCAGCTCAATGCTACCTTGTGTCCATGCAGCCGTGTTGATAGGCTGAGACGTTTCAAGCATATGGAAGCACAGCTCAATGCTACCTTGTGTCCATGCAGCCGTGTTTATAGACTGGGACGTAACAAAACATATGGAAGCCAGATCAATGCTACCTTATGTCCATGCAGCCGTGTTGATAGGGCGGGACGTAACAAGCATATGGAAGCGACCTCACAGCTACCTTGTTCCCATGCAGCCGTTTTGATATGCTGTAATGTAACAAGGATATGGAAGCCAGTTCACATCTACCTTATGTCCATGCAGCCGTGTTGATCGGTTGGGACGTAACATGCATATGGAAGCCAGTACACATCTACCTTATGTCCATGCAGCCGTGTTGAAAGGCTGGGACGTAACAAGCATATGGAAGCGACTTCACAGCTACCTTGTGTCCATGCAGCCGTGTTGATAGGAAGGGACGGAACAAGCATATGGAAGATAGCTCACAGCTACCTTGTGTCCATGCAGCCGTTTTGATAGGCTGGGACGTAACAAGCATAAGGAAGCCAACTCACAGCTACCTTATGTCCATGCAGCCGTGTTGATAGGCTGGGACTTAACAAGCATATGGAAGCCAGCTCAATGCTACCTTTTGTCCATGCAGCCGTGTTTATATAATGGGACGTAACAAGCATATGGAAGGAAACTTACAGCTACCTTGTTCCCATGCAGCCGTGTTGATAGGCTGGGACGTAACAAGCATATGGAAGCGACCACACAGCTAACTTGTTCCCATACAGCCGTGTTGATAGGATGGGACGTAACAAGCATATGGAAGCGACCTCACAGATACCTTATGTAAATGCAGCCGTGTTGATAGGCTGGGACATAACAAGCATATGGAAGCGACCTCACAGCTACCTTATTTCCATGCAGCGGTGTTGATAGGCTGGGACTTAACAAGCATATGGAAGCCAGCTCAATGCTACCTTTTGTCCATGCAGCCGTGTTGATAGGATGGGACGTAACAAGCTTATGGAAGAGACCTCACAGCTACCTTATGTCCATGCAGCCGTGTTGATAGGCTGGGACATAACGAGCATATGGAAGCGACTTCACAGCTACCTTATGTCCATGCAGCCGTGTTGATAGGCTGGGACGTAACAAACATATGGAAGCCAGCTCACAGCTAACTTGTGTCCATGCAGCCGTGTTTATAGGATGGGACGTAACAAGCATATGGAAGCGACCTCACAGCTACCTTGTGTCCATGCAGCCGTGTTGATAGGCTGGGACGTAACAAGCATATGGGAGCCAACTCACAGCTACCTTGTTCCCATGCAGCCGTGTTGATAGGCTGGAATGTAACAAGCCTATGGAAGCGACCTCACAGCTACCTTGAGTCAATGCTGCCGTGTTGAAAGACTGGGACGTAACAAACATAGGGAAGCGACTTCACAGCTACCTTGTGTCCATGCAGCCTTGTTGATAGACTGGGACGTAACAAGCATATGGATGCGGCCTCACAGCTACCTTATGTCCATGCAGCTGTGTTTATAGGATAGGACGTAACAAGCATATGGAAGAGGCCTCACAGCTACCTTTTGTCCATGCAGCCGTGTTGATAGGATGGGACGTAACAAACATATGGAAGCGACATCACAGCTACCTTGTGTCGATGCAGCCGTGTTGATAGGGCGGGACGTAACAAGCATATGGAAGCGACCTCAATGCTACCTTGTGTCCATGCAGCCGTGTTGATAGGCTGAGAACTTTCAAGCATATGGAAGCCAGCTCAATGCTACCTTGTGTCCATGCAGCCGTGTTTATAGACTGGGACGTAACCAACATATGGAAGCCAGCTCACAGCTTCCTTGTGTCCATGCAGCCGTGTTGATAGGATGGGACGTAACAAACATATGGAAGCCAGCTCACAGCTACCTTGTGTCCATGCAGCCGTGTTGATAGGCTGGGATGTAACAAGCATATGGAAGCGTCCTCACAGCTACCTTGTGTCAATGCAGCCGTGTTAAAAACTGGGACGTAACAAGCATATGGAAGCGACCTCACAGCTACCTTGTGTCGATGCAGCCGTGTTGATAGGCTGGGACGTAACCAACATATGGAAGCCAGCTCACAGCTTCCTTGTGTCCATGCAGCCGTGTTGATAAGATGGGACGTAACAAGCATATGGAAGCGACCTCACAGCTATCTTGTGTCCATGCAGCCGTGTTGATAGGCTGGGACGTAACAAGCATATGGGAGCCAACTCACAGCTACCTTGAGTCAATGCTGCCGTGTTGAAAGACGGGGACGTAACAAACATAGGGAAGCGACTTCACAGCTACCTTGTGTCCATGCAGCCTTGTTGATAGACTGGGACGTAACAAGCATATGGATGCGGCCTCACAGCTACCTTATGTCCATGCAGATGTGTTTATAGGATAGGACGTAACAAGCATATGGAAGAGGCCTCACAGCTACCTTTTGTCCATGCAGCCGTGTTGATAGGATGGGACGTAACAAACATATGGAAGCGACATCACAGCTACCTTGTTCCCATGCAGCCGTGTTGATAGGATGGGACGTAATAAGCATATGGAAGCGACCTCACAGCTACCTTGAGTCAATGTTGCCGTGTTGAAAGACTGGGACGTAACAAACATAGGGAAGCGACTTCGCAGCTACCTTGTGTCCATGCAGCCGTGTTGATAGACTGGAACGTAACAAGTATATTGATGCGGCCTCACAGCTACCTTATGTCCATGCAGCTGTGTTTATAGGATGGGACGTAACAAGCATATGGAAGAGGCCTCACAGCTACCTTATGTCCATGCAGCCGTGTTGATAGGATGGGACGTAACAAACATATGGAAGCCAGCTCAATGCTACCTTATGTCCATGCAGCCGTGTTGATAGGGCGGGACGTAACAAGCATATGGAAGCGACCTCACAGCTACCTTGTTCCCATGCAGCCGTTTTGATATGCTGTAATGCAACTAGCATATGGAAGCCAGTTCACATCTACCTTATGTCCATGCAGCCGTGTTGATAGGCTGGGACGTAACAAGCATATGGAATCGACTTCACAGCTACCTTGTGTCCATGCAGCCGTGTTGATAGGAAGGGACGGAACAAGCATATGGAAGACAGCTCACAGCTACCTTGTGTCCATGCAGCCGTGTTGATAGGCTGGGATGTAACAAGCATATGGAAGCGTCCTCACAGCTACCTTGTGTCAATGCAGCCGTGTTAAAAACTGGGACGTAACAAGCATATGGAAGCGACCTCATAGTTACCTTGTGTCGATGCAGCCGTGTTGATAGGCTGGGACGTAACCAACATATGGAAGCCAGCTCACAGCTTCCTTGTGTCCATGCAGCCGTGTTGATAGGATGGGACGTAACAAGCATATGGAAGCCAACTCACAGCTACCTTGTTCCCATGCAGCCGTGTTGATAGGCTGGGACGTAACAAGCATATGGAAGCGACCTCACAGCTATCTTGTGTCCATGCAGAAGTGTTGATTAGGCTGGGATGTAACAAGCATATGGAAGCGACCTCACAGCTACCTTGTGTCCATGCAGCCGTGATGATAGGCTGGGACGTAACAAGCATATGGAAGCGACTTCACAGCTACCTTGTGTTAATGCAGCCGTGTTGATAGCCTGGGACGTAACAAGCATATGGGAGCCAACTCACAGCTACTTTGTTCCCATGCAGCCGTGTTGATAGACTTAGATGTAACAAGCCTATGGAAGCGACCTCACAGCTACATTGAGTCAATTCTGCCGTGTTGAAAGTCTGGGACGTAACAAACATAGGGAAGCGATTTCACAGCTACCTTGTGTCCATGCAGCCGTGTTGATAGACTGGGACGTAACAAGCATATGGATGCGGCCTCACAGCTACCTTATGTCCATGCAGCTGTGTTTATAGGATGGGACGTAACAAACATATGGAAGCCAGCTCAATGCTACCTTATGTCCATGCAGCCGTGTTGATAGGGCGGGACGTAACAAGCATATGGAAGCGACCTCACAGCTATCTTGTGTCCATGCAGAAGTGTTGATAGGCTGGGATGTAACAAGCATATGGAAGCGACCTCACAGCTACCTTGTGTCCATGAAGCCGTGTTGATAGGCTGGGACGTAACAAACATATGGAAGCCAGCTCACAGCTACCTTGTGTCCATGCAGCCGTGTTGATAGGATGGGACGTTACAAGCATATGGAAGCAAACTCACAGCTACCTTGTTCCCATGCAGCCGTGTTGATAGGCTGGGACGTAACAAGCATATGGAAGCGACCTCACAGCTACCTTGTGTCCATGCAGCCGTGTTGATTGGCTGGGAAGTAACAAGCATATGGAAGCGACCTCACAGCTACCTTGTGTCCATGCAGCCGTGTTGATAGGCTGGGATGTAACAAGCATATGGAAGCGTCCTCACAGCTACCTTGTGTCAATGCAGCCGTGTTAAAAACTGGGACGTAACAAGCATATGGAAGCGACCTCACAGCTACCTTGTGTCGATGCAGCCGTGTTGATAGGCTGGGACGTAACCAACATATGGAAGCCAGCTCACAGCTTCCTTGTGTCCATGCAGCCGTGTTGATAGGATGGGACGTAACAAGCATATGGTAGCAAACTCACAGCTACCTTGTTCCCATGCAGCCATGTTGATAGGCTGGGACGTAACAAGCATATGGAAGCGACCTCACAGCTATCTTGTGTCCATGCAGCCGTGTTGATAGACTAGGATGTAACAAGCATATGGAAGCGACCTCACAGCTACCTTGTGTCCATGCAGCCGTGATGATAGGCTGGGACGTAACAAGCATATGGAAGCGACTTCACAGCTACCTTGTGTCCATGCAGCCGTGTTGATAGGAAGGGACGGAACAAGCATATGGAAGCCAGCTCACAGCTACCTTGTTCCCATGCAGCCGTGTTGATAGGCAGGGACGTAACAAGCATATGGAAGCGACCTCACAGCTACCTTGTGTCCATGCAGCCGTGTTGATAGGCTGGGATGTAACAAGCATATGGAAGCGTCCTCACAGCTACCTTGTGTCCATGCAGCCGTGTTGATAGGCTGGGATGTAACAAGCATATGGAAGCGTCCTCACAGCTACCTTGTGTCAATGCAGCCGTGTTAAAAACTGGGACGTAACAAGCATATGGAAGCGACCTCACAGCTACCTTGTGTCCATGCAGCCGTGTTGATAGACTGGGACGTAACAAGCATATGGAAGCGGACTCACTGCTACCTTATGTCCATGCAGCCGTGTTGATAGGATGGGATGTAACAAGCATATGGAAGCGACCTCACAGCTACCTTGTGTCAATGCAGCCGTGTTGAAAGACTGGGACGTAACAAGCATATGGAAGCAACTTCACAGCTACCTTGTGTCCATGCAGCCGTGTTGATAGACTGGGACGTAACAAGCATATGGATGCGGCCTCACAGCTACCTTATGCCCATGTAGCTGTGTTGATAGGCTGGGATGTAACAAGCATATGGAAGCGTCCTCACAGATACCTTGTGTCAATGCAGCCGTATTGAAAGACTAAGACGTAACAAGCATATGGAAGCGACTTCAGAGCTACCTTGTGTCAATGCATCCGTGTTAATAGACAGGGACGTAACAAGCATATGGAAGCGACCTCACAGCTACCTCTTGTCCATGAAGCCGTGTTGATAGGCTGGGACGTAACAAGCATATGGAAGCCAACTCACAGCTACCTTGTGTCCATGCAGCCGTGTTGATAGGCTGGGATGTAACAAGCATATGAAAGCCAGCTCACAGCTACCTTGTGTCCATGCAGCCGTGTTGATAGGATGGGACGTAACAAGCATATGGAAGCCAGCTCACAGCTACCTTGTTCCCATGCAGCCGTGTTGATAGGCAGGGACGTAACAAGCATATGGAAGCGACCTCACAGATACCTTGTGTCAATGCAGCCGTGTTGAAAGACTGGGACGTAACAAGCATATGGAAGCGACTTCACAGCTACCTTGTGTCCATGCAGCCGTGTTGATAGGCTGGGATGTAACAAGCATATGGAAGCCAGCTCACAGCTACCTTGTGTCCATGCAGCCGTGTTGATAGGCTGGGACGTAACAAGCATATAAAAGCGACTTCACAGCTACCTTGTGTCAATGCAGCCGTGTTGAAAGACTGGGACGTAACAAGCATATGGAAGCGACCTCACAGCTACCTCTTGTCCATGCAGCCGTGTTGTTATACTGGGACGTAACAAGCATATGGAAGCGACCTCACAGCTACCTTGTGTCCAAGCAAAATAATGATCAAAAAGAAGATTTCTTTTCTATCGACCTCATCCCTTGTATACTGCAAGAAAAAAATCCTGCGAAATTGTGAAACATTACTGTTGATTATTTATCGCTAAATCTTCGTAGAACTATGAAAATTTCACGAAAGTATCCATCACTTCATGAAACCTATATTTAGTTTTCTGTAATGTCGGTTTTCAAACGAAACGTTGCATTTTCCTTTTAATACTTTTCTGTGCAAAGAAATATTTAAAATTATTAAATGTTATTTATTGAAAGAAGTTTTGAACACGATTAAAAAACCCGTGACATAGAAATTATCTTTTTTTTCTTTCCATACTCACGCATACTACTGGTCATATACATATTAATATAAAAAGAATAAACACATGTAACTCTTCTTCAGTTTCTAGCAATATTTGAGTGTTTGAAATATTTCCAAGCATTACACGTATCTCTTGCTACTTTATTATGCTAAAGAATCAGGTTTAAGTGGCAAGAATATCTTACCTGTCACAGGAGCGACAATTTTGTGTCTGTAGTGTCGAGGAATGCTTTTGTATAGCCTTTGCATTGTTTGTACCTGAAACCTGATGCCATAAGCAATTCGGGGATTTTCCGTTATTTATACGTGCGGGCTTGTTAATATTTTTCGTCATTATGGGACATATTTCCATATTTAAAATGCACACCTTTCCGCAAGGATTTCCGTAAACTTATGTTAATGTCGAACACTGAGTTGTTAGTAGCCGGCAGGCAGAGTATGTCCGTGACTATGAATGGTGCTAGTCCCACGTAACACAAAATAAACAGCGCCATTTGATTCATCTTCGGCGACGGGTATAGCTCACCGGAGATAGCGATATTTCCCCACTAAGACTCATTTCCGGTTGTTGAAGGGTGTCCAGAGGATTCCACGTTCAAAGTCTCGCCAATTTTCTTTCAACGTCAGCACTGATTTTCGCGGGGCCCTATCGTAACAGCCAACCACGAGGTGCTGGTATGACAAGGGAAAGTGTAACAAAAAAAGTGAGATGGAACAGTTTTCAAACAATCCACAGCATTCGCGTTACAGTTTATGACATAATTATTTTCACCGTTAGGAGTTGTGCATAAAATACGTGTCTTCATAAAGTACTGGGCATGGAAATCGCTGTCATCCATTTGTAATGTGGTTCATATTATGTGGCAATAAATGGCGCAACACGTGATGTGGGCTGCGCTTGTAGTCAGCGGAGCGATCATTATAAAACTGTTCCGCTTATCGGGCGTCAATTTACGTCTTTGAAACACTAAGTAGAATGCAAGTGACGGTGGCACGGATTTTAGTGGTCTATTGACTTTCATAATGTCGGAAACTCAGCTTCACCCAGCCAGAGAGGCTCACATAGAGTAATTGTGTGCCGACCTCCCGTGGCGCAGTCGGTTGCTGCGCCACCGATCTGGGGCGTGGGAGACTCTTGGTTCGAATCCCGGGTAACGTATGGGTGTTGATATAAGTTGTAAGTTAATCTGTAAGCCGTCCCCTGCTAAGCTTTCAAGTATAAAATCGGGGGACGTTAAAAAGCCCTTTATACTATAGTAGTTGTGTGCTCCTCATAGCGTCAAAGGGAACGAGAATCACGCACCAAGACAAGCTGGAAAGGCAGAAGTCAGCGTGTTAAAGACAGAAGTCAGCGTGTTGAAGGCAGAAGTCAGCGTGTTAAAGACAGATCATTGTGCCACGGCGTCGTGCTCGCGAAGAACATCCCCACCCAGACTGGAGCCACGGTGGCTGAGTGGTTAGCCTGCTCGCCCTCCCACCCAGGCGATCCGGGTTAACTCCCCGGCCGGGTCATTCCAGGATTTTCGCATGTGGGAATCTTGCCGGACGATGCCATTGGTAGGCGGGTTTTCTCGAGGATATCCCGTTCCCACGCTCTTTCATTACGGAGCTGCTACATACTCACCTCAATCACCCTCATCGGCTCTCATGACCTCGATGTTAAGAGCCGTCCAAACAGTGGCGTTTATTCCATAGACGCGAGGTAAGGAATGCTTACCCTATTGGAAATGTCGGACCCTTTATAGTTTCCGCCTTAATTTTAGATTACACAGTTTCCCGTTTCCGATTCGAGAAACAGAGTTTTCGTAACTCCCGTACTGTACACGCATAGTGCTGCTATCTGGTATTTATTTCCACAAACTGGAGCGACTAGCGATACATCGAACTGGGAAGCGAGGTACCCTGCCACGTTCCTTTTCCAGGGTAAGGAGTCATTCTGTTTGCGTCCTCCAGTCCTTTTTCCTTGGAAAGGGTATGAAATGGTTCGGGAAAACGGGATTTTTCTTATAATTTGTAATATGCTTTTTAAACAATATTCAGTTCAATTATTATTACATTCATTTCGTTTCTGTTTTTATAACTAATGTTAGGTATTATAAAAAGGTAAATTAATTTTTAGGGCAAGCAAAGATCGAAGTTGCGTTTGTTAGTAGAAATTGAAAGTGGTACTACAGCTCGGAACTAACAGATATTATCAAAAACACTCGCATATATGTGGGACTATTATATTGATTACTCTATTTAAAAAAATCACTTCACGCCATTGCGTCCAAATCTGTTCACTCACTCGCCACCCAGACTCATTTGAACAGGGTCGTATGGTCAGACTGCACGAAGTCGGATCATCAGCTCGTCGTATCATAGACTAAAGATGAGGTAGACAGCTTAGTTATCTTCTGCGCATGTACCCAACATTGACCTACCCCAACAGTCAAAGTCACATAGTCAAGAGTAACGAACGTGTTTGTTTACATCTTAATTTTTAAATAACAAGCACTATTATATTAATAAAATACTTTTACCAATTAGAATGTAGTCAAACTGCATTCCAAAATGGTTAGAGGAAGTATACAAACATCTCTTAACACTTGTTCATAAATCAGTTTTCTAACTTAAAATTCAAACCATGCCGTTTCCGCTAGACATGTTGGGTGAAAGACAGTTCAATGTTGGGACACGGAGATTGGTTGTGCGCAGCCAGCGAGATCTCTCTACCTTATCTTTAGTCTATGGGTCGTACAGCCCTTTATCTTGGCCAATGCAGTCACCACTGTAAGACATTGTGCCCAAGCGTTGACTTCCACGGTCGTGCATCACGTAGAGTAGGTACTGTTCCTGTCAGACACACTAAAGACGTAGGGAAGATCGCCGTATCGTATCCACCGTATGTGCAATAACAGACGTGACACCGCATCCATTGCAGTGTGTGGAGCCTGCATTGCGTCTGTCGATCTCGATAAATACGCTTCGTCAACGTGTGAACGAGGCTTGCATACAGAGACTGTGTCCACTGCGCCGCTTGTCCTTGGAAACCTGCAGCACATCCTCAGTGATGCCAGGAACGTTATCATTGGCCAAATAAATACGCTTCGTCACCGTGTGAACGAGGCTTGCATACAGAGACTGTATCCACTGCGCCGCTTGTCCTTGGAAGCGTGCAGCACATCCTCAGTGATGCCAGGAACGTTATCATTGGCCAAATAAATACGCTTCGTCACCGTGTGAACGAGGCTTGCATACAGAGACTGTATCCACTGCGCCGCTTGTCCTTGGAAACCTGCAGCACATCCTCAGTGATGCCAGGAACGTTATCATTGGCCAGATAAATACACTTCGTCACCGTGTGAACGAGGCTTGCATACAGAGACTGTGTCCACTGCGCCGCTTGTCCTTGGAAACTTGCAGCACATCCTCAGTGGAACGTTATCATTGGCCAGATAAATACACTTCGTCACCGTGTGAACGAGGCTTGCATACAGAGACTGTGTCCACTGCGCCGCTTGTCCTTGGAAACCTGCAGCACATCCTCAGTGGAACGTTATCATTGGCCAGATAAATACACTTCGTCACCGTGTGAACGAGGCTTGCATACAGAGACTGTGTCCACTGCGCCGCTTGTCCTTGGAAACCTGCAGCACATCCTCAGTGATGCCAGGAACGTTATCATTGGCCAGATAAATACGCTTCGTCACCGTGTGAACGAGGCTTGCATACAGAGACTGTGTCCACTGCGCCGCTTGTCCTTGGAAGCGTGCAGCACATCCTCAGTGATGCCAGGAACGTTATCATTGGCCAAATAAATACGCTTCGTCACCGTGTGAACGAGGCTTGCATACAGAGACTGTGTCCACTGCGCCGCTTGTCCTTGGAAACTTGCAGCACATCCTCAGTGGAACGTTATCATTGGCCAGATAAATACACTTCGTCACCGTGTGAACGAGGCTTGCATACAGAGACTGTGTCCACTGCGCCGCTTGTCCTTGGAAACTTGCAGCACATCCTCAGTGGAACGTTATCATTGGCCAGATAAATACACTTCGTCACCGTGTGAACGAGGCTTGCATACAGAGACTGTGTCCACTGCGCCGCTTGTCCTTGGAAACCTGCAGCACATCCTCAGTGATGCCAGGAACGTTATCATTGGCCAGATAAATGGCGACGCATTGTGTTCTCCCGTGAGTCCAACTTCAGTCCTAATGCCGACTACGTACTCTAAAATAAATGTCTGTACTTTTACAAGAGAAATCCTTGGAAACCCAGTTGCCAAGAAATTTCTTTGTAAAACTACCAACAGATTCCTTGTAAAATCTGCAATAACATATATTTGTAATATTATGAACGATAGCTTTGTATCACAACTTACAATAGTGAAAAGTGTAGATAAAATAATTATTTTTTCTTCTAGAAAACAAATGTGATGAATTACTAAAAGAGAATACCTTTAAAAAAAATTTTCAGAATATAATTTATGAAAAAAAAAAGAACTGGATTTTGCCAACACTGTGACCAGAACCCACATCCCTTATGTGATTAACCTGCACCATTAACTACTAGACCAAACTGACTTACGTACGCCGTGCTTGTTTTATGTAAAATAAAGAATCCGAGTACTTACAAAATATTAAGGAAGTTATTTAATTAAGAAGAATACATTTACCTATACAGTACTTCATTTTAACATTTTCGTGTAGCTAGAAGACATTAACAGTTAATGAGAAATACGGTCACGTTTGGTTGAAATTGTCGTTTTATTTCGATTATTTGAGTTAATTTAGCGTTTTACGTTATTCAAACTCGTAATACATTTCTTTTTACACGCAACTACACTTGACATCGCCCATACGTTTTACGCAAACAAGCTATATACGGTTTTACGTTGTTGACTGAGTGTCTGCCATTTTGCTGAAGGTTGTGGATAAGGGTCAGTATAGTACAAACATTTCTTGAGTACAGCTACAAACATGACCCTTGTAATATTACAAACGTGTATTTTTACAAGTGTAATCTTTGCACTGTTACAAGCATTTGTAAAATTACAAGCAATTTCTCAGTAAAAATTACAGAAAATTTTATACAGAGTGCTCTCAGCATTTCCTGGCGCTGTAGTGGACAACGGAACGCAATACGTCCTGGACACGAGGTGCTATGTTATACAGGATACCATCATTTATGACCCTCGATCACATGTCTATGTTGCTGAAGACGTAGTTACAGCACATAAATAAGGTTCTGTGGAACTATTTCCTGTAATTGTGAAGTGAATACGTCTTTAAATTTGCAACTATAGAAAGAGGCAATCCAGAAAATCTGATGATGACAAAATCGGGGGATACAGTTTGACATTGCAGCTCCTAATATATCGTCTACATTCACAATTAAATTACTTCAATCGATTGCCAAAGGATCAAAGAATATGTTACTTTGAGTGAGGAGTGCGAAGCATCATGCTTGAAGCGGGGGGGGGGGGGGGGGGAATTTTGAGTTCGTTTCGCAGCGTCTCATAATTTCCGCGTAGTATAACTTTTGACTAGGAGTAGCTACGACACTCATTTAATTTTCAATGGACAGCTCTCGTCGAGATCAATCGATTGCGTATATAATTTTATTAGTGTGACGTGTTTATGGTGAAAATGTTAGCGTCTAATGTAAAAAAAAATAAGAAAACGTAACACAATTTCGGCATATACTCGTCAACAAGCCAAGTCGAAAAACAGAAATTGTATACGATTGGAAAGAGCATCTCAAATGCAATCCAGTGATACCCATACAACCCCATATGATCGAGTGAAGCGGTGCCGGGAACGTAAAATAATCATCAAGGCGTCCGAGCGCGTCAACGTAGACATATTCACGCAAAACAAACGGCCGTGTCCCCAACACAGCCAAACCCAATTTTTCTGTGCAGCATTTCCAACACTATCATGCAGCGAGATAATGCTAGTTCCCTTACAGCTCGCATCACCCAGTAGTCTACAAGATAAGAGCAACATTCCTTGGCCCGCCAGAGCTCCAGATTTGTCCCATACTGAGCACGTGTGGGATATGATGGGGCAACTTCTACACCGCCGTCACTGACTGATTATAGTGTGGAATTGCAGGATTCATTGTCACATGAGCCTAAAGACACAATACTCCACCTATATGACGGATTGCCTCGTCGCATTGCTGTCTGTATAGCAACATGAAGGGTTCTTTCCCGTATCGAGTGCGTGCTTTGGGTGCTCAACAACGTGCTCTCTATGCCTAAAATATTAATAGCTACAAATGTGTAAGTACAACCATTGTTAGCCGATGATGGTTTAAAAGATTTCCGCGTAAGGAATGCTGGTGTAGCGATCCCCACACCCCCGGCAGTGTATATAATAATGAGATGTGAACATAGGTATATATAGAATTATGATGTCAAAATGGGGAACTCATACATATGACGCAACAGAAGAAGATGGGTGTTACCCATGTAAATAATTGGACTTTCAGCCTCTTCATGCCCTCAGTTGGCCACGCAGGAAATATTTATAATTTAAACATACGGTAGCATGGCGCAGTTTCCAAGAAGACTAGTGAAAACAATATGAAACTTGAGGTTTTGAAACTGATATTCATACGCTGACGTGTTTGAAAGAAAACTGCATGTCAGTCACAACTTAAATTTCTCATTTTCAATGTATGCACGAGAACTTCAAACACGTTCTTATCAATATAGCGTCTCTTTCTACCCAGGTGACTATAGGCAGGCTTCGTGAATTCCTTGATTCAAACCTTATCAATATAGCGTCTCTTTCTACCCAGGTGACTATAGGCAGGCTTCGTGAATTCCTTAATTCAAACCTTGTCGATGGAAATGCAAAATTTAAATGCCTTGCTGGAATACGACGGTGATTATATATACTTCGATTTCTTTATAGGCGAATCCGTGAGATGACCTTGGTGTCACGAGATTGCTAGATCACACGGTCAGCCACTTAGCTTACTACTAAAGTAGAATTTGCTTTAATAAGTCAGGGGCTCTGCCTGGATGATCGTGCCTTCGGCTTTTGACATTCTGTAAACATTCTTGTTATAATTATTTGTCTTAAATAGCACTCGTGTTCAGAAACAAGGTTCATGGCGAAGAGAGAGAAAAATATTTTCCAGTTTACTTTTAATTACGACGGTTATTATGTGTGATGTCTTTGAAGTGGATATGCAAATAAATATGTTGATACTTGAGGACTAATTGTAGACGCTAATTCTGAGCTGTTTACCTTTTAGGCACTTGCCACAGCGTCAGCATCGTCTAGGGACATTATCTCGCATCCGCGAATTCTGAAGTACTACTGGCACTAAGTTTCTTTGCTCACTACCCTCTTTGTCTACTTTCGCCCCCGCGTCTTCCCGAGTGATCTCATAACAGGGCTAACTTAAACCGCAACATCAAAGAGACCGCCCGCGGTCTACCTACGCCGCATAACAGAGTGAGGCGCTTCAGCTAAAATCTTTTATTCACAAAAGTAACCTGATTTTGTATACACAACTTGAATAATTTGTGTCTTTTCTATTACGAAATTACAGTTAAATTGTAACTTTTACAGACGGATTATATATATATATCTAGTTTGTAGTCTAGTAGTCTATCGTATAAACGACCCCTAACCATTGCTAAATCTATATTGAAAGTTACATGAAACATACCCAAGGTATGTCTCAGTTCGTGCAGTCTTATTGATTTTAATTTTTTAACATCCCATAAGTCTTGTACGTCTATTTCTATACTTCTAAACGGAGTATAATATGCTTCAGCTGTATCTAGCCGAAACCATGTACTATTTAGAAACAAATCGGAATGTGGGTTTTGTCATCAGAAACGAAGTCGGTGGCAGTTAATATGTTTGTATCAAATATAATATACTGTTAATCGATAATTGGTAGCTAGTTTGTGCTGCTGCAGCTATTGTAGAGTTTGCTGCTGCGATTGTAATTTGCAGCTATTGTAGAGTTGTGCTGCGTCAGCTATTGTAGATTGTTGAGTATTGTAGAGTTGTGCTGCCGCAGCTATTGTAGAGTTGTGCTGCGCAGCTATTGTAGAGTTGTGCTGCTGCAGCTATTGTAGAGTTGTGCGCGCTGCAGTTGTGCAGAGTTGTGCTGCCGCAGCTATTGTAGAGTTGTGCTGCCGCAGCTATTGTAGAGTTGTGCTGCTGCAGCTATTGTAGAGTTGTGCTGCTGCAGCTATTGTAGAGTTGTGCTGCTGCAGCTATTGTAGAGTTGTGCTGCTGCAGCTATTGTAGAGTTGTGCTGCCGCAGCTATTGTAGAGTTGTGCTGCCTGCAGCTATTGTAGAGTTGTGCTGCCGCAGCTATTGTAGAGTTGTGCTGCGCAGCTATTGTAGAGTTGTGCTGCCGCAGCTATTGTAGAGTTGTGCTGCCGCAGCTATTGTAGAGTTGTGCTGCTGCAGCTATTGTAGAGTTGTGCTGCCGCAGCTATTGTAGAGTTGTGCTGCCGCAGCTATTGTAGAGTTGTGCTGCCGCAGCTATTGTAGAGTTGTGCTGCCGCAGCTATTGTAGAGTTGTGCTGCCGCAGCTATTGTAGAGTTGTGCTGCCGCAGCTATTGTAGAGATGTGCTGCCGCAGCTATTGTAGAGTGTGCTGCCGCAGCTATTGTAGAGTTGTGCTGCCGCAGCTATTGTAGAGATGTGCTCCCGCGCATTGTAGAGTGTGCTGCGCAGCTATTGTAGAGTTGTGCTGCCGCAGCTATTGTAGAGTGTGCGCGCGCTATTGTGAGTTGGCTGCCGCAGCTATTGTAGAGATGTGCTGCCGCAGCTATTGTTTTTAAACGTTGGCAAAGAATTTGGCGTTACCTTAGTGTCGAAAACCAGTTGGAAACATTAGTTTCCCTTAAATAAGTTTCATATTTTGGAGTCCGTTGTAAAGTACGCATTGTTTAAATAAAACATGAATTGATAACGGGTATTTATGCGGTTAATTTGAGAATTCAGAACTTAATAACGTAATGTTTAAATATTTATAGAGAATTGGAGCACTTTTGGTATCCCGCCAAAATAATAATTAATTCACCTATGTAGAGATATAAAGGCACATCGCTGAACAAAAATCTGCAAGCCTGTTCTGTTCACTGTCTTGTTTGTCGAGGCAGCAAGGCTCGTGATAAACTTTCCTGTTTCGCTCATGGAGGTTTCATGGTTCTTGGCCTTGAGCAAGCGAAATACTTCCAGGGAGGCGAACTAATTAAGCTCAGAATAGGTGAGTACAGAGAAGTAAAAAGCTATATATATATATATATATATATATATATATATATATAATATATATATATATATATATATATATATATAGACTATAGGCTGTTCACGGAAAATGAACACTTTTGAAAGCCCTTCTTAAGTTATACTGGGTTATACTGGTATACACGTCGTAAATTCCTCCGACATGGGCCTCATCACTTTATTCATGCTTCAGTCAAATGAAACTGTGAAATTATTACGAAATTAACTACTTTACAAATATGTTCATTTTTACACTTCGATGCATTTAGAAAAAACAGAAAACTAAATAAATTATTTTAAGTTATCACAAATGGTTACCTATCCCTTTTTATTCGACGTTAAGGTATGGAACTACTTTCACCAATCGCTACCAACTTGTCCTGGGCGAATATCACTCAGTTCGCCCATTAAAATAAATGCATGCACAGGCAATTACTTTTTTTTTTTCCAAGGTTCATTTCTAACGTGCTCACTTTATCGTGAACAACCTTAAACTTTGATGTGGGCATACTTATCCAGTGATTGGCTGGGCGACACTGCGAAACTGGCGGGACTCGTGTCTGATCGGCTACTGCGTTGTTGCGCAAGATTGGCGAACGGCGTTCTGAAATGTTTCTGGCCAGTGGCCGCCATCTTGTTAACACGTGTGGCTGCTACGTTTCTCTTGTTATATGTGCTGTGAGTGTTGGATGTTGTCTTCGCCTGCACCGCTGAGGTTCTCATCGTAGAGGTGTAGATGGCCGACTCTAGGTACTGCGTTGTTGCGCAAGATTGGCGAACGGCGTTCTGAAATGTTTCTGGCCAGTGGCCGCCATCTTGTTAACACGTGTGGCTGCTGCGTTTCTCTTGTTATATGTGCCGTGAGTGTTGGATGTTGTTTTCGCCTGCACCGCTGAGGTTCTCATCGTAGAGGTGTAGACGTCCGACTCTAGGTACTTTGTAGTTCGATGGCCTGAGACGCAACAGAGCTGCGGCATCAAAATAGCCCGCGCTTACGGTCTAGTTAGTTACTTTCAATCACGAAACGTTCTCACACACTCAATGGCGACCTCGCCGGGAATATAATCCGGTTCGCCTTGGTGGCAAGTGTGGCAACTAGCCGCTGCTCCATCGCGACTTGTCTTTATCACTTGTGTTTGCCTTCCGAACACAGTTGGGACGTTTCTCTTTATATTAGTGTCTATGATAATTCAGTATTTAAATAAAATGTATATCGAAATTATAAATTTGCATATTAATTAAGAAATACTACAATAATTTTGATTACAATTTCAGCCCAATAGAGCTCTGTTTAACAAAGAAAATGGTGTAGCTTAATCAAATTAGAATGTGAATCGACATAATATTAATCATAATGCACTAAATTTTGCATACGTTGTTTTAAGACACAATAGAAAATGTTTTCTTGAGACAGGCCATACGGTATTAAGTAATAACATTCTTGAGGATTGTCAGTTTGAATTATTTACAGTAATACCTCTAAACTCCTCTTAAATCGAATGAATTATTTGCTTGGCAAATAATCTCCTTTAAAATCGCCACATCAACTAAATATTCAAAGCACATCAGTTAATTAAAAAAAATTAACAAAGTAGTTTCAAAGGGCTCCGTGGTTGACTGAAATGGAAATGTTACCAAAGATTAATATAGCAACAGCATAGTATATATAATTACGATTTCGCTTGGCTAAAGTTAGGTGAAACATTGACGGACTTTCTTCGTGCAACCCCTACTAGCAAGATATATTTAAAGGAGAGTGTGAACTCTTTCCTTATCTGTCATAGAAAGGAGGTACACCGATTATAATCAATGTCACGTTCAGAAATTTAGAAGAGAGAGAGAGAGAAGGGGGAGGGGGGTTCTTAAAATACCTGTCGTGAGTTAATTGCGTAATTTTGAGGGGTTGCACCATATGGTGGATCCAACTACAGAGTGAAGGCCCTTTTCTGTAGCGTCCTTTAAAGACAGGGGATGAAAAGAATATGTATCTAATTGCCGGTTTCACCACACACGTTTAACTTATTAACTCTAGTTTAAGAACGAATTAACTGTGATTAAGTTACTAGTCTACTGCGTTTCACCAATGTCAATTTTAACTATTCATACACTGTAAAATTTTTTTGTAATTTTTACTGAGAAATTGTTTGTAATTTTACAAATGCTTGTAAGAGTACAAAGATTTATCTTGTAAAGCTACAAAGGCCATGTTTGTAGTAGAACTCAAGAAATGTTTGTACTATACTGACCCTTATCCACGACCTTCAGCAAAATGGCGAACACTTAAACTATTGGTGATGTGAAGTGTAGTTGCGTGCAAAAAGAAACCTGTTGCGAGTCTGAATAATGCAGAACGCTTAAAGAACTCTAATAATCATAATAAAACGACAATTTCCACCAAACGTGACCGTATTACTCAGCTGTAAATGTTTCCTAGCCACACGGAACACTTAGAATGAAATGCAGTACAGGTAAATTTAGTATTCTTAATCAAATAACTTCCTTAACAATTTGCACGAATTTGGAATTATATTTAATATTAAATACGCAAATGAAATTGGTCTACTGGTTCGGGATGCAGGCTAATAATAATATATGGTATAAGGGCTCTATTCCCCGTGCTGGCAAAGCATAATATTTTTTTCTTAAATTATATTAGGAAATACCTTTTTTAAAGACATCCTCTTTTATTAATTCATCACATTTGTTTTACAACAGGAAAAATAATTTTATGTTCACTTTTCAATACTGTAAGTTGCAATACAAGATTATAATTTGTAATATTACAAATATATGTTTTACAGATGTTACAAGGAAACTGCAGTTTTACAAATTAATTTCTTGTCAAATGGGTTTCCAATAATTTTTTTTTCTAAAAGTACAAACTTTTTTTTTAGAGAGTAGTATAAATTATAACACCCGTTTTCCGGCCTTTAAGTTAATAAACTCTGCCTGCAGTCATAAGAAAAAGAATTGACAGAATGTTAAGAGGCATGTTTTGTGTAGGATCTAGAGCACTCCCGTCTCCAATAAAAATTATTTGACGGAAACCCGACTTTAGCGCAGTTTTCTGATATGTACCAAGTAAGAACATTAGCTCTTCCCTGATAGCTCTGAACCACTCACGAATTATTGACAAACAAAACGTTGTTAATGTGAGTGTTAAGCTATGGAATCGCTTATGTAAACTTCACTGGACACGAAGTTATAGGGCGTGATATAAATTTTTTATAATTTGCGTGTTCGTTACTATGTATCCGATGAAATAAATTGAGATTTGTTAGAATTTCGCGGAAATTTGCAACATAATTTGGTCAGTTTCACCAAAATCCTACGAGGATAGTAAAAATATGCACTACAAACCTATTAGAAACACGAAGTAAAAACTGAACATTATCACACACGTTCCATTTAATATGCAGGACAACGTTTCCAATAGTTTCGCATGCGCATCATGTATTCTACGTCAGACTATCCTATAAACATCGAGAAGTCTACAGTCACCTATATGCAATAAAGAAACGTTAAACTCAATGCACTTCTGAGTCTGGAAGCGCTCGCTTCGGCAGCACAGGAAAAAAAAATCATTGTTAGAATGTATCGTTGTGACCAAATGTATAATACTTTGAGTGCATGAGCTCCGTGTTTCGTAGAGCGTGTACGTGAAAAACACTAGTGGAAACACATCAAAGAACACCTAGTTAATGTCCAACCCGAACAGGTCTTACAACACAAACTGATCGCTTGTAGAGAGCACTCTGGTCGTATGTGGGGAAACACTCGCCTTCCCTGGTATTCAGCCATTAGAGCCATTAGTGTATTAGTGCAGGTCATCTGGCAACACGAGTGTAGTTGTTTGTGCGATTACATCGCGTGTGTATCCCAAAGCGTGTCTGCAATGCCTGGACCGCGACGGCGACTAACAAGTAAATAGTTGAGTGGCAGCTTAGTGGCACTTGGAGATGGCTCAGAGAATTGCCTCTGACTTGGGGCGTGAAGTGTCAGTGGTCCATCGTGCAGTGGTGAAGAAGATGGGTGTTAGTGTTCCGACAGCCTCCTAGCCACACCAGTATCACCTCGCTGCACTAATGAGCGTCTAGACAGAAGGATAGGTCAGCCTGCCCTGACTGACACAACGGCAAGAGCGGGTGCTGTCATAACTTAGAAATAGCTCACTTAGAAACACATAAGCTACGATCTTCTAAGTTATGCCTGTTATAAGTTATGTGGTTCTAACTTGTGAACTTTCTAATGTGTGTGTTTATAACTTATGACAGTTCTAAGTTGTGTTTTTCTAAGTTGTGATTGTTCTAAGTTGTGATTGTTCTAAGTTATATGTTTCTAAGTTGTGATCGTTCTAAGTTATGATATTTTAAGTTGTGGAGTTTCTACATTACGTGATTCCGCACTGCGTGTTTCTAAGTTGTGTGTTTCTAAGTTATGATCGTTTTAAGATATGATTTTCTAAGTTCTGATTATTCTAAGTTATGCGATTCTGCATTGCATGTTTCTAAGTTGTGTGTTTATAAGTTATGATAGTTCTAAGTTGTGAACAGAGTACTCTACACTATGTACACATGCTACCCTGGCCCACTGGAGCTCCACACCACGTGTGTGAGACGTGTTGGGCCCAGCCTCAACAACGACCATCGCCAAGCTACTCCAAGAAGTACAGCGAGCCTGGAATATCGTACTCCCACACAGACATTGAGCATTTGTACGACAGGTTACATGCCAGAATTACTCCATGTGCAGCCATTTGTGTCGGTTACACTCCTTATTAAGACGTCTGATGTATGTGATGAAGTTAATGTCCCATGTGCAGCCATTTGTGTTGGTTACACTCCTTATTAAGACGTCTGATGTATGTGATGCAGTTAATGTCCCATGTGCAGCCATTTGTGTTGGTTACACTCCTTATTAAGACGTCTGATGTATGTGATGCAGTTAATGTCCCATGTGCAGCCATTTGTGTTGGTTACACTCCTTATTAAGACGTCTGATGTATGTGATGCAGTTAATGTCCCATGTGCAGCCATTTGTGTTGGTTACACTCCTTATTAAGACTTCTGATGTATGTGATGCAGTTAATGTCCCAGAAGTTCCGCTTTTTAAATGCATTTTCTTTAGTGTATCTACACCAGAGAATGTGACGAGTCGAATGAAAGCGACCAGCATGTGGACGCAAAGGCTAGATAGTAACTTTTTTCATCTGAATTAAACCTTTGCATAAACCACTTTTTGTTATCGCTCTGTGGATTAAGCCCCTGTCACACTATCGAATTTTGCTTTCAACTATATTTGACAATAAAATCTAAGGACAAAAAAAGCCCATAAAATAGTTTAATTTATTTTCGTTTCTTTATTAAAATAAAATGTTATTTATAAGATATGTTTCCTGCACAGTGAAATAAATGCCTCTGATGTCGTAATATTATGTACAACATTCTCTTAAAATATAATTCAGGCCCATGCAGCTTCTTCACAAATTAGGCCTAATTAAATCGTAACTTACTACGTTTCCAGCAATTATTCGTTATTTTAAGTTTCTTGACATCCTTTTCCGTCGTGCACGATACTGATTGGCTGAGACCGTCAAACATGAAATACATTTTATAACCGGTCCAATATTGAAATGTTTGATGGAAAGTGAAGCCATCCAACTTTCTCAGACAAAAATGGCGGCGTTTATGACGCTTCGACGACGTCACAACTGTCCAACTTTATTTGAACAAACTTATTGGAATCATTTTGACGGAAAAATTTGACAACATGGCAGGGTCTTGAGGCAGCAGAATGAGGTGTCAGGAAGCAGAGCTCAGTATCGAATGATTTTCCGATTATTTACTAACAATAAAACGTGACCGCCGATTCCGCACGCAACACTGAGTGATTGATACACAACTTTCAAAATGTAGTTGTGGCGTGTTTCTTAGTCGAGTCTGACTTTGCGTTGATTCCTGTCCCAAGTTTTCCAAAATGTAGTTGTGGCGTGTTTCTTAGTCGAGTCTGACTTTGCGTTGATTCCTGTCCCAAGTTTTCCAAAATGTAGTTGAGGCGTGTTTCTTAGCCGAGTCTGACTTTGCGTTGATTCCTGTCCCAAGTTTTCCAAAATGTAGTTGTGGCGTGTTTCTTAGTCGAGTCTGACTTTGCGTTGATTCCTGTCCCAAGTTTTCCAAAATGTAGTTGAGGCGTGTTTCTTAGCCGAGTCTGACTTTGCGTTGATTCCTGTCCCAAGTTTTCCAAAATGTAGTTGTGGCGTGTTTCTTAGTCGAGTCTGACTTTGCGTTGATTCCTGTCCCAAGTTTTCCAAAATGTAGTTGAGGCGTGTTTCTTAGCCGAGTCTGACTTTGCGTTGATTCCTGTCCCAAGTTTTCCAAAATGTAGTTGTGGCGTGTTTCTTAGTCGAGTCTGACTTTGCGTTGATTCCTGTCCCAAGTTTTCCAAAATGTAGTTGTGGCGTGTTTCTTAGTCGAGTCTGACTTTGCGTTGATTCCTGTCCCAAGTTTTTCAAAATGTAGTTGTGGCGTGTTTCTTAGTCGAGTCTGACTTTGCGTTGATTCCTGTCCCAAGTTTTCCAAAATGTAGTTGTGGCGTGTTTCTTAGTCGAGTCTGACTTTGCGTTGAGTCCTGTCCCAAGTTTTCCAAAATATTCCAAGAAGAGTTGGCACCAAGCAGTTTCTGAAAAGCAAAATACTTGCTTTATAAGAGTACTTTGTTATCAATGGAACTTCTAAGCCGACCATAAAATATGTGCAAAATAAAGAATTTTGAAAATAAAAGAAAATGTACTTGGGAGGAATGGACCGAGATAAATAGTCTTTGTAGTGATTTTTTTTAGCAGCGAATATATCTATAGTACTCAAGACCAAAGCACAGAATATATTTTATTAATACTCCTGGTGGTGTCAGCCTGATGTATTATAGATTACTTGGCCAGTGTAGTCAGCTTGTGTTCAATAACGCTGCACATTGCGTGCTTCTCGATTTATACTTGGAATGAGTCTTATCCAGAGTAACAGGCAGTGAAGTTAATATAAACGTACGTACTGAAAACTGCAATCACTAAGCGAAGGAAGAGCGTTGGGTCTGATTCACAGAATTTAATTAATGTTCTTACTGACTGGGAAGATGAAAATATAATTTCTTTGTAAACACGAAAGAGCTGCTCTGTGATAAAAATTTCAGAACACGAATACAATTCGTCCTTCCCGAAACGAACTGCTGTAAGTAAAAAATGTGTGAATTACAATTTTTAAAGTGGTGTATTTCTACGAGTGAGATATATCATGTTGATGTATCGCAAAATAGTTTTCTAGTCTGTTCATTAAATTTATTTTTGGCAATTGGTTACATACAATGGTATAGGACACGCCTAATACAATCTGCTTTAAATGTAATAAGAATTTTAGCATTTAAAACGAAGTGGAGCAAAATAAGTGAATTAAAATATACGGTGCACATAAGATATAATTTCAAGTGAAAATGCTATTTGCCTATAGACACAATAGGCCAGTTGCTCAATGTAATACGTATTTGTACAAATTTATTAATGTAAACGATATATGTGCTAAATCCTCAATAATAGAAACTAAATGTACAGTAAGTTGAAAATACATTAGAACAACCACCAGTATCTGGGACATTTTGCACTGTGAGTACATAGTTTTACAACACGTGGTATTAACAAATATACCAGGTAACATACTTTGTTGTATGCAGACACAAACGTGGCATGTTTCCTTCATTTTTTTATGTGATATAGTTGTCACATGGTTCATAGTAGGGTAGTAACGTTTTTGAGCAAATAGTTAAAAACACCTCGTTTGTAATTTGAAAAATTGCCCATGTCTGATCAGTTCCAGGACATACAGGTGCAACTTGAGTTACTACGCTATGTCATATTACGAAATCCTCAGGTTCATTATAATGATTGGGCGTAAATCAAGATACGTATGTTTGTCTAACCAGTCGAGTGGTTTTTATTGTGATTATGTTTACATTCACCTCAATACAAAACATTACTGAAACGCTCTGGATGCATTTATTGTACAGCACAATAATGCAGTAGGATCAAATTATATTTGTTTAATATTTTATTTGCACGTCAAGTGATGAATAATAGTACAGAGAAGACGGATGCCCCAGTAGAATGAAAGGATCATACAAGTGTAGTCCACAAAAAATGAAATTGAATGTTTAAGAGAATGCTATAAGTTTTATAAACTATATAATTTGAAAAAGTTTTCGGAAAAAATATCATGGCGCCGTTATAGAATTTGAAATATCGAGACTAATACAATACGCTTCTGCAAGTAAAGTGGCTCTACCGAACACAATCCTCTCGTATTATCACTTTTTAATACAAACAACCAAAAATCATAGAACAACTTCATGATGTAAATAAAGAAGGATGTCAGTAAAAACCATAGAACAGTGAAATAATAACACAGAGTAAAAAACAAAACACCGTAAACTTAAAATAGAAGTGTGAATACCAATAGTGACAATCGGATCCCTTACGGCAGTGGAAAGAGTGAAGTTAGTGAATCAACCTCCCATGATAATGATATAGATCCTCTCTATACCCAAAATCTGAAGTATCAGATTGTAAAAATAAAGTTTTTAGGTCATACCACATATGCCTGGCCTTATAGTGCAAAGAGCATTTTATAAATATAGGATCGTGTATAAATGATAATAAGATTAAAGCATCAGTTTCACAAAGTCAAGAGAATGAACTAATCAACCCTAGACAGAGTTAAAAACCCATCAACTATCTTAGTGCCAGAAAACTTTCCAGTAGAAGATCAGAAAGAAAGAAAAATTCACTACCTCGTATACCAAAAAGAGGGGAGAACAAGAATACTGCTTATGAAAACAAACTTAAAGGAAAACTAGTTACGTTAGTCCCAAAATAGAATTTAATCACCCTGCTAAATCATTGTGAAGCCTAGATGCAATGGAGTTACAGGTGATAAATTATGCAGAAGGTGTTCACTATCGTAAGAAAAGAGGGATGATAGATTATTATGCCACAAACAGCCTTACTTTGAAAAGAAGACATAGTTCGTTTTGTGGATATAGCCAAGCTAAAGGACTGTAAAGCATCGTGACTCAAGACTATCTTTATCTTATTTCTGCTTCTTGCCAGAGAACAGAGAGCCTAACCGTTTGTCTAAAACGATGTTCCTTAACACATTGAATAGATCACAGAAAACTGCTAGGTAATAGCCTTTCTTAAAAAGCAGTTCACTGGTTTTATTGAAAAATATGATACAGAAGGCAGACGAGAAAGTGTCTGTGCAAAGGATGAAGTAAGGAGAGACACAATTATTGACCGTATAAAGATATTTCCAGGAGTGGAGTCACATTACTGACATCAGAATTCAAATCAAGACTATCTAACGATAGATCATGATAATCTGATAATATGTCATATGCTTATAGAACAACAAAACATGAAGAATGATTTCAGCACTATAAACTGACTACTCTGATGCCTCGATACCCCAGAATGTTTCCTTTCGTAACTCCAAGAAATACCAAAGAAAAAACCTGTGAAATATACAGGTGAGGGAGGACTACGCGAAAACGATTACAATCGACATAGACCAATGGCAAATGTTAACCTTCAGCAGGTTACAAAGACAATGATAATCAGCAGGTTCACAAGAGGAGACTGTCAGACTACAGCATCACTATTTACGAAGTGAGGAGCAAGGTTTGTCGTAGTTTTACATGCCATGAAATACACAGGAAAAGAAAATCGTGTAAAATCGCCGCATTACTGAGACTACTTGACCGATTTAAAAACTGCTGACATGAAAATAGTAACATTGTATTCTCACAACCATGCATCTGCACTCAGTTTACAGTTTAGACAACCTTGAAGTAATCACCCTCCTCTTTTTCAACCATACATCGGGCAAAACACGGGAGACTCAGCACATAGTGCTATTCTCACCACTATTGAGAATATCGGTGATCTGAATGAACCTTATCTGCTAATCCCAGTATGCCAGCTCGCGAGGAATACGGGACCTTACATCTATACGTAGTATAAAACAGTCGCCCGGGCGCGTGTGTTTGTGTATTCGGCTAAGCCTTCTAAACTATTTGCTGTGTTTTTATGCGGATTTCGACATCATTTAGAGAATTTATTGAAAAAGGTTTAAATACATTAAACGTTAAGATTTAATGTAATGATAGTAGAGAAATATCGCTTTTCAGGCACTTACATGACTTATGCTGACTAAACCACAAGAAATACACCTAATTAATATACTGCAGGATTGTAGATCTAAAAAAGACCCACAAAAAAGTCCACGAAAGTTTATGTTTATCCTTTAAAGATAACCCACATTAAAAGTTTTTGTTTTTGAAAATTTGATTAAAAATAAGGGTTCACTTTCGAAGACTTTGTAAACCACACCGTATTAATCCTATGTTAGTTACCTTAAGCATTTGGTGAATATCCTTGCAGTATTCCTAAACAGCGCCGTATTTGTAAATCGCACCTGAGCGAGACTGGGGCAGGTCGCTGGTAGTACATAAACTTCGAAATCTCATTTCCTAGACTTCAGGACAATGACACAAGGGATTCGCAAACTACCCATCAAAAACAAGCAATGTGATCCTGTCGACGGAACTGTAATGAGGGAATAAATGGTCTAGAAGACTAACAATGATAAAATCTTCAAAACCAGTTTTCTGGTAGAATCTTTCATGATTCCTAACGCTGAATCGGCTCTTAAGACCTAGGTGTTAAGAATCGCCCAACTCTTTTTACTCCACTCCACTCTAACTCTGAAATGATGACTACTACCTTCAATAAGTACATCACCCATTAAGAATTATGTATGTAAATGACTAGTCACATCAAGTTGCTAATGCTCGTACTATGTTTCTTATTATTGTTTCTTAACTGTCAATAATAATTTCGTTGTTACCTAATTTCATTATGCTCTTTTATTACAAGTTTTTATTTAACTTGACTTGTTTGTATGTACGGTGTCTGTCCGACCTCTTTTATACCTCTATGCACTGAACTGGCATGCAGTCTGCCTGAAGCGCATTACTGTTCGACAGGTTGCAGCCCGAAATGTGGAAGGGCCGCCAGTGTTTAAATGCACATTTGCAGTCTCGTTAGTCTCACGAATGTATAAATAGTCTACATATATAACAATTTAAAAGTATTGAAAAATAATTTAACTATAAAGAACCTTTTAAAACCAACCTTTTATTTATAAATGCACTAAAAAAAAAGACAAAAATTATTATATTAGTTACAGAATTTGTAGAACTTGTAAGACGTTGTCGAAAAGTCGTAGTAAACTTTACTACAAATTAATATGTTTATATCAATTTTTATTTATTATATAAAAGCTTGGCGCGAATAGTTAAGAGCCTTACGCAAGATATGTTCTTACTGCTCTTGCGCAAATGAGGTATACATTATATATTGACAAGTTAATATTCTTACTTAAGATATGTGCTTACTACGATGATGCAAATGAGGTATGTGTTCTATATTGTGGTAAGCTTATACATATTAAATATAAACTGATACAAAAATATTAATTAATTTGTAGTAAAGTTTATTATGGCTTTTATACTACGTCTTACAAGTTATAAAAATTCTGAACTGATATAATTATTTTAATTTTTTTAGTGCATTTATAAATAAAAGGTTTTTTATAATATTTTTCTATAGTTAACTTAAATTGTTGTATTTCTGAAATGCAATTTTAAACATTTTAAGGTTTCAATTAGAGCAATTCACATTGCCAAATAAATAAAAATATTCGGTTTCTTTTCTATCAATATGAAGTTTTCCTAAACTTTGCTTTAACAAAACACATTTATTTCAGGGTTTAACTTATTAATCACCTATTCATGGAATATAATATGAAATATTCAGTGTAAGTACATAGGGGAATATCTATAATTTACCAAATACTTCTAAAATTTTATCATAAACAATTGCGCAATAATTTGTAATTGATAAGAAAACCTTAGTACATAATAATCAAACAATTAATTTACCCTGCCAAAAACTACATCCCATGAAATTTATATGATTTCTAACGAAATATAAATATTACAAAAGCTGTGTGAACAGATAATATAATCAGTTTTGCAAAAACTTTAAACTGTTATACTGTAAAAACGAGAAAACGTAGAAACGCTATTTTATCCCGGGAGAGACGAATTATTAGCTGCACTGCATGTGCGAATCAACCGTGATAAATTTCTTAATACACACTCTCATATGTCTCGATACTTCTGGAAACACAATACTCTAGGAAAAAAATCCGTTCTTGCTTTCTCAGATTGCTTTCTCTCAGCGCGGAGTTTCGCTTGTGTATTTGCTTGTCGACCGCACTTGGTAGTGGCTGGCGTTTATCAATCTCATAAAGAAAACATTCCCTGATTTATCGAACACGGCTGTGCACGGCTGCATTTCAAATTGCCTCCTGCGGCCAGCCGATCTCATTTAAATTCGCCTCGTGCACACCACATTTCTCCGAATGAATTAAATTTTGCTCGGGGTGAAGATTCTCACGCTAGAATGGCTTTTGTCTCTTCAGTATTGAAAACTCTAAAGAGTCAAGGGGGGTGGGTTTTTTTTTTTTTTTTTTTTTTTTTTTTTTTTTTTTTTTTTTTTTTTTTTTTTTTTTTTTACCAGGGGCTCTTGGCGTTTCGAAATTTTCCCGAGATTAGAACTTTGATCTTTTCGTGGTGCCGTACGACAAACGGGAGTTACACAAATAAGGGTTGTCTTTAAGTTTCTGTTATAATGCAATAAACTGTCACGTGTTACGAAAAATAACTCGGTCATGTACTTTTGTTTTCAGGCCACATTAGTGATTTATCTGTATTCCCATATTTATAAACAGAGCATACAAGCGCTCTCCAGTTCTTCTCTTCGTCAGCATAGTTTTATTATATCCTGGAGTGTTTTTGTTTGTATCTAATGTACTTTTTTTTGGGGGGGGGGGGGGTATTTTCATCTTGTAATTTTTTTTTGTTACAGTCACTGCTCGAGTTATTCCCTGTTGTCTCGCCATACCATGAACGACAGCAGAGACTTATTAGTTGTGGTAGGAGTGTTGTGTACTGTCAACTACTGTATTTTCTTGTCATTTTTATGTCATTGTATACGCATTGCCATGTCAAATAAATAACATTATAAATAAAAATATATAATACCAGCGTGTTCAACTTGTTATATTTTCTCCACGAAGACCACTTATAGTTGTTACCTACTTCACATCATTTCAGTAAGTGCTAAATGGCACCAAAGTTAGTCCAATCTTTCAGCAAAGTGTTTTTATCGCATCCAGTACGTTGTCACTAGCACAGTTTAAGTACATATTGACTGTACGTTGTCACTAGCACAGTTTAAGTACACATTGACTGTACGTTGTCACTAGCACAGTTTAAGTACATATTGACTGTACGTTGTCACTAGCACAGTTTAAGTACATATTGACTGTACGTTGTCACTAGCACAGTTTAAGTACATATTGACTGTACGTTGTCACTAGCACAGTTTAAGTACATATTGACTGTACGTTGTCACTAGCACAGTTTAAGTACATATTGACTGTACGTTGTCACTAGCACAGTTTAAGTACATATTGACTGTACGTTGTCACTAGCACAGTTTAAGTACATATTGACTGTACTTTTGAAAGCCTTCCTTAGAAGTATCTTTCCTGTTCATTGTGTGTGCTTCTGTCTTATGTGAAATTAACATTGCCGTGGGCTTAATCATGTTATGCGCGGTTCAAGCAAAACCGTGGAGCTGATACGAACGCAAAGATGTTACTTATATGCAATTTGCGTTCTCTAGTGAGTATTTAAAATAATTTGTAATTTTAGAGGTTATGAATTTGATCATTTCACTCGCAATGCAACGACAAATGTTCAAATTAATTCGCTGCCAATTCTACTAGAAGCCTGTGTGTCAGTGTCTAATATAGTTCATATATAGAAATGCACAGCAACTTTTTTTTTTCTTTCGAAAATGTGTTTCAAAAGTTTTCTCTTAACCGTGACAGCCTATAATATGCATTTCCTTTTTACATTCATTCACACTTCATCGAACAACTCGTAGTTAGGCGTAGCTTTTTGTTTGAAGATGGCGAACAAAAACGCAATTCACTGCCGTACGAAACGAAGTCCGTTGGTCGGAGGCATCAAGAGCCAAGTCACTTCCTGACAGATTGCTTGGTGATGTCTACTAAGAGTCAGGCACACGCATCTCTGTCGCCTTCAAAACTGAACGGTCACTGTCCAGTGTTTGTGATCCCTAGTGCACCACTAAGTATAACGTGTGCTTTAGAACAAACGAGGCCTCAAAAAAAGTTTTTCTTTCTCGTATTTTTGCGACACAAAATAGCAAAACATAACAGCTTGCATTTACCTGCAGCGAGCGCCACTCTGCAACGAGCCAAGTAACATACAGTAAGTTAGCATTCACTTCTTCTGTTTCAGCCTAGCACGAAATTGGAAACATTGTTGTTCAATTCTTTTTTGGAAACAGTTTCTCACACATACACATGCATCTATTTTACATACACACATTGACACACAGACAGGAAAATGATCTCAAAAGCCTTTCATCCCTTCGGAAAGTACCTTAAATTCGGTAATACCGTTATTGATGTGCTTCATAATATTAATAATATTTTAAACCACATAACCAGAAAACAGTTTTTGTATAATGTTGTATGTATAAGCGAAGTAACAACATGTCTTAGTACTTTCATTGCAGCACCACATTGCAAATGAAAATGGGATATGCTCTCTATTTGGCTGAAGCATTTCTGTTTAATGCGTGAATAATTTTGAATTCGTCGACTGGGTATTCACGTTGTCTTTGACGGTTTGTCCCAGTCTCCTCTCAGTTATGGTTTTGACTATAGGAACACTTAGGGAGGTAGTCTTGGCCCCAATCGCCGGCCATGGCTGCTCAATCCCTCTCTGCCGCCATGCATGTCTCCTTGCATGATTTTCCTTCCTTGTAGGCGTAAGGGGTTACCCCTGAGAAGCAATAAGATCCCGCCCTACCTACAGGGCTTCCACGTAACACTTAGTAATAAGGTAGCCAATACGTCACCAGGTCGCCGGAGCCAGCGGTCTGCGTGTCTGCAACGAGGGCTATGGCGGAGCTCTCGTGCTTCCGTCGTGCTGCATCTTTGTAGAAACATCAGCGGCGAGTGAAACGCCGAGTTGAATGTGAGAAGGGGCTTAAAGACGCAGAGGCCGCGGTAATTTATACCATCAATATTGCGATGCGTATTGATGTGCACGTGATTCAATAGTCAAGATATTAATGTTGCTATAGGCTGTTCACGGTAAAATGAGTTCTTTTAAACGCCTTTTAAATGAAAACTTTTTATTGTATTTCTACTTCTTACCTGTGTGGAAAGGAGTGCCTAAACTACACGAACCCCTCCACCAAGATCCAGCCTTTTTTGTTTTTCACACACACAACATTCGTATAATTTTTTAAAAGGAAAAAAACACAAAACTTATAACCATCTTATAATCTCATAGCTTTGTACACGACTACTCTATAACTCGAAAATGCGCACTTGAAGTTAAGAAATACATCAAATATTACGACAGTTCCAGAAAACGGAGCAAATACTAAATGAGTGATATGTTTGTTTACAATCTACTTACTCAGATGATTTGTGGGCGTGGCTCTTCGGTCGTAGGCATCCTTCAGAAGACTGTCAAGTATCTGCAAGTGGTCTATCTTGACAGCGCTCCTGAAACACAAAAAAAAAAACCTTCAGTTTTACCATTGCATGAAGTCAACCATGCTTATACTAGTAATGTTGTTGAGTAACATTCTACACCACAAGAAAGTCTCTCATTCTCACAGAAAAAAGAATGAGATTTTTCGACTAAAAATACCAATAACGTCCAGTATGTGATACATGTCAGTGAACTGAAGAAAAGAAACCTATGTCTAGAAGCGTGTGGTTTTAGCCGGGGACTTTGGGTATAAATCATTTGTGGTTTTTTTTAATGCGCAACCTATTTGCCATCAATGTAAGATTTGCGGACCATCTGTACCGTACAGTTTCTCTGAAGTTTGTCCTCAACATACTGTGTCGCGTGTGGTGCGTCTCGTTGTTAACGACAGAAAGACAATTTGTATCAATGCGCAACTACAGAACTGACTGATCCGCTGTTTGAATACGGAAAAAAAAAAAAACTCATTGCAGTAGCCAAGCCACTCAATGATTGTATGCGGAAAGGTTTCCCAACTGAAATACTTTGAATCATTCTACGTTTACGTTCATAGCGAGGAGACCACTGGAATGAGGATAGTTGAAAGTAGGTATTGTCCAGCTGGAATCGTTCCAGCTGGAGAGGCAGTGGGCAAAACTTCGTAGTAGTTCAATCATAAGACAAATAGTGTTACAAAAATAAACTCGGAGCTCTTAAAAGTTGGCTGTACCAAGTCCAGAACGCCTCTCACTGGTATGGATAATAACCCGGAAAAGAAGTATACAGATTTGAAAGAGAACATTAAAGACAATAGATTCCCAAAAAACCTAATATTTAGGCCTACATGTTAGATGGCGTTATTTTTGTGATTCCGGTATGTTAAGTGCGTAGGGTGAAGTGTGTAAATATGATTGTCCTTATCTGGAAAGAATGACTGAAGTAAACTGTAGTTGTACGAAACATTGTCATATTACTGTCAAATTCTATCTCATTAGTAGCAAGGCACGTAACAAATATCTATATGATAGCTTTATTCCTTCTTATATGGTGTGATGTCTAATTGCAGGTTCGCCTTCACACTACTAATACTAATTATATACGTACAATACAGTATTCTACTGTATTGATAGAGAAACCTGTACCAATTCTTCGGTATTTCCTTCCTGTGTTAGTGTTAGTACATGATGCGTATCGCCCACTCTCGGCCCGAACATTTCATTTTGAGGAGGAAGTGTTGAAGAGATTCGAAGAGGAACCGTCCACCAACACTTATCAAGGTGTGAGGAGGGGGGGGGGGGTAGTGACTCGGAAACGTGGCAAGCTAACGTGTGGTATGTTGGCCACGAACAGCTGTTCCATCCATGACATCTTCAGACCGACCATGTAAATGCTGTGGAGGACTACCCACGTAGATTAGAGTTTGCGCATTGATATCTCCAACGCTGCACAACCAAGCCTTCATTCCCAACATTGATGTTGTTCACAGGTGAGTGCGCTTTCACTATAGATGGCATTGTGAACTTGCATCACAGTCGGATCTGGGCTGGGGAAAATCCGGCTGTGCAAGTGGTCCACGGAAGTCAGTAAGCGTTCCGTAATGACATCTGGGCTGGGATTATCGGCGAGTATCTCATTGAGCCGCATCTAATAGCAGACTAAACTGACCATGATACCCTCTGGATGAGGTATCACTGTGAGTTAGATAAGTCAGTGGCTGAAACACAACGGAGCTCTACCGCACTTTGACGGAAATGTGTCGGGCCCCCTGGAAGCCACACATCTAAATCGAAGGATTGGCAATAGGGGGCCGTGTCATGGCCGCTACTGCGACCATGCATAAGACCCCTTGATTGTTTTGTTACGGTCGCTATGAAGAATATGGCTCACACGACTCCAGGAACACTCGGGTATAATTTATATAGCCCGAATCCAAGAAGCAGTTGAAATACTTAGTACACAGCAGGATGTATTTGAATGTGCGCGCAGATATATGCAACATTGTTGCACGCTTTTTAATAATGTGGAAGGTATAATAATTCGAATGCCTTTATGTAACACTTGATGCAGTGCTCTTGCTGGTGTCTTAGTGATTCATAAACAGCTAATTGCACGTCTTATGTCCGCAACTCTATGGCGACGTACAGCGGCCAAACATCGCATTCTCGTACCTTGTTTCCTTCTTGTCCTGTATCACACACTGCGTGTTGTCGGTGCTTTATCGAACATCCTGTATATACAGGATGCTGCCTAGTGTAAGACCGGTAAAGCCAAAGGTTAAATTATTTATATACATGTCTCAACTACCTTTCAATCGTTTTCAAACAAAACCATTTCGTGTCCTTTGAAGAGGAGATCCATGCCACAAGAAAGCAAGTAGGGGTATAATAATAACAGTTTTTGTTATTGTGTTTTTGTTGAGTCTATGCATATTAATTATATCCCCAATTTCTAACGTATTAAAAATTTTTACAGAAAACTTTTTAAACAAATGTTGGCCGGCCAGAGAAATACCAAGTATATTTTGTTTGAAAGCGGCATCGGTAAAGATGGCCGAGACTCACCTAAAATTCTCTATTCTTTTAGGGGCCGCGGTGGCTGAGCAGTTAGCCTGCTCGCATCCCACCAAGGCAGACCGGGTTCAATCCTCTGACGGACACTCCCGGATTTTCGTATGTGGGAATCGTCCCGGACGATGCCACTGATCGACGGGTTTTCTCGGGATCTCCCGTTTCGCCCGCCCTTTCATTCCGGCGCTGCTCC
The DNA here is from genome assembly GCA_029891345.1 of Dryococelus australis. Classification (NCBI taxonomy): domain Eukaryota; kingdom Metazoa; phylum Arthropoda; class Insecta; order Phasmatodea; family Phasmatidae; genus Dryococelus; species Dryococelus australis. The sequence goes on from CM056997.1 coordinate 8,281,454, forward strand.
ATACTCATCTCAATCACCCTCATCGGATCTCAATACCTCGCTGTTAAGAGCCGCCCAACTCTCTTCGCTCCTTTCACTTGGCCGCTCCCACACTAAGCTGCCGCGTTAACAGTGACGCAATAGTAGACCCTTTGTGAAAATTGTCGACTGATTTATCAATGTTTCATGTTTGGTACCCAGTTAATGCATATAATGGGTTCGATTTACATCAAATTATGTACAAATAGACACATCCTTCCTTTGAGAACACAAAAGTTCATAGTTTAAAAGCCAAAACCGATCACTATAACCAACTCAACAATTTTAAAACAGTTTATATTTACACTGAGTAAAACATAATGCTTACAATTTAAAACATCATAAAAATTACCATATATTTGAAGTTGAATAATGTATATGCTATATATATATAAGTTTTTAATCTTTTCAGTTATATATCAGTGAGATATTACTCGGTTATAAATACTGTATTAATACACAGGCTTTAACTTACAGGTTTAAGAAGCTGTGAAGTTGTTATACTGTACAGAAGTTCTCCTTTTGTGCTGAACATCCGCTCCTATTGCGTGTTTATCATTGTGGATTACGTAACTTCCAGTTCCTCATATTTATGTCACGCTAAAGCAGGTACTCATTTTCGAAAACAAAGATCAATTCTGGCAGCGACAGTGTATTCAAATCATTATGTTACTACAGCTTATGTTACAACATCCAGAGCTCTGGAAATACTGGAAGGGTCAAGTGGAGTCGTGGTTATACCTAATGCTCCCCACCAGTGTTACCAACATGGTGGATTTTTCACCCGATTTGACGGATTTTGCTCCTACCTAGAAGGCAAAATAGTAGTCAAGTGATCATTGAATAATGTAGTTTAGGGCCAGTTTCACCAACGAAGATTGACTTTTCAGAATATCGAGATAATTTTATCCAGACGAGAGGTTTAACTTCGATTTTAATCTCGATAATGTTCAGCGTGTTTCACCACGTTTAATCTCAGTAAAGAATATCTCGCAAAAATTATCTCGATATTCTGACTTAATCACGATTTTCTCTTGGTAAACGTGAGAGATTTTGCTTTGAGTTGGTACAGAGAAATGATTTCGAGAAAGTATGGCAAGTTGGGAAAGCATTGTGGCAGTAAGGAAACAGCGAAACCGAACTTTTCCATCCCATGAAAAACACATTTTGATAGAATTAGTTACAGAACATTTCAATGTGATTTAAAATAAACGAACTGATGCCGTGATACAACAAAATAAAGCGAAACAGTGGTAAACGATTGCAAATAGTTTCAATTGTACATATCGTGATCACTACAGAACAGCAGACAACTTGAAGGCGGTGTGGGACAACCTATAAAACCATACGCGAGAAACCTATGTAGACGAACGTGTCCATGTTAAGGGGCCCATTGTATTCTACCCTCAAAATAGCCACCCACGATCACTGTATACTGCCACTAGTAAAACCAGCAGAATGTCATTCCAGTAGAGACTCGTCAGTTGTCATAAACACAGCTCAGATGAGGAACCTTGCAAATACTTCAGATAACTATGCCTCGACTGGGTACAATCGTTGGAGGACAGTCTCTGCCAGCCATGTGAGAAACCGTATAGCAACATCTTTCTGGACTAGTAAACGACGACCAGCAAAAAAAAAAAAAAAAAAAAAAAGAAAGAAAAAAAAAAAAAGCCCGGTATACAACAAAAATTGAGTTAAGAAAAAGTTTGTAATTAAATAAAATGAGGCAATGAAAGATATTCGTCAACTAAAGTTACAAAAGGAACATGAAATAATCGTAAAACTAAATACAGAACTAAAACTAATGAGTTATCTGTTGTGGTTTAGTTCACAACATCTGTTTTTGAGTATATTCACAGACTTTTCAGTTAAAAACACTACTGGTGTTAGTCACATTCTTGATTTGAATTAGGTCTATAAAAGTAACTTGTTTATTTTATATTTCTACCTAATGTTAATGCAGACTAGTTGTAAAGGAAAATAATAAAACTATACAGTCTGTTTGACAATTGTGGGTTCGACATAAGGCGAAAATGCATTTTAACTTCTACATCATAATTTTCAAAATAATTTATTCTTCCATGTAAACATCGCGGACGACAAACAATAAAATCCTCGCCATCACTGTCCTCTTTAAAAATTAAATTGTACATTGCCTGAGCCATTTACTCTTTATTCTCGATGAAATAACTTCGCCCTCTCGTCACCTTCCCGAAATACTTGTTTATGTTTTACAGTTTAATCCCGATAATGTGACTTAAAGCATCAGAATCGGCGGGTTAACATTTTATCGAGATATTCAGAGAAAATCGAGATTAGTGTGTGTGGTGAAACGCAAGATACAAATAATCGAGATTTTTTGTCAGTTAATCGCGCTATCATCTCGCGTGGTGAAACCAGCCCTTATTTATAGAAAGTGTCTGTGTAATGAGGTGGGTGGTCTTCTAGAAGATATGTTCAAGTGTCTACAGTTGTAATTTAAATGTGTACATTGCGAAGAGGAAATGTTTCTATCCTACTTTTCTAATTAGTAGCCATTGATTGGTGCCATAAGTTTGAAATATCCCACAAGGTTATCCAAAATGTTGACACCATGAAATATTACAGACCTCATTATGAAGGAGAAGCATTCTCTTCAACTTGTGCTGAGGTTGAAGATGTTAAGTTGATGATATCCAATATTTTAGACGACCTCTAAATACTAATTATTTAATTGATTGTTACTGTCTTTTTTTCCAAACGATTAGAATTTGGATTTTCATGAACTAATGTATTTGGGTTGATATTCACCTGCGGCTTAGTGGAATTCACTCTGTTGAGTGTTGCAAACACGACCCCACACCACTAAGAACCGAGTTCGATGTCCAACATGGACTTTCGCACGTGGCAAACGGTGAATTGTTCGTGGATCTCCTCCTTCCCCCTCCGACTGCATTCCCGGGGATGCTCCTTCATCGCCTTGCCTCTTCTCGCTCGGCGGTTCAAGACCTCACTTGGGGAACTTTGTCCAAATCTCTCTCATTCGCTAGAGCTGAGGCATATGGGTTTGCTGTTACCATGACTGGGATATCGACTAATGTTGTATCCTTGTAGTACATACGTACATTCTCCTGTAACGCAAAAACTACACTTTTTTTTTTCGGTGTCGTGTCATAACGTATTTCTGTACAGGTGGCTCAGTTGGATGTTTACAATGAAAGTGGCAGCAAACGTCCTTACAGACATGTTTCCAAATTAGGTACACAAAATGCAACAATATTCACAGACTAGGCTGAACGATATCACTTGCAGACGTGAAGGCACAAATATTTTGGCGTAGTTTCGTAAGTTTTGTCTTCTTTGAGATAGAAAAAAACAAAGAAATCTAGGCTTTTAAATAAATGCTTAAAATGTTCAGCCTATTGAAAATAATGTAATTAGTATGGCATTTTTCTATTTGCTTTCGAATTACTACTAACATTCTATGATTTTAAATATCGCATAATTTTGGTACATACGTAATTTCCGAATGGAGAGAATGCGTTATATCTCTTTATTATTATGAACTTTATTGGCTCATTTATTTGTGAAACTATAAAACCCAAATAAGAGGTCTTATTCAATCCTCCGTAAATTATTTAGCTAATTAAAAGGCAGATTTGTGTGCCTTGAACTCTGCGAAGGCCCATGAGTTCCACAAACAAACGTAAGTTACATATTCACACCAAGAGACATTGGCAGCTAGTTTCCTTTGGGAATTGGTGATCATAGTTGCACTGACACGAAGCATTGTTTGACTCAACGGGGTATCTCGATACTTCAGCACGATCGTGTTCAAACTCAGATTATGCTGCTTTTCAGCAGGAAGTTCTTTATTAACAAAAATCCTTATTCCAATGCATTTTATCTAGCTACACTACGCCACGTAAAAGTCTATCCATCAGTAATTTAGCTGTAAAACTTTTATGTAACATAGATTTGTGAACTGCACATTGTAAGATAACTTATTAAAAAATTCAACATTTTTGCTGTAACGTTGTTGTACTGAGTTACCGATTTGTTCCAACAGTTTTAACCCAACACGTTTACACTCAAGTATGCCTGGCCTTGTAGTGTAATTGCCTACCTTACATCCGGGACATTGTGGACTCGACCTGGACAAACTGTGCTGGCGATAATTATTCTAAAGTGGCTTTCCTGGTTATCCACTCCATTCCAAGGTATTGCTGGTGCATTACTTAATACGAAATTCCCCAGAACTCGGTAGGTATCAATATTCTGACTAACACCGCTGGGTAAAAAGGAAATAAAGCTTTCGCCCATGTTTATGCTTCAATGAAATACACGCACGTTCCGCAAAAATAGCGGCACCCAGAACGAATAACGCACAAGGGGCTGAAGTTAGTATGTAACGTCATCACAGGCAATATTGCAACTTATTTAAGTTTGGCAAAGTTTGTCAGTTTTTGAAACTGCAATCATGGGTGCTAACGCCATTACAATACGGATAACGTGATCTGTGGTAGGACGAAGCTCTGTGCAGTATAATCAGCGTGCGTTTGAAGTAAACGCCAACGAGTAACTACACTCTAAAATTTCGTTTGTACTTTTACAAGAAAAATACCTGGAAACCCATTTGCCTAGAAAATCCTTTGTAAATCTACAGAGAGTTTTCTTGTAAAATCTGCAAGACAAGTATTTGTAATATTGCAAATGATAGTCTGGTATTACAACTGCAATTATTAATATGTGTACATAAAACGACTTTTTTTTTCTTCTAGAAAACAAATATGATAAATTAATAACGGAGAATAACTAAAAAAATATTTTAAATTATAACTTCCGTAAAAAGCACGACCAAACCACTGGTATCATCAGATAACACCCTTAACCACCAGACCAACTTGAATTACAATATTTAAACTTAATTTTACAGTAAATGCAGCTGCAAGCACATTTGGTTAGCAACGATAGGTACATTAATTTCATTTTAAAAGTTATGTTGTTAAGAAAGTTGCACGGTTCTTAACAAAGAGCAATTGAGAGCCGATTTAAGAGTTATTTGTAGCTAGGAAACATTAACAGTTACCGAATAGTACGATCACGCTTTATTGAAATTGTCGTTTTATTATGATTATTTAAGTGTTTTACTTTATTCGAACTTGCAATACATTTCTTCTTGCACGCAGCTACGGTTTGCATCATCCATAGTTTTTGTACAAACAGCTAAATACGGTTAATGTTGTTGAGAGTCCGCAATATTGCTGAAGCTCGTGGAAATGGGTCAGTGTAGTATATTCCAAAAACAGCCGGTGTAGTTTTACATACGAGTAATTTTACAAGAGAAATATTTGCACCGTTAACAGCATTTGTAAAATGACAAAGAATTTATCAGAAAGAATTAAAAATTTCGTACAGTGTAGAGTGCCTCGGCGAAGCATTCGACATTGTAATGAATAACTATATAATTCGAGAGCGAACGAAGAGTTCAACCACGTGTAGGTATGGTGGTTGCTCCATCAAACTGCCAGTCACATGGACCAATGTGGCTGAACTCCCAGTCACATGGACCATTGTGGCTGAACTCCCAGTCACATGGACCATTGTGGTAGAACTCCCAGTCACATGGACCATTGTGGCTGAACTCGCAGTCACATGGACCATTGTGGCTGAACTCACAGTCACATAGACCATTGTGGTAGAACTCCCAGTCACATGGACCATTGTGGCTGAACTCCCAGTCACATGGACCGTTGTGGGAAAACTCCCAGTCACATGGACCGTTGTGGCTGAACTCCCAGTCACATGGACCATTGTGACTGAACTCCCAGTCACATGGACCATTGTGGCTGAACTCCCATTCATATGGACCATTGTTGCTGAACTCCCATTCATATGGACCATTGTGGCTGAACTCCCAGTCACATGGACCGTTGTGGCTGAACTCCCAGTCACATGGACAGTTATGGCTGAACTCCCAGTCACATGGACCATTGTGGCTGAACTCCCAGTCACATGGACCATTGTGGCAGAACTTCCAGTCATATGGACCATTGTGGCTGAACTCCCAGTCATATGGACCATTGTGGCAGAACTCCCAGTCACATGGACTGTTGTGGCTGAACTCCCAGTCACATGGACCAGTGTGGCAGAACTCCCAGTCACATGGACAGTTGTGGCTGAACTGTCCGACTGTGTTCTAGAAGCTCTGGGGGACTTAAGGGAACACATACTCTCTGGGAAGGCTTTTAGCGACTCAAAATTACCCCTAGAGGATAGGAAAATTTCGTCGTCATACAGGCCCGAACTCAACTAAAAATATTTCCTAACAACATTTATCAACATGCAGTAACACCAAGAATAAATTTTGTTTCTATTCGCGCTATTGTGAGGAGACTTACAGAAGTTGTCTGAGGAATGAAGATGTGTTGTTTTCAGTAATGAATCTTGGTGTTGCCTAGACACAGATTACTGCCGTACTAGCGTATGGATGGGTACGATACAGCGCGAATTACCGGCCTCGTTCTTGAGCAACACACTGCTATAAGTTGTTACATTATGGAGTGGGGAGTGATTTACAATGACTCTCCGTCTTCCCTGGTATAGGCTGTTGATGGTAAAATTAGCCCTTTTGAAAGGCCTTCTTAAGATCTACTTGTATGGCAGATGTGTATTTTGTCTCCTTATATGAAATTAACATTACCGGGGGTCTCATCACTTTATTCGTGCGTCGGTCACGTTAAACTGTGAAATTTTTGGAAAATAAAATATTTAACAAATACGGTCTTTTTTATGCTTTTATGCATTAAAAAACAAAGCGAAACAAGTAATTCAGTTATCACAAATGAGTTACGTAACACTTTTTATTCTACGTTAAGTTACGGATTTATTTTCCGGTAATCATTGCCATCTTTGCTGGGCGCATGTCACTTAGTGCGCTCTTGAAAATATATGACGTTAGTAGCAGTGACTTTTTTCTTATGTTGATTTGAAAAGTGCTCACTTTATCGTGAGCAGCCTTTAGTACCTGACTGCACACTGCTAAGGTCATGTTTGTGGCATTATGTGCTTCCTTTCACGGTGCGACTTTGAACAGGTAATTTTTCAATAGAATAATACCTGACCACATTAACCACAGGTTTTCCGGGACTGTTATTTTACGGCAGACGCTGTTCCTTACTTACAGTAGGTGCATGAGGCCAGCTGGGACGGCAGATACAGCTGTCAACGGTTTGCAGCCTCTGTACTGGTGGTTGCTACACCTATGGGACGATCTTCCACTGGATAGCATTACACTTCTGTATGACTACATGCCGAACCGTATCGAGATATATATCACGCAAGGGATTGTGTAAGCTTGTACTAAGTTACGATACAACTGGATTAATAAACGGCTTATTCGCCTTAGAGTTGAAATCTGGTATTTGTGTTATCGTTAACACATTCTGTGCCAATTTTTAGTGTATTTCGACATCTCCTTTTTGGTGAAACATTTTTTGTGTCAGTGAGAGTATAATGTTTAGGTTGAAATAATTAATAAAATTAATTATTGTAAAGAAAATTTTTTGTTATTTATTTTTATCCAAAGAAAGTATTTTCTGTGTATATTTGAAGAACGCGTGGCAATAAGTACTCAGGACAGAGACAGAGTTACAAACATACTCTTCCTAGTTTTTTCCTGACAACACGTATCACTTGATAATGAAGGAGCCAACTAATTGCTCCTCTTTGTCAGTTGTAAATTAGTCACCAAAGCTTCGCGGAATAGATTAGTAATGAAGTGTTTCACATCTCAGAACTCAAGGAGACAATTTCATCCACCCCACATGTGTCGACCTCAGCGCTCACTGCTAATGAGGTTTTAGATGTTTGAACAGCGATCACTCTTGACGACGATATTTGAGGCACAGCCCGTAGTTGAAGCATACCAGTCCTAATGTCGCTTCAAACGAGAGTCGCTATTAGGTGAATTCTTTTTTTTTTATGATGAACTACCTTCTTTTGTGTTTTAATATTTTATCTCATCGCGTCATTTATGATTTCTCCCTTCCTTAATCTACCCTCTCTAAATTATTCAACTATAGAAAAAAGTCGTCCCAAATCCTGTTCCACTCCAAGTCGCACATATAAACAAATCATTCTAGTTGTTTGATGTTTGCACAAATTGCTTGTTATCTTAACAGTTAAAGCTCTAGGTTGTGTCCCCTGTGAAATTTGAAGCCAGTGGTTTTTCAAATCAAGCTTGGTCAACAGTTTAATTGACAGTACAAACTATACATAAATCCTTGTTTCATATATTATTTAGCGTTTCTCTACGTGAACTACGACACTTTCACGTCTGACGGCAGAAACTTCAACTTCCGTCTTGCGAGCTATCACCAGTTACGTTCATCTGGTCGAGAACGTGTGCACATATAGCAGGGAGAAAACTATTTTATTATTTTTAATGTTAAAGTTTTTATGGATACGCAGCATTATGTATTAAACTGACTTCCATTTATATTATACATGTCTCATGGGCCACATCTGCTTGGATTGAAAAGTAGCTGGTAATGTATTATAAAAATTAATTAGGCTGCATTAATTTTACTCAACTAACTACGACAAAACAGATAATTAAAAAATTAAGAACTAAAATACGCACAGTAAAAAAATTCGATTAAATCAGAAATCGAACTAAAATTAATCCAACGCTTAACGGTACCGTGTTTCTGACTCCATGGACATGTTTCTTTGTGCCATATATCTACTTGTGAAAGATACTGCTGTGATTAAACTTTCTGTCTGAATACTGTGGGATGTCTGAATATTACAGATAGCCCAGTTACTGCAGATCGTCCGCATACTACGTGATATCTTAAAGCAACGAAACGATATGCGAATGTCCGAAGGCTGCCAATTACGTAAATACTGTGGAATATCCTAAGACTTAGGGAAGTTTGAAGACTGTGGACTTTCTAAAGAAATGTCCCAATAATACTGGATGCCGATTGTGTGGGAATAGTTCTAAATTTGACATGGAGTATTTTGCGAAGAATGAAAGGAATCCGAGCCTGAAGTATATCGAACAAAGTGAGCCAGAATTTGTAAGACTAGCCGCAATGGTGGGTGGGTGTCGGGTTTTACTGGGCGTGTATGTACGAGAAGTCAGCTAATCATACAATATTGAGAGGCAATGTATTGCACAAGTTTCCATCTGGCATCTTTCCTCAGTTCTCACTGGACTTGTATGTACGAGAAGTCAGCTAATCATTCAACATTGAGAGGCAATGTATTGCACAAGTTTCCATCTGGCATCTTTCCTCAGTTCTTACTGGACGTGTATGTACGAGAAGTCAGCTAATCACACAACATTGAGTGGCAAGGTATTGCACAAGTTTCCATCTGGCATCTTTCCTCAGTTCTCACTGGACGTGTATGTACGAGAAGTCAGCTAATCATACAACATTGAGTGGCAATGTATTGCACAAGTTTCCATCTGGCATCTTTCCTCAGTTCTTACTGGACATGTATATACGAGAAGTCAGCTAATCATACAACATTGAGAGGCAATGTATTGCACAAGTTTCCATCTGGCATCTTTCCTCAGTTCTTACTGGACATGTATGTACGAGAAGTCAGCTAATCATACAACATTGAGAGGCAATGTATTGCACAAGTTTCCATCTGGCATCTTTCCTCAGTTCTTACTGGACATGTATATACGAGAAGTCAGCTAATCATACAACATTGAGAGGCAATGTATTGCACAAGTTTCCATCTGGCATCTTTCCTCAGTTCTCATTGGACGTGTATGTACGAGAAGTCAGCTAATCATACAACATTGAGTGGCAATGTACTGCACAAGTTTCCATCTGGCATCTTTCCTCAGTTCTTACTGGACATGTATGTACGAGAAGTCAGCTAATCATACAACATTGAGAGGCAATGTATTGCACAAGTTTCCATCTGGCATCTTTCCTCAGTTCTTACTGGACGTGTATATACGAGAAGTCAGCTAAACATACAACATTGAGAGGCAATGTATTGCACAAGTTTCCATCTGGCATCTTTCCTCAGTTCTCACTGGACTTGTATGTACGAGAAGTCAGCTAATCATACAACATTGAGAGGCAATGTATTGCACAAGTTTCCATCTGGCATCTTTCCTCAGTTCTCATTGGACGTGTATGTACGAGAAGTCAGCTAATCATACAACATTGAGAGGGAATGTATTGCACAAGTTTCCATCTGGCATCTTTCCTCAGTTCTCACTGGATGTGTATGTACGAGAAGTCAGCTAATCATACAACATTGAGAGGCAATGTATTGCACAAGTTTCCATCTGGCATCTTTCCTCAGTTCTCACTGGACCATGTATGTACGAGAAGTCAGCTAATCATACAACATTGAGTGGCAATGTAATGCACAAGTTTCCATCTGGTATCTTTCCTCAGTTCTTACTGGATGTGTATGTACGAGAAGTCAGCTAATCATACAACATTGAGAGGCAATGTATTGCACAAGTTTCCATCTGGCATCTTTCCTCAGTTCTCACTGGACGTGTATGTACGAGAAGTCAGCTAATCATACAACATTGAGAGGCAATGTATTGCACAAGTTTCCATCTGGCATCTTTCCTCAGTTCTCACTGGATGTGTATGTACGAGAAGTCAGCTAATCATACAACATTGAGTGGCAATGTATTGCACAAGTTTCCATCTGGCATCTTTCCTCAGTTCTTACTGGACGAGAATTTTCGTTTCAATGATCGCAGCGAGAATTTCGCAGAAAGCTCCTAGCAATAATACATGAATCTCTATACTATTAATAAAGAAAGAAAGTTTGCCGCGTCTAACACTTTACGTCCGAACCAGGGGAGGGGGGGGACTTTGGGGATCGATAGGGTCCCATGTGTAAGGGGGCGAGTGAGAATTGCAGACTCCCATCCACCATTTCCGTGTGGTGGTGGGGGGATGAGAAGGGGTTGCGTCCCAGGCTTAATGTTCGTGTATACCATAAAAATCGCGTTCGGATGTACAGTAATTATCGTACGAAAGTTCATATAATCATTTGTCGCGTACCTTTAAGACGACTATGTAGCCGCGCTTCCAAGGTGAAGAAGCGAGGGAGCGATAAAGGGCGACACCAACACGCAAGCCTAGTACCTCATAGCTCCTACGCGCAAGGCGTGCAGTGTTTCCGTCGTGGTTCTGTACTCTGCAAATTAGATATGTAACATAGGGGTTTTATTACACGCAATGAAAAACCACACATTAAAACTACGCCCTTATTTTTGTACTTTTCTCTTGCCGCTCAAGGAAACTGCATAGGCATTCTTTAAAAATGCGATATTTGACCATATTCACGATTTTTTTCTCTAAAAATACACTTAATATGACAAAAGTAAAAAAAATAGGGGCGTAGATAATTGTTTTTTTATCCTTTCTGGCAAAACTTCTCATTTACAGAACTTTTATTTACCAAGATACCCTCTTACGAGCAAACAACGATTTCACAGAAAACGTTTCAGTGCGTACGACCCTTAAGGCTTAAAACTTAATTCTTTATTCTCATGTTTTAAGTCTTAAAAGGCGCGAGCGAGCACGTGCTGGCATTTCCATACAACGCTGTACCATAAATACAATTTTCCCATTGCAACTGCAGATCGAGATGTGCGAGCGAGTACATGCTGGAGTTCCCAGGCAACATTGTACAATACCTAAGTACTATTTTGTACGATTTTCTTCTTCACTGATGGCGTGCTAGCCCGCATATTCCACGGGCCCGTCCCCTGGTTGTTCATGAAGAATAAACCATTCTTTGACACTTCTATGTGAGGAAGTTGCGAGGTGGGTCGGTCTTGCGTCGTGGCAGTGAACGAGTGGATCCTGCAAACCGTGAAGTGGGAAAAAAATGATAAAAAGTATGAAGGGGAATGAGGGGAGGGGGCATGTAGAAGAGTAATAGATATTGAGGGGATGATACACTTGTCCAGTAGAGCAGACAGCGGCGTCTGAGAGGTATCACGATGTTCGGTGTAAATAAGGCGAGAGGAATCGAAAAACGGTGGGAGATAAAGTAACGTTACACACACACACACATATATATATAATGCATGTTTACAAACGTAATACAGGTTCCCAAGAAGAATGGCAGATAAATAACGCCGGCGAGATTCGCGATATTACAACCATGCAACTCGAACGACAAGAAAAATATCATCAAAGTTAATAGTTAACATTTGCATTATGATGTTACGTTTATTAACTGGTTTTCACAAGTTTCTGGTATTTATTGGGTTACGATGGTAGCTAAGGTCAAGGTCAAGGTCAAGGTCGTGGCATGCTGCTACTCGAAATGAATGACAGAGGACCATCATTAAGTTAATTCGAAATGACAGCCATTTCCATGGAGTCACGGAACAATAGCGCTGGAAACACATGCTAGCGAGTAACCAATAGCCTTGGACAAAACTGTTACTGTCGGAAAGTGTGACGCCGTGAGCTACGAAGCAGGGTGGCTGTCACTCACGTGTAATGAAATAGCAAGAGCACAGAAATGCACGTTGGCAGTTGTCCAATATGATAGGACCAGCAAGGGGGCGCGCAAGGACGGATCCGTCGCAGTTTATATTGTCCTTACTCAAAATACGTGTGTCTTACGCAATCTCATTAGAAAATTCTCCAAACGACGTAGTTTGACTGACACTGCATTTCTGCCCGCGTATGTACACATCAACACGTGTTGGGGAATTGGATAATAAAGGAAATTATTAAGTACCATTTTCAGCAAAATAAAAAAAAAGCAGATGATGATAGTGATGATGAAAACGGCACTGCGTTTCTTGTAGCTACAGAATAACATCAGTCAAAACGGTCTTAAAAAACAAGGCGCCATGTAGCGACTAAAGTCTCTGCTACAGCCGAATATCATATGATGAAATTATTTAATACATGAAACAGTGAACATGGGTTATTAAACTGAAGTTAGGGTTATAAGTATTATACGCGACCTAATGTACACGGCTACTTTTTAAGCCAAACTTGAGAACATTAAAAGTAGACGAATTAAATATGCTGTTTTATAAAATCCTTGCAAAATTTCTTTACCTCTCTACCAACATTGTTTCCTCCCACAACTTGCATGTCCTAGATATGATTTAAGTATAACTGTTCGTAATCCTGGAAAAAAAAAATTACAAGAAAAAAAAAAAGGGGGGGGGGGGGACGTATACGAGTCCATAGAAGCGATGACTACTTTGGAAGCAAAATAAATTTTCTTGTAGTCCCACTTTTATCTTTTAATATTTTTATTACTTTTATCGCTCCCCGAGGAGTCAAGTTAAAGATTTAACTGAGTATTTAATTTTAAAATATCTGTTTACATGATATAAATTATATTTATTTCTCAAAACTGCTTTATTTCGAATTTGTTTATAACAATGGCGTAGTGCTTAAAGCGGTATCCTTCCAATAAATCGTATTCTAGTGATAATACTCTACATTTTGTTAGCTACTAGTCAAGATAGGTTCTAGTGATAATACTCTACATTTAGTTAGCTGCTAGTCAAGATGGGTTCTAGTGATAATACTCTACATTTTGTTAGCTGCTAGTCAAGATAGGTTCTAGTGATAATACTTTACATTTTGTTAGCTGGTAGTCAAGATAGGTTCTAGTGATAATACTCTACATTTTGTTAGCTGGTAGTCAAGATAGGTTCTAGTGATAATACTCTACATTTTGTTAGCTGCTAGTCAAGATAGGTTCTAGTGATAATACTCTACATTTTGTTAGCTGCTAGTCAAGATAGGTTCTAGTGATAATACTCTACATTTTGTTAGCTGCTAGTCAAGATAGGTTCTAGTCTTTCCGTTGAGGCGGTAGAAAATTGTGTAATTTTCCTTTCTTGCAGGGGCAGGTCTAGACTTTGGAATAGTGCAGGAGGAGGTACTTCTTGATAACAATTTTAGAAAACGTTATTAGATTAATCAATTAAAATTATTATCAACAATTCAAATATTATTTCATTTTGATTTGAAACATTCACACAACAGTTTCATGGCAATGTAATCGTCCGAGAAAAAGTTAGGATGGCGGGGGAGGTCGTGCCATGTGACTTCATCCCCTCCCCCTTTCCATGGAGCTTGTCGACAGTAGACACAAACTAGAGACTTGTTTGTAGACTGTGACTGTCACATACGTGAACCTATTTCGCTTTGTTAATACACCACTTTCAGGTATGGCGACCCAATTTTCGTTCATTCTTTGCCACAAGCATTGCTTCCCGATCAAGTTTCAGAATCGAATATTTCACATAAAGTACGTACGGATAACATTGAATTTTTGTATGTAAAAACTGTAGTAAATGTTTTAGAATATAGAGTATCTAAATGCTTTGGCCGTCCTTGGGAAATAAGTAATTTTGAGAACGTTAATTTTCTGGACGTGCGCCACTCTGTGCCTGTCTCCAGAACGCTTGGAAAGTCGTGTAACGTGTTAATCTGCTCTCATTCATTTTGCAAGATAAAGAGATGGCGCAGCCGTCCCGCGCTTCAAACCCCTACCACAGAACAGTTTACGTGGGAGGGAAATTTGACAACGCTAGACATAAGCTCTTAAGTTTGTCCTTGGTGAGCCCGGGGGGACAGGAAATGAGTGACGTGTTACGTGATATTTATTGTTCACAGTAAAGTAAGCACTTTTAAGGCCCTAGATACTTATTCCTTTCAGCCATTTTTACCTTTTAACCACCTTTATAAATAAATATTTTCATGTTGATGAATTAGACATGTTTGGTATGTTCGGGCACATCAAGGGGAAAAGGGTGGGGGGGGGGGGGTATTCTAAGTCTCTCATTCCGACGAAAAACGACAGATTCTTCTCTGTGGTACGAAATTGAAACTACTCTCCTGTAAAATTTTTCTTTGTTAAAATATGTGAAATACAGTTACGTGATGTTATGCGGTAACGACATTTAAAAAAATAATGCTTATAAGAAGTGTACATTTGTATTTTGACCCCTAATACCCCACAGTTTGGAATGTTTTGGAGCTGGCTCTGTTATAGTCTATTTCATGTAAGTGGAGTAAATTTCGACAGTTCTAGAAAAATACCACGGCCACAATTTATCCTTCCACCACAGCTGTTGCGTCAGTCAATAAAAAGACGTTTGTAAAGAAATGTTTTGAGTTCAAGGTATGCTAGAACTTTCCTCTTTCTTCGTGTTTCCTGTCGTGATGGGCACTGAAAGACTAATGTTATTTAACTTCCGTCCAGTAATCAATGTACGATATTATAGCTAGATTGGCATTCCAAATTCATTTATTTTTGTAACTACCAAGTTGTATATGTTGGGGTTCTGTTTATTTTGGTTCGAGTGAAAAAGGAAACAGTGATGCTGTGAAGGGAGGCTTTATATTCACGTCTTTCGCGAGGCGACATTATTTTGATGTTCTTACGAGTGTGCGGCATTTTGTTTTGCATACTAGGTATTTTGATAGAGCAGTGGAGTGGAAAATTTTGCTTGTATGGAAATAACATTCAAATTATTTAACTTCGAAAATGTTAACTTTAATAAAAAACAAAATGCGATTCATATACATCGATGTTCGTATTTGTATAGATGCAGTAATCCACACACACACTTGACCGAAGTTAACCTTACCCTCGTTGAATTTAAGATATAGACAAATAAACAAATATGATACACAATAGTAGGGAAATGTATGTTTGTGTATCGTATCCTTTTATCCCCCACAACTTTAAAGTGGTGCTATGAGCACGCACTTATAAACGTAGATAAGTATAAATATAATGATAATAAAGACTTTAGTATAAAAATGTACGCATAGTTGATTGAATACACAAACATTAATTCTATCGATATGTACAAATTTTGGAGATAGTAGGTGAATCTTTTTCTCTTATATGTAAGGGTAGAGGCACCCGGCAAGATCATTGATTTCTAGAGACTGAGGGGGATTTGTGAGGATTGAGGAGGAGGATTGGTAAGAATTGAGAAAGATTGGTGAGGAGGATTGATAAGGATTGAGGAGGATTGGTGAGGATTGAGGAGTATTGGTGAGGTTTGAGGAGGATTAGTGAGGATTGAGGAGGATTGGTATGGATTGAGGAGGATTGGTGAAGTTTGAGGAGG
The DNA here is from genome assembly GCA_029891345.1 of Dryococelus australis. Classification (NCBI taxonomy): domain Eukaryota; kingdom Metazoa; phylum Arthropoda; class Insecta; order Phasmatodea; family Phasmatidae; genus Dryococelus; species Dryococelus australis. The sequence goes on from CM056997.1 coordinate 8,297,592, forward strand.
ATTGGTGGTGGCGGATTGGTGGCGGCTTGGTGACTGAATGATTATCGCCCTAGCTGCCCTCGTACATTCCAAGTCTCAAGGTATCTGGCAGTACAGATATTTAAATTTAACACTAACTAAGTCTATAAAATGCTGACCCACACCATGGTTATAACATACTCGTGCATTTTGTCGCTATTAGTATTATGGGTCTGGTTTAGTCATATCAACATATAATGTCATGGTCACTTGCATCTACCATGGTGGTAATGGCCTGTAATATATTAAGTTTGTTGACTTTTATGTACTTTTTCTCGAGATTTTGTTTTCAAGGTCATTCAAGGTCATAGTAGTCTGGATCTAATATGGACGTCGTAGACTATAATGTAATATGCTTGTTGACTTTTATGCATTTTTTCTTTTATTTCCAAGGTTATTCAAAGTCATGGGGTCAAGGTTGAGGTAGTCTGCATATAATATGGTGGTGGTACTAAGTAATGTATTATGCTTGTTGAATTTTATGCACTTTTACTCGAGTTTTATTGTTTTCTAGGTCATTCAAGGTCATATGATTAAGGTTGAGACAGTCTGCATCTAATATGGTGGTGGTAGTCTTTAATGTATTATGCTTGCTGACTTTTATGTATTTTTTTTTGTTTTTGTTTTCGAGGTCATTCTAGGTCATGGGGTCAAGGTCAAGGTTAGGGGTCAGGGGTCGTGGGTCGCAGGTTAAAGTTCAATTATTAATGGGCATAGGTTTGCCAAGATGGCAGACAAGTGATGTATGCCAATAATGTAGAAACCTACCGAGATGCCGGTCTCCAATAATGTATTAACAAATGACGAACGAAAAAAAAAATCAAGATGGTGGAATGAGTATAGGTGATGGGAGTGGGTGCGAGGGTATCATTCGTCTGCTGGGGATGGAACGGATGTGATTACTGGTGAAGCTGCGAAATGTAAGATAAAAACATATTTATATGTTTTAAAATAGGTTTTTAAAACTATTTTTTAATAATTTTAATAATTTAATTTTTATATTAAATTTTTTGGGATTTTTTTAGAAATTTTTTTAAAATTTTTTGCGGATTTTTTGTACTTATGAATTTTTGCATTTTCAAGGTCAAATATTAAGGTCACGGGACAAAGGTCATGGTCGGGGTCAAAGATCATCTGCATACAATATGGATGCAAGATGGCAGATCCTTATGTCTTAGCCCTATCCTCTATACCTTGTATCAATTTGGCATAGGGTATGTATATAAAACAAATATGTACACCACTGCTCTGTAGGTCCAAAGGAAGCCCCCAAAATTAATTAAATTGGCGAAGATCGTAGTCCAGTGGCTTGTTTTTAACGAGGGGGGGCTTCTATCAGTTTTGGGGGCTTCTAACTTTATATGAGGAAAAAAAAAAAAAAGGGAAATCGTAGGGAAAAAGGAACATTTTTAGGGTCTTTTGTTCTATATTACGGGAAGAAAGGGAAATTTTGAGGGAGAAAGGGAAAAAATGGCGGACGGCAACGTAACAAGATGGCGACTCCCCCGAATCCGAATCCGATCCCCGATCCCTTGTGACCAAACCTACATTTTCCTACTGCAATCACTCTTTACAAAAATATTGAAATTGCGGCTTTTTCAGGCCACGTGCATTTCAATAATTATATTAACGGTTTACAAATACATTTACAAAACACGCAAACTTACTGTTTGTAAAATTCGCGATCACTTGATCGCGAGGTTTTCCATGGCTCTGCAGTACACTTCGCCGGATACCAAGGTTAGGAATATAAATATAATCGATTTAAGACGTGTATATTTCTTTGTTATTCAGGACAGATTTTCGTGAAATATTTTCTTTTCCAAATACACAAATTAAACACATGGGCCTCGTCTGTAACAGGTAAACATCTATATCTCTCGAAAGGGGGGGGGGGGGGGGAGTGATACTGTTCTACACGGAATAACTACAGTTTCTCAAACTCCTCACAAAATCAACTAAAACTGTAGTCTATACTATTATTTTCTTATAAAACACGTATTTGTAATCATATACTATTGTTAATGAGATAAAAAAAATAAAGCTTACTTTTCGTGTCTTTAAGTAATGTTTTTTCAACAGATTTGGGAAATTTCAAAACGACCAATTGTAATAATATTTTGTTGTTATGTTGTCGACCGTGCGCAGAGACAGAAACGATCGTCTAGCTTGGAGTGGGGAAGTCTGTAAGCCGAAGATGCCCGATTGCGCCCCTGTGCTAAACGATTGATAACTCTGAATGCCGGTTTCGATCCGATGATAATTTAGTCGGCTGTGAGATAGTAGGTTCATGACGGTGTGGGCTGTTCCGACGAAACTGAGAATAAGCCCCCAGGGATCAGGGAGAGGCGCCGAGGTGCACGGCCACCATCTTGGATTCCGATGTTACCGCTCTGTCAATCTGGTCACGCGACCGCCATATTGGACCCACCATCTTGGTAGCAAGTATGACATTTTTTCATGCTCTATCATTCTATGTTGTCTCTTCATTCCATGTTACCTCTCTTACATTCCGGGGTTTTTCTCTAAGTGCTTCCAGTTTTTTCCTTTATCTCATTCCATATCTTTCCTTTCTCTTTCTCTCTTTACTTCCTCTTTACCTCTCTCCTTCCTCTCTTCCGTGCGCCTCGGCGCCTCTCCCTGATCCCTGATGTGCCCGAACATACCAACCCTATCTACCGGGCTTTTAAAAGTGCTCACTTTACCGTGAATGCCCTATAACTAGGTGCGATGATGTACTGTCTGTGCGGGCCGCCGAGGCCTTGGCTACTGCGCCTCTGTCTGTGGACGATAGAAAATTACGCCAATATTACAACGCACCGCCTGCGTGTGCACTCAGCATAACAATATCTTGCATTAGCACTGTTTCTAACTAGACATTACCAACACACCTATTTCCTCAATATATTTGCCCATGGCAATAAACAATACATTACAATATCTTGCATTAGCACTGTTTCTAACTAGACAGTACCAGCACACCTATTTCCTCCCTATATTTGTCCATGGCAATAAACAATACATTACAATATCTTGCAATAGAACTGTATCTAACTAGACATTACCAGAGCACCTATTTCCTCCCTATATTTGTCCATGGCAATAAACAATACATTACAATATCTTGCATTAGCACTGTCTCTAACTAGACATTACCAGCGCACCTATTTCCTCCCTATATTTGTCCATGGCAATAAACAATACATTACAATAACTTGCATTAGCACTGTCTCTAACTAGACATTACCAGCGCACCTATTTCCTCCCTATATTTGTCCATGGCAATAAACAATACATTACAATATCTTGCATTAGCACTGTCTCTAACTAGACAGTACCAGCACACCTATTTCCTCCCTATATTTGTCCATGGCAATATACAATATCATGCATTAGCACTGTTTCTAACTAGACAGTACCAGCACACCTATTTCCTCCCTATATTTGTCCATGGCAATAAACAATACATTACAATATCTTGCATTAGCACTGTTTCTAACTAGACAGTACCAGCACAACTATTTCCTCCCTATATTTGTCCATGGCAATAAACAATACATTACAATATCTTGCATTAGCACTGTTTCTTACTAGACATTACCAGCCACCTATTTCCTCCCTATATTTGTCCATGGCAATAAACAATACATTACAATATCTTGCATTAGCACTGTTTCTAACTAGACAGTACCAGCACACCAATTTCCTCCCTATATTTGTCCATGGCAATAAACAATACATTACAATATCTTGCATTAGCACTGTTTCTAACTAGACAGTACCAGCGCACCTATTTCCTCCCTATATTTGTCCATGGCAATAAACAATACATTACAATATCTTGCATTAGCACTGTTTCTAACTAGACATTACCAGCGCACCTATTTCCTCCCTTATTTGTCCATGGCAATATACAATATCTTGCATTAGCACTGTTTCTAACTAGACATTACCAGCACACCTATTTCCTCCCTATATTTGTCCATGGCAATAAACAATACACTACAATATCTTGCATTAGCACTGTTTCTAACTAGACAGTACCAGCACACCTATTTCCTCCCTATATTTCTCCATGGCAATAAACAATACATTACAATATCTTGCATTAGCACTGTTTCTAACTAGACAGTACCAGCACACCTATTTCCTCCCTATATTTGTCCATGGCAATAAACAATACATTACAATATCTTGCATTAGCACTGTTTCTAACTAGACAGTACCAGCGCACCTATTTCCACCCTATATTTGTCCATGGCAATAAACAATACATTACAATATCTTGCATTAGCACTGTCTCTAACTAGACAGTACCAGCACACCTATTTCCTCCCTATATTTGTCCATGGCAATATACAATATCTTGCATTAGCACTGTTTCTAACTAGACAGTACCAGCACACCTATTTCCTCCCTATATTTGTCCATGGCAATAAACAATACATTACAATATCTTGCATTAGCACTGTTTCTAACTAGACAGTACCAGGACACCTATTTCCTCCCTATATTTGCCCATGGCAATAAACAATACATTACAATATCTTGCATTAGCACTGTTTCTAACTAGACATTACCAACACACCTATTTCCTCCCTATATTTGTCCATGGCAATAAACAATACATTACAATATCTTGCATTAGCACTGTTTCTGACTAGACAGTACCAGCGCACCTATTTCATCCCTATATTTGTCCATGGCAATATACAATACATTACAATATCTTGCATTAGCACTGTTTCTAACTAGACATTACCAGCGCACCTATTCCCTCCCTATATTTGTCCATGGCAATATACAATACATAACAATATCTTGCATTAGCACTGTTTCTAACTAGACAGTACCAGGACACCTATTTCCTCCCTATATTTGTCCATGGCAATAAACAATACATTACAATATCTTGCATTAGCACTGTTTCTAACTAGACATTACCAACACACCTATTTCCTCCCTATATTTGTCCATGGCAATAAACAATACATTACAATATCTTGCATTAGCACTGTTTCTAACTAGACAGTACCAGCGCACCTATTTCATCCCTATATTTGTCCATGGCAATATACAATACATTACAATATCTTGCATTAGCACTGTTTCTAACTAGACATTACCAGCGCACCTATTTCCTCCCTATATTTGTCCATGGCAATATACAATACATAACAATATCTTGCATTAGCACTGTTTCTAACTAGAGAGTACCAACACCTATTTCCTCCCTATATTTCTCCATGGCAATAAACAATACATTACAATATCTTGCATTAGCACTGTTTCTAACTAGACATTACCAGCGCACCTATTTCCTCCCTATATTTCTCCATGGCAATAAACAATACATTACAATATCTTGCATTAGCACTGTTTCTAACTAGACAGTACCAGGACACCTATTTCCTCCCCTATATTTGTCCATGGCAATAAACAATACATTACAATATCTTGCATTAGCACTGTTTCTAACTAGGCAGTACCAGGACACCTATTTTCCTCCCTATATTTCTCCATGGCAATATACAATACATAACAATATCTTGCATTAGCACTGTTTCTAACTAGACAGTACCAGCACACCTATTTCCTCCCTATATTTGTCCATGGCAATATACAATATCTTGCATTAGCACTGTTTCTAACTAGACAGTACCAGCACACCTATTTCCTCCCTATATTTGTCCATGGCAATAAACAATACATTACAATATCTTGCATTAGCACTGTCTCTAACTAGACATTACCAGCGCACCTATTTCCCCCTATATTTGTCCATGGCAATAAACAATACATTACAATATCTTGCATTAGCACTGTCTCTAACTAGACATTACCAGCGCACCTATTTCCTCCCTATATTTGTCCATCGCAATAAACAATACATTAGAATATCTTGCATTAGCACTGTCTCTAACTAGACAGTACCAGCACACCTATTTCCTCCCTATATTTGTCCATGGCAATAATACAATATCTTGCATTAGCACTGTTTCTAACTAGACAGTTACCAGCACACCTATTTCCTCCCTATATTTGTCCATGGCAATAAACAATACATTAAATATCTTGCATTAGCACTGTTTCTAACTAGACAGTACCAGGACACCTATTTCCTCCCTATATTTGCCCATGGCAATAAACAATACATTACAATATCTTGCATTAGCACTGTTTCTAACTAGACATTACCAACACACCTATTCCCTCCCTATATTTTCCATGGCAATAACAATACATATACAATATCTTGCATTAGCACTGTTTCTAACTAGACATTACCAGCGCACCTATTTCCTCCCTATATTTCTCCATGGCAATAAACAATACATTACAATATCTTGCATTAGCACTGTTTCTAACTAGACAGTACCAGGACACCTATTTCCTCCCTATATTTGTCCATGGCAATAAACAATACATTACAATATCTTGCATTAGCACTGTTTCTAACTAGGCATAAAGGACACCTATTTCCTCCCTATATTTCTCCATGGCAATATACAATACATAACAATATCTTGCATTAGCACTGTTTCTAACTAGACAGTACCAGCACACCTATTTCCTCCCTATATTTGTCCATGGCAATATACAATATCTTGCATTAGCACTGTTTCTAACTAGACAGTACCAGCACACCTATTTCCACCCTATATTTGTCCATGGCAATAAACAATACATTACAATATCTTGCATTAGCACTGTCTCTAACTAGACATTACCAGCGACCTATTTCCTCCCTATATTTGTCCATGGCAATAAACAATACATTACAATAACTTGCATTAGCACTGTCTCTAACTAGACATTACCAGCGCACCTATTTCCTCCCTATATTTGTCCATCGCAATAAACAATACATTAGAATATCTTGCATTAGCACTGTCTCTAACTAGACAGTACCAGCACACCTATTTCCTCCCTATATTTGTCCATGGCAATAAACAATACATAACAATATCTTGCATTAGCACTGTCTCAAACTAGACAGTACCAGCACACCTATTTCCTCCCTATATTTGTCCATGGCAATATACAATATCTTGCATTAGCACTGTTTCTAACTAGACAGTACCAGCACACCTATTTCCTCAATATATTTGTCCATGGCAATAAACAATACATTACAATATCTTGCATTAGAACTGTTTCTAACTAGACAGTACCAGCGCACCTATTTCCTCCCTATATTTGTCCATGGCAATAAACAATACATTACAATATCTTGCATTAGCACTGTTTCTAACTAGACATTACCAGCGCACCTATTTCCTCCCTATATTTGTCCATGGCAATATACAATATCTTGCATTAGCACTGTTTCTAACTAGACAGTACCAGCACACCTATTTCCTCCCTATATTTGTCCATGGCAATAAACAATACATAACAATATCTTGCATTAGCACTGTCTCAAACTAGACAGTACCAGCACACCTATTTCCTCCCTATATTTGTCCATGGCAATATACAATATCTTGCATTAGCACTGTTTCTAACTAGACAGTACCAGCACACTTATTTCCTCAATATATTTGTCCATGGCAATAAACAATACATTACAATATCTTGCATTAGCACTGTTTCTAACTAGACAGTACCAGCGCACCTATTTCCTCCCTATATTTGTCCATGGCAATAAACAATACATTACAATATCTTGCATTAGCACTGTTTCTAACTAGACAGTACCAGCACACCTATTTCCTCCCTATATTTGTCCATGGCAATAAACAATACATTACAATATCTTGCATTAGAACTGTTTCTAACTAGACAGTACCAGCGCACCTATTTCCTCCCTATTTTGTCCATGGCAATAAACAATACATTACAATATCTTGCATTAGCACTGTCTCTAACTAGACAGTACCAGCACACCTATTTCCTCCCTATATTTGTCCATGGCAATATACAATATCTTGCATTAGCACTGTTTCTAACTAGACAGTACCAGCACACCTATTTCCTCCTATATTTGTCCATGGCAATAAACAATACATTACAATATCTTGCATTAGCACTGTTTCTAACTAGACAGTACCAGGACACCTATTTCCTCCCTATATTTGTCCATGGCAATAAACAATACATTACAATATCTTGCATTAGCACTGTCTCTAACTAGACAGTACCAGTACACCTAATTCCTCCCTATATTTGTCCATGGCAATATGCAATATCTTGCATTAGCACTGTTTCTTACTAGACATTACCAGCTCACCTATTTCCTCACTATATTTGTCCATGGCAATAAACAATACATTACAATATCTTGCATTAGCACTGTTTCTAACTAGACATTACCAGCGCACCTATTTCCTCCCTATATTTGTCCATGGCAATAAACAATACATTACAATATCTTGCTTTAGCACTGTTTCTAAATAGACATTACCAGCGCACCTATTTCCTCCCTATATTTCTCCATGGCAATATACAATACATTACAATATCTTGCATTAGCACTGTTTCTAACTAGACATTACCAACACACCTATTTCCGCCCTATATTTTTCCATGGCAATAAACAATACATTACAATATCTTGCATTAGCACTGTTTCTAACTAGACAGTACCAGCGCACCTATTTCATCCCTATATTTGTCCATGGCAATATACAATACATTACAATATCTTGCATTAGCACTGTTTCTAACTAGACATTACCAGCGCACCTATTTCCACCCTATATTTGTCCATGGCAATATACAATACATAACAATATCTTGCATTAGCACTGTTTCTAACTAGACAGTACCAGGACACCTATTTCTCCCTATATTTGTCCATGGCAATAAACAATACATTACAATATCTTGCATTAGCACTGTTTCTAACTAGACATTACCAACACACCTATTTCCTCCCTATATTTCTCCATGGCAATAAACAATACATTACAATATCTTGCATTAGCACTGTTTCTTACTAGACATTACCAGCGCACCTATTTCCTCACTATATTTGTCCATGGCAATAAACAATAAATTACAATATCTTGCATTAGCACTGTTTCTAACTAGACATTACCATACACACCTATTTCCTCCCTATATTTTGTCCATGGCATAACAATACTTACAATATCTTGCATTAGCACTGTTTCTAACTAGACATTACCAGCGCACCTATTTCCTCCCTATATTTGTCCATGGCAATATACAATACATTACAATATCTTGCATTAGCACTGTTTCTAACTAGACATTACCAGCGCACCTATTTCCTCCCTATATTTGTCCATGGCAATAAACAATAATTACAATATCTTGCATTAGCACTGTTTCTAACTAGACATTACCAGCGCACCTATTTCCTCCCTATATTTGTCCATGGCAATATACAATACATTACAATATCTTGCATTAGCACTGTTTCTAACTAGACATTACCAGACACCTATTTCCTCCCTACCAGCACACCTATTTCCTCCTATATTTGTCCATGGCACAATATACAATATCTTGCATTAGCACTGTTTCTAACTAGACAGTACCAGCACACCTATTTCCTCCCTATATTTGTCCATGGCAATAAACAATACATTACAATATCTTGCTTTAGCACTGTTTCTAAATAGACATTACCAGCGCACCTATTTCCTCCCTATATTTTCCATGGCAATATACAATACATTACAATATCTTGCATTAGCACTGTTCTAACTAGACATTACCACACACCTATTTCCCCTATATTTTTCCATGGCAATAACCAATACATTACAATATCTTGCATTAGCACTGTTTCTAACTAGACAGTACCAGCGCACCTATTTCTCCCTATATTTGTCCATGGCAATATACAATACATTACAATATCTTGCATTAGCACTGTTTCTAACTAGACATTACCAGCGACACCTATTTCCTCCCTATATTTGTCCATGGCAATAAACAATAATTTACAATATCTTGCATTAGCACTGTTTCTAACTAGACATACCAGCGCACCTATTTCCTCCCTATATTTGTCCATGGCAATAAACAATACATTACAATATTTGCATTAGCACTGTTTCTAACTAGACATTACCAGCCACCTATTTCCTCCCTATATTTGTCCATGGCAATAAACAATACATTACAATATTTTGAATTAGCACTGTTTCTAACTAGACATTACCAGCGCACCTATTTCCTCATATATTTGTCCATGGCAATAAACAATACGTTACAATATCTTGCATTAGCACTGTTTCTAACTAGACATTACCAGCACACCTATTTCCTCCCTATATTTGTCCATGGCAATAAACAATACATAACAATATCTTGCATTAGCACTGTTTCTAAATAGACATTACCAGCGCACCTATTTCCTCCCTATATTTCTCCATGGCAATATACAATACATTACAATATCTTGCATTAGCACTGTTTCTAACTAGACATTACCAATACACCTATTTCCTCCCTATATTTTTCCATGGCAATAAACAATACATTACAATATCTTGCATTAGCACTGTTTCTAACTAGGCAGTACCAGGCACCTATTTCCCCTATATTTCTCCATGGCAATATACAATACATAACAATATCTTGCATTAGCACTGTCTCTAACTAGACAGTACCAGCACACCTATTTCCTCCTATATTTGTCCATGGCAATATACAATATCTTGCATTAGCACTGTTTCTAACTAGACAGTACCAGCACACCTATTTCCTCCCTATATTTGTCCATGGCAATATACAATATCTTGCATTAGCACTGTTTCTAACTAGACAGTACCAGCACACCTATTTCCTCCCTATATTTGTCCATGGCAATAAACAATACATTACAATATCTTGCATTAGCATGTTTCTAACTAGACATTACCAGCGCACCTATTTCCTCCCTATATTTCTCCATGGCAATATACAATACATAACAATATCTTGCATTAGCACTGTTTCTAACTAGACAGTACCAGGACACATATTTCCTCCTATATTTCTCCATGGCAATAACAATACATTACAATATCTTGCATTAGCACTGTTTCTAACTAGACATTACCAGCGCACCTATTTCCTCCCTATATTTCTCCATGGCAATATACAATACATAACAATATCTTGCATTAGCACTGTTTCTAACTAGACAGTACCAGGACACCTATCTCCTCCCTATATTTCTCCATGGCAATAAACAATACATTACAATATCTTGCATTAGCACTGTTTCTAACTAGACATTACCAGCACCTAATTTCCTCCCTATATTTGTCCATGGCAGTAAACAATACATTACATATCTTGCATTAGCACTTTTTCTAACTAGACATTACCAGCGCACCTATTTCCTCCCTATATTTGTCCATGGCAATAAACAATACATTACATATATCTTGCATTAGCACTGTTTCTAACTAGACAGTACCAGCACACCTATTTCCTCAAATATATTGTCCATGGCAATAAACATATACATAACAATATCTTGCATTAGCACTGTTTCTAACTAGACATTACCAGCGCACCTATTTCCTCCCTATATTTGTCCATGGCAATAAACAATACATTACAATATCTTGCATTTAGCACTGTTTCTAACTAGACATTGCCAGCACACCTATTTCCTCCCTATATTTGTCCATGGCAATAAACAATACATTACAATATCTTGCATTAGCACTGTTTCTAACTAGACAGTACCAGCGCACCTATTTCCTCCCTATATTTCTCCATGGCAATAACAATACATTACAATATATTGCATTAGCACTGTTTCTAACTAGACAGTACCAGGACACCTATTTCCTCCGTATATTTGTCCATGGCAATAAACAATACATTACATATCTTGCATTAGCACTGTTTCTAACTAGACAGTACCAGCACACCTATTTCCTCCCTATATTTGTCCATGGCAATAAACAATACATTACAATATCTTGCATTAGCACTGTTTCTAACTAGACATTACCAACACACCTATTTCCTCCCTATATTTGTCCATGGCAATAAACAATACATTACAATATCTTGCATTAGCACTGTTTCTAACTAGATAGTACCAGCACACCTATTTCCTCCCTATATTTGTCCATGGCAATAAACAATACATTACAATATCTTGCATTAGCACTGTCTCTAACTAGACATTACCAGTGCACCTATTTCCTCCCTATATTTTTCCATGGCAATAAACAATACATTACAATATCTTGCATTAGCACTGTCTCTAACTAGACAGTACCAGCACACCTATTTCCTCCCTATATTTGTCCATGGCAATATACAATATCTTACATTAGCACTGTTTCTAACTAGACAGTACCAGCACACCTATTTCCTCCCTATATTTGTCCATGGCAATAAACAATACATTACAATATCTTGCATTAGCACTGTTTCTAACTAGACAGTACCAGCACACCTATTTCCTCCCTATATTTGTCCATGGCAATATACAATATCTTACATTAGCACTGTTTCTAACTAGACAGTACCAGCACACCTATTTCCTCCCTATATTTGTCCATGGCAATAAACAATACATTACAATATTTGCATTAGCACAGTTTCTAACTAGACAGTACCAGCACACCTATTTCCTCCCTATATTTGTCCATGGCAATAAACAATACATTACAATATCTTGCATTAGCACTGTTTCTAACTAGACATTACCAACACACCTATTTCCTCCCTATATGTTGTCCATGGCAATAAACAATACATTACAATATCTTGCATTAGCACTGTTTCTAACTAGACAGTACCAGCACACCTATTTCCTCCCTATATTTGTCCATGGTAATATACAATACATTACAATATCTTGCATTAGCACTGTTTCTAACTAGACATTACCAGCGCACCTATTTCCTCCATATATTTGTCCATGGCAATATACAATACATACAATATCTTGCATTAGCACTGTTCTAACTAGACAGTACCAGCACACCTATTTCCTCCCTATATTTGTCCATGGCAATAAACAATACATTACAATATCTTGCATTAGCACTGTTTCTAACTAGACATACCAACACACCTATTTCCTCCCTATATTTGTCCATGGCAATATACAATACATAACAATATCTTGCATTAGCACTGTTCTAACTAGACAGTACCAGGACACCTATTTCCTCCCTATATTTGTCCATGGCAATAAACATACATTGAAATATCTTGCATTAGCATGTCTCTAACTAGACAGTACCAGCACACCTATTTCCTCCCTATATTTGTCCATGGCAATATACAATATCTTGCATTAGCACTGTTTCTTACTAGACATTACCAGCGCACCTATTTCCTCACTATATTTGTCCATGGCAATAAACAATACATACAATATCTTGCATTAACACTGTTTCTAACTAGACATTACCAACACACCTATTTCCTCCCTATATTTTCCATGGCAATAAACAATACATTACAATATCTTGCATTAGCACTGTTTCTAACTAGACATTACCAGCGCACCTATTTCCTCCCTATATTTGTCCATGGCAATATACAATACATAACAATATCTTGCATTAGTACTGTCTCTAACTAGACAGTACCAGCACACCTATTTCCTCCCTATATTTGTCCATGGCAATAAACAATACATTACAATATCTTGCATTAGCACTGTTTCTAACTAGACATTACCAGCGCACCTATTTCCTCCTATATTTTCCATGGCAATATACAATACATAACAATATCTTGCATTAGCACTGTTTCTAACTAGACAGTACCAGGACACCTATTTCCTCCCTATATTTCTCCATGGCAATAAACAATACATTACAATATCTTGCATTAGCACTGTTTCTAACTAGACATTACCAGCGCACCTATTTCCTCCCTATATTTGTCCATGGCAATATACAATACATTAACAATATCTTGCATTAGCACTGTCTCTAACTATACAGTACCAGCACACCTATTTCCTCCCTATATTTGTCCATGGCAATAAACAATACATTACAATATCTTGCATTAGCACTGTTTCTAACTAGACAGTACCAGCACACCTATTTCCTCCCTATATTTGTCCATGGCAATAAACAATACATTACAATATCTTGCATTAGCACTGTTTCTAACTAGACAGTACCAGCACACCTATTTCCTCCCTATATTTGTCCATGGCAATAAACAATACATTTCAATATCTTGCATTAGCACTGTTTCTAACTAGACAGTACCAGCACACCTATTTCCTCCCTATATTTGTCCATGGCAATAAACAATACATTACAATATCTTGCATTAGCACTGTTTCTAACTAGACAGTACCAGCACACCTATTTCCCCCCCATATTTGTCCATGGCAATAAACAATACATTACAATATCTTGCATTAGCACTGTTTCTAACTAGACAGTACCAGCACACCTATTTCCTCCCTATATTTGTCCATGGCAATAAACAATACATTACAATATCTTGCATTAGCACTGTTTCTAACTAGACAGTACCAGGACACCTATTTCCTCCCTATATTTGTCCATGGCACAAACAATACATTACAATATCTTGCATTAGCACTGTTTCTAACTAGACATTACCAGCGCACCTATTTCCTCCCTATATTTGTCCATGGCAATAAACAATACATTACAATTTATGTATTAAAATTTGAGTAAAATCCATATTTAATCCAAAAAAAGTTTCTTTTATGTTGCAGGAATATAAAAGGCTTCTGATATATGGCATATTAGGAAACAACCGAACGCATCATGTATTGCGTGATTTTTCAAGGTTTCTACACGCAACGGATAACCTCAAAGCATTGAGACAGGAGATGACACCTTCCTCTCTCCGCTTTAGGTTTTTTTTCAAACTGCTTAAATTTTTTAATTTTTTCTTCACGCAGATAAAAACAACCATCGGAGGCGATGAACAAACTAAGTGTGGTATATGAAGGAGAACCCCAAAAATTTAGTTTTCAAAAACTTCATATAATTCAGTCATTCTACAGAAACTGTTATCTAAAACCAACAAGGTTATCAAGTACGACTTGTATCAATTCTGAGAGAAAAAAAAAATCTTTAAACTGTGTTTTATCAATTATCTCAAAACCCCACTAAAAAACGTTAAAACACACAAGTATAAAGGCACATATGTATCTTTTAAGTTTTCTCCCTTCTTAAGTCACCCTTTCCCATAGCTATATAAAACGGAGGACAAATCCCCCTAAATGTCTGTCCCCAGAGCCAGGATCTCACTGTTTTTCCTAAGCTCCGAAAATGTTGTTTTATACAAAATTCCAGGGTTCTAGATGCACTTGTTCCTTCGACCTCTTCTCACCAGGCAGTTCAAACTGCCGCCGTGCTAGGTTACCGATAAGACGTCCTTCTACTGGAAATGTCCGCTCGTCCGCTCGTATCAGTTCTGGAGTGACCCACTCTCCAGCTAGACGCCACCCTTGCTGCTTCATATGAGGGCCCCGTTTCATCACAAGGCACGGAAATTTTGGCGATCAGTCTTGACGGTTGAAACTTTTGTACGGGGAAATGTGACAACCCGTCACAGGTTTAATTTAAAAAGTGCGAAGACAACATGGATAGATTATAACCATCATTCTTCGACATATTGTACAGTAATAAACTATGTTACTTAGTAAAACCTACAATAGTGACTGAGTATTGGGTTATCATATTTTAAACTAACTTATTACACTCTAACCTATAATGTTCTATAATGAGTGTTTTTGAAGTCTAAACTAACCTTCGATGGTTGGCGAATGTGCAGCTCGTTTTCAAACGCATGATTAATAATAATCACCTTCTCTTACAATTAACCACTTTGCATAATAAAACATAACGCTTATTTATTTGGAGATAAAAATAAATAAAACAATGACACAAAACTCGTCTACTATAAACTTAGAAAGAAGCTTATATGAAATATATGAAAGCAACTTACATAAATTACAATTAACCTTAATAGTGAACTTATACGATTAACACATACATGCATACACAAAACAATATACACACCTGACATATATCCATATACATATAATTGTACTATATATAAAATTAAACTACAAGATAACACTGACTAGCAAAAGTTATAAAATTGAAATTTATTTTTAAGGATTACTGAAGGACAGAAAATCACAGCATATAACTATTTAAACACGGGAAAGATGCAAAAATAATTAATTAATGTAAGACATTAAAAATTGTATTATAACGCGTCTAAAATTATCAGCTACCTAGAAATATACATAAAATAAGACATTAATACGTCTACTCGCACACGCTCATTCACACATCTACATACATTAACAATGCATTGAATTGATTAAACAGTAACATAAGCATCACGGTTATGGCTATCCACAAATGTATGCTTATTAGAATATAATTAATACCTACCACCGACGGAACGAAGTAATAAGAAAATTTCTCAGCATATTTCAAGCCATCGGCCGGTGAGGTAGATAAATGAGGGAACCCATTAGCAACTACTTGTTCATTTTATTGTGTTGGCACTCCGTGACACCGGCCATTTTCTTTTATAGGCGGTTCACGGTAAAGCGAGCACTTTTTAAGGCCCTTTCAACAGGCACTAGCCACTAATAAACAAACTTTACTGCGGTTCCAGGCGTTAACTTTTATTAGTGGTGAGATGTATACACTGTGTTTATTAGTCTGACGGCAATGTTTATATTAAAAAGTGACAGGAATATAGAAATATAATGAAAACAACATTTCAGCAGGGCCTTAAAAAGTGCTCACTTTACCGTGACTCGCCTATACATAGAATACAACGGGACGCATTGTAAATCCCCGCTAGGAGCGGGACCGCTGTGGCTGAGCGGTTAACCTGCTCGCCTGTTACCATGACGAATCAGGGTTTAATTCCCCCGCCCGGGTCACTCCCGGATTTTCGCATGTGGGAATCGTGCCGGACGATGCCGCTGGTCGGCGGGTTTTCTCGGGGATCTCCCGTTTCCCCGCCCTTTCATTCCGGCGCTGCTCCATGCTGACCTCAATCACCCTCATCGGCTCCCAAGACCTCTCTGTTAAGAGCCGCCCAGATCTCTTCACTCACTCAACCACTGGGAGCGGTCGGTTTACTTCCGTCACGCCTCGATATGTGATTGGAACGGCCGGATTACATCTCGGCAATCCAATACATTCTCCTCGAAAGGTCAGGTTGATGTGAAGAAGCCTGTATGATCTTGGTACTCTAGTTTTTGTCATAAACAGGTAAGTGTTCCGCGACGGACACATACGTGCTAATTAATAGAATGTTTGACCGCGTGAGCATTAACATATATCAGAAGTTCGAGTGTGTTGGAAGATAAGAATCATCAGATTCGATTAATCTGTGCAGGTATCCGAATTTCGAGCTGCGACCGATGTTTGGTCTTGTCTTTTCGATTTGTTAGCACATAATGCCGTTCTGGTAATTGAACAGACCTAGGACAGGATTATTTTCAGTCGCAGCAGTCTGTTGTGACGTATACCGGCAGTAATACATATAATAGAATTAGTATAATATTAACAAGTATTTTTGGCAAAAGACACATTTTGAAAGAAGTCTGGGTATGTTGTTTTAACTTACGTGCTACACAAATACTTATTTACTTATACTATATCAATGCAAAAATTATTTGGTTTTAACGTGACATTATTCTCTGCTTAACGTCGTAGATATTAATGCTAATTTCTGTCACGAGGAGGTGTATTTCAGGGGTTTTGTTTCCAACGTTTGTGTTGCTAGTATGATGTGTGTGTAGTTTATTCGGGGTGCTTCTCGAAGAGCGAGTGACAGCAAACGCGTGAAGATGCACAAATTCACCTGCTTCACAACTCTTTACCAGCTACCTATGTATGAAGCAGATAACCGCAGACGGCCCTCCGTACTCGTATACGCTGTTCATGGTAAAGCGAGCACTTTTGATGCCATAGTTACGTTTTGCTCCCAGCCCATTTTTTTTTATCCTTAAACAACTTCTTAAAATAAATATTGCCATGCAAGTAATAGAAACAGTGTGTATACTCCACCGCACTCGGGAGTTAACATCTCAAGCTAAAATAAAATATATTTATTAGCTACAATTACAATCGAGAGCTTTCAAAAGTGCTCACTTCACTGTGGATAGCCTATACCCTCGCGATATGGAAAACATGAGTGGCATAGAACTGCATTAATTCCTTTTTCTGGAACATTTTGTGGAGGTATTTGAGATTTCTAATATATTTCGGTATTTTTTGTAATTTTGTTTTGTGCCCTTTTATTATTTTATTTTGACACTTTTACCCCACAAATTGTGTGCTGTTCGTAGCCAGTCCCATTATTCGCGTTTCATATTTTAGAATGAATAATACTGCATGTTCACAATATTTTACAGCAATTTTTAGTGGTTTAGGAAATTACATACTTTTTGTAATTACTCTACCAAAATGTTCTAATCTATAGGCTATTGACTGTCAAGGGAGCACTTTTTGAAGCCCTCTCATTTGATGTAATAGTCAATAATTACATTTTATTAAAACATTATACGTTAACTGTAGAGTCCAGTTTTTATTAGTTGCTTGGCAATATGTACGCCTATTTTAGGAAATGGTGGAAGGACAAAGAATGGCTGATAGGAAAGAAGTAACAAGAGCTTCAAAGTGCTCACTTTATTGTTAACAGTTTCGTAGTACGCCTAAGTAAAGGCTGTTCACGATAAAGTGAGCACTTTTGAAATCAACCTTAGAAAAATATCATAGTTCCTACCTGCATATATAATTGTGAACGGGCGCATTGAGTGACATGCACTCAGTCAAGATGGTTACGAGGAAGGGAAATATAGTTCCATGTTTTGACTTCGAATTAAAAATGTTGGGTAACCATTTGTGATAAATTAAAATTATTTGGTTTGCTTTTTCTTTTATAATGCATCTATTTGTAAGAATTGTAAAATATTTACTTTTATAATAATTTCACAGTTTCACCTGACGGGCCCATGAATAAAGTGGAAGGGCCCATCCCATGGCAGTGTTAATTTTACATAAGGCGGAAGGATACACGGTGTGCCTACAAGTAGATCTTAAGCAGGGCTTTCAAAAGAGCTCAGTTTATCATGAGCAGCCTTTAGTTTTATTCTGAACGACTTCATGGTCGACGAAGTATTGAACCACTGGCACCCGTGCGTGAGTTCGCCTCTCTCTTGAGCGACGACTATCTTTTAATACCGCGGAGAAAATAACAAATAAAAACAGATGACGATCGCCCGCGGCGATACGCCAGCTGGCCTCGGCTGACCTTTCCAGCAGACTAGCGTGCGAGCAGTCATGCTGATCGTTTCCATGGCTGCGGCCGTCCACAAACAATCACGCACCGAGGTGACGGAGAACTGGACGTCAGCCTCAAGTAGAGTGAGCGCGATAACTGCCTCTCGTGTCCTACCCCTCGGCCAGCCCCCAGCCCCTAGCCGTACTCACACAAGCTGCCCGAACTTGTAAACAACATTTGACGTCAAATTCTCTTACATATTAGGGAATCTAACTACAGGAGGTTCACAGTAAAATAAGCACTTTTGAAAGCCATGTTTAAGTATGCACGTTGTGTATTCTTCCGCGTTATGTAAAATTAACATTCTCATGATCCTCATCACTTTGTTCATACGTCGGTCAGGTGAAAATGTAGAATTATTAGAAAAGTGCATATGTTACAAATATGGTAATTTTTACACTTAGGTGCAATAGATAAAATAGAAAGCGGAAGAAATAATTTAAATTATCACAAATAGTTACATAACACTTTTCTTTCGGCGTTAAGATATAAAACTACTTTTCCTCCATCATTACAAACTTTACAGGGCGTACGCCACTCGCTGCGACCGTCAAAATATATGCAGGTGGGAGCAGTAGTTTTTATCTAAGGTTGATTTCAAAAGTGCTCACTTTATCGTGAACAATCTTTACCATTACAAATAAGGTGAAATTACCTCTTGAATGTTGTGTAAATTTACATAACAGGTAAAGCTCCCTACGGAAAAAAGTACCTGACAAAAAAAAAGGGGGGCATGCAAATAAGGGGAAATTCCATACATGTAAGGGAATATTTACTATAATGTATAATAAAAATATATCTTTAAATACCCGGGAGTATTAGTACTGTTAATTTTTTATTACTTATGTCCTCTGACGAACAGTAACCTTAATCTCAACTGTAACATCCTCGGCATTTGTGTTGGTGGGCGCTAACCAAGGTCCTCTACCACGATAGGCCGATGCGCTATCCAATACACCACGACGACATGACAGCATATATGTCTGTTATAGGATTGTCCCGTCCTCCCACTTAGCTGTTGAGACAATGCTGAAGAGACGAGCGCGTCGTAAGGTCATTTCCCCATCCATTTATGGAATTTCCCAATACCATTTACGTGAATTTTACTCCAGAGTGCGCTAATTTTGCCTTACCCTTAAGGAAAACTGTTTTTCCCACACAAGTTTGCGAATAATAACTTACGCTTGTCAGGTAATTTTCCCATAATTGTTTACAGTGCAGTACACACCGTAGAGCGAGTGTAAGACATGGAGTACATGCCGGAAGAGAAGTAATCATTGTGGAGTGGAAGACGTCCTCAGAATCAGTCAGACACAGGCTGCACTGGACCACAACGAAAACGGCTATGTAACGTTTTGTTATAGTCTAGTCACGGTAAAGTGAGCACTATTTTAACCCCTCTCATTTGGAATAATAGTCAATAAATGTATTTTACTTTAGCCATGAACGTTACTTCCGAGTGCAGTGGGATTTAAAACACCGTGTTTGTTACTTACATGGCAATATTTATTTAAAATGTTGGATGAAGGATGAAAACTTGCTGAAAAGAAAAAAGTTACTTGGGCCTCAAAAGTGCTCACTTTACCGTGAACAACCTATACGAAGTATCATTACTGTTACTTCTCACAATAAGGGGGTAGGGACGTAGCTGAATGGCATGATATGGAAGTATCATTACTGTTACTTCTCACAATAAGGGGGTAGGAACGTAGCTGAATGGCATGATATGGAAGTATCATTACTGTTACTTCTCACAATAAGGGGGTAGGGACGTAGCTGAATGACATGATATGGAAGTATCATTACTGTTACTTCTCACAATAAGGGGGTAGGGACGTAGCTGAATGGCATGATATGGAAGTATCATTACTGTTACTTCTCACAATAAGGGGGTAGGGACGTAGCTGAATGACATGATATGGAAGTATCATTACTGTTACTTCTCACAATAAGGGGGTAGGGACGTAGCTGAATGACATGATATGGAAGTATCATTACTGTTACTTCTCACAATAAGGGGGTAGGGACGTAGCTGAATGGCATGATATGG
Source organism: Dryococelus australis (assembly GCA_029891345.1). Lineage (NCBI taxonomy): Eukaryota > Metazoa > Arthropoda > Insecta > Phasmatodea > Phasmatidae > Dryococelus > Dryococelus australis. Next base: position 8,318,920 of record CM056997.1, read on the forward strand.
AAGTATCATTACTGTTACTTCTCACAATAAGGGGGTAGGGACGTAGCTGAATGGCATGATATGGAAGTATCATTACTGTTACTTCTCACAATAAGGGGGTAGGGACGTAGCTGAATGGCATGATATGGAAGTATCATTACTGTTACTTCTCACAATAAGGGGGTAGGGACGTAGCTGAATGGCATGATATGGAAGTATCATTACTGTTACTTCTCACAATAAGAGGGTAGGGACGTAGCTGAATGGCATGATATGGAAGTATCATTACTGTTACTTCTCACAATAAGGGGGTAGGGACGTAGCTGAATGGCATGATATGGAAGTATCATTACTGTTACTTCTCACAATAAGGGGGTAGGGACGTAGCTGAATGGCATGATATGGAAGTATCATTACTGTTACTTCTCACAATAAGGGGGTAGGGACGTAGCTGAATGGCATGATATGGAAGTATCATTACTGTTACTTCTCACAATAAGGGGGTAGGGACGTAGCTGAATGGCATGATATGGAAGTATCATTACTGTTACTTCTCACAATAAGGGGGTAGGGACGTAGCTGAATGGCATGATATGGAAGTATCATTACTGTTACTTCTCACAATAAGGGGGTAGGAACGTAGCTGAATGGCATGATATGGAAGTATCATTACTGTTACTTCTCACAATAAGGGGGTAGGGACGTAGCTGAATGACATGATATGGAAGTATCATTACTGTTACTTCTCACAATAAGGGGGTAGGGACGTAGCTGAATGGCATGATATGGAAGTATCATTACTGTTACTTCTCACAATAAGGGGGTAGGGACGTAGCTGAATGACATGATATGGAAGTATCATTACTGTTACTTCTCACAATAAGGGGGTAGGGACGTAGCTGAATGGCATGATATGGAAGTATCATTACTGTTACTTCTCACAATAAGGGGGTAGGGACGTAGCTGAATGGCATGATATGGAAGTATCATTACTGTTACTTCTCACAATAAGGGGGTAGGGACGTAGCTGAATGGCATGATATGGAAGTATCATTACTGTTACTTCTCACAATAAGGGGGTAGGGACGTAGCTGAATGGCATGATATGGAAGTATCATTACTGTTACTTCTCACAATAAGGGGGTAGGGACGTAGCTGAATGGCATGATATGGAAGTATCATTACTGTTACTTCTCACAATAAGGGGGTAGGGACGTAGCTGAATGGCATGATATGGAAGTATCATTACTGTTACTTCTCACAATAAGAGGGTAGGGACGTAGCTGAATGGCATGATATGGAAGTATCATTACTGTTACTTCTCACAATAAGGGGGTAGGGACGTAGCTGAATGGCATGATATGGAAGTATCATTACTGTTACTTCTCACAATAAGAGGGTAGGGACGTAGCTGAATGGCATGATATGGAAGTATCATTACTGTTACTTCTCACAATAAGGGGGTAGGGACGTAGCTGAATGGCATGATATGGAAGTATCATTACTGTTACTTCTCACAATAAGGGGGTAGGGACGTAGCTGAATGGCATGATATGGAAGTATCATTACTGTTACTTCTCACAATAAGGGGGTAGGGACGTAGCTGAATGGCATGATATGGAAGTATCATTACTGTTACTTCTCACAATAAGGGGGTAGGGACGTAGCTGAATGGCATGATATGGAAGTATCATTACTGTTACTTCTCACAATAAGGGGGTAGGGACGTAGCTGAATGGCATGATATGGAAGTATCATTACTGTTACTTCTCACAATAAGGGGGTAGGAACGTAGCTGAATGGCATGATATGGAAGTATCATTACTGTTACTTCTCACAATAAGGGGGTAGGGACGTAGCTGAATGACATGATATGGAAGTATCATTACTGTTACTTCTCACAATAAGGGGGTAGGGACGTAGCTGAATGGCATGATATGGAAGTATCATTACTGTTACTTCTCACAATAAGGGGGTAGGGACGTAGCTGAATGACATGATATGGAAGTATCATTACTGTTACTTCTCACAATAAGGGGGTAGGGACGTAGCTGAATGGCATGATATGGAAGTATCATTACTGTTACTTCTCACAATAAGGGGGTAGGGACGTAGCTGAATGGCATGATATGGAAGTATCATTACTGTTACTTCTCACAATAAGGGGGTAGGGACGTAGCTGAATGGCATGATATGGAAGTATCATTACTGTTACTTCTCACAATAAGGGGGTAGGGACGTAGCTGAATGGCATGATATGGAAGTATCATTACTGTTACTTCTCACAATAAGGGGGTAGGGACGTAGCTGAATGACATGATATGTAAGAGCACTACTGTTAACAGGGTTATTTATACACGAGGAACATATGATAACATAATACGGTAATATTAATCACTCGAAGGAGCTTATGTGAAATGACATTAATTTAAATTACATTATTACTATGGATTACTCACGCAACTACTGTGTTAAACTAATTGGACTGTCCCTACGTTAAACATGGTTCCCGGAGGCTGTTCTAGTAGATCGGCTGGCGGAGATCGGACATACCCATCTGCGTGACCTTCCCTTGCAGCTGGTCGGACGAGAAAAGACGAAGCGCCCAGACTTGTGCTGGTCTATATCGGCGCGTTATTTAGACATACATGTCGCCGATTGTTGGCCGGTGGAGGGGATTACTGCAGCTGGCCTTTTTGCAATACGTTGTTGTAATTCCCGGCGTCCCGGTTTAATATGAAGGTGCGATCAGGCAAGGATGTCATGTTAAGGCCTGATCATATCATAATAGGTCGCAGGGTGATCGATTCCCACGCACTCACGCCGTGACTAACAACACGATCGCAATGAATGAGGTCTCGTTCGATGTGTTACGTGGCGTGCATGACCACGCACGAGATGGCGTGGAGAAGTTGGGGGGGGGGGGGGGGAGCCCGCAGCGAACGGCGGCAGTTTTGGTTGTGAGCGAGAATTTCCAGGCGGTATAACTTGCGTCTCTTATAGCACTAGCGCTCTGACTTCTGGTGCAAACGAAAGATCTCGTCTTTGCATGTCGATCAAAGCCATAAAAACCAAGTATCTAGTTCGTTACATTAATTTAATTCCAATAACCCGAAGTAAAAAAAATACACACTCATCAAACGTGTTTACGTAGCACCCATAGCTGTGTTCCCGAAACAGCCACAACTCCCGAATTTTTATATCCCAACATTGATCGTATTTTTAGTGTGGTAACTATTAAAACCACGTGACTTATCCTAAGGTTACCACACTTTTACAGAAATGCGAACTTTAAACTAGTTTGCTACTTTTTCTGACCTAGTTTTACTGCATCAAGTCAAGCACATGTCTGCAATATGTACATTCATTTTCAAAATATTTGACCACCCGGAAGGTGTCATCGCTAGGAACATAAGTGGGTATAAACACAGCACATGATAGTGTGTATACAGAAAATATCAAAATTAATTCTAAGGGAGGTACACATTTTTGAAGTTGTAGAAGACCATGTTTATTACAGTACCACTGTACTGCACACCTCTCTCTCTCTCTCTCTCCTCTCTCTCTCTCTCTCTCTCTCTCTCTCTCTCTCTCTCTCTCTCTCTCTCTCTCTCTCTCTCTCTGTGTCTCTCATTGGTATATATTATTACACGGATCACTCATATAAACGGCAAGGTTTAACATGTTGGTTGTGTCATGAGGATTAATAATTCATCCTTTAAACCCTAAATATGCTACCGCAACATGGATGTTAGCTCGGAATATGGGTAGTAACAGTGATTATTTACATGAAATAATTTGATGACCGACAAGTGTTGTGGAGTTTGAATATCTTTGTTGATTTAACCATTATCCAGACAATGAGTGTTCCATCTTAAATAATATCTCCAATATTTGCAATAAATTAGTGTGTCAAGTCCAACTTCATAAATGTGTACCGCCCTTAGTATTCCCTTTAGGCCAAAGGTCCTACTTATGATTTCAACTTATTTTCTCGTGATTAAACTGCATCCAAAGTTTGTCGGTCGAATCTAGATGCACCATGTGTGTGTGTGTGTGTGTGTGTGTGTGTGTGTGTATGTATATACATATATATATATATATATATATATAATATATATATATATATATATATATATATATATATATATATATATATATATATATATATATATATATATATATATATGTATATATATATATATATATATATATATATATATATATATATATATATATATATATATATATATATATATATATGCCCAGGTCTACCAGCATATACTTTAAGGCGCACACTGACTGGCAATTGTCCAGTGAAGTTGGTACGGAAGGAGGGACAGTCATGTCATGTCTTTACTTTGAATTAACAATTTTGGGAAACGTTTGTAATTACTGAAATTTATTAATTTTGCTTTCTGTTTTCTTAACGTCTGTAAATGTAAGAATATACAAATTTGTCAAATATTTCCTTCATTAATATTTTCACAGTTTTACTTGGTTGGCGCATGATCAAAGTGATCAGGCCAATGGCTATAGTAATATTATATACGGTGGAAGAATGCACAACGTGATTACAAGTAGATCTTAAGAAGAGCCTTTACTTATGCTGAGTTTATCGTGAACAGCCTATACATATATGTGAGTGACCATTCATAATTTCAGGAAATTGCTGTCAGGTAATTCCTTATGCAAAATTAGCTTAAAGAACTTACTGCGAATAATAGCATACAATTATTATGAAAGGAAGCGTGTCCCCTTGAGAATCGATCATTCAAAAGATTTCCTTTCATAATATTATAAAATACTTGAGATGAAATTAATTATGATCTGCATTTTTATAATGCTACACACATTAGGAGAATTATTGGTTCGGTTGCTGGTATCATTTCCCGTCACTAAAAACCTTAATAATGGCCTGTTTTTATCGTATAAAACTAGGCAACTCTAGGTTATTATAAACTTTTTGGGAAAATATATTGTCATATTAAAATTAACACGTAGGGTATCATGACGTAACTCTCTTAGAATAACTGTTCCCGAGACAGAGGTTATAAAATTTAAAAGACGCGGCTTTCATAATGAAGGGCATGACATCTGCCAAGTTTTCAAAGATTTCAGATCTTACTTCAACAAAACAACAATCTATTCAAATAAGTCTGTATTAATCTTAATCAGTGTCTACGTGTTTTGAATTTACAATCATTTGAATTTTCGATTTTCACGTATGCGTGCCTCACTCAATAAGTCGTAGGTGATGACAGTGTTTGTTTGTATAATATTTCACTAGGAATAATAACACTTTTTTACGCGCAGTTCAGAATAGCTTTGGATATATGTAGTTCAAAAAGTTGTTAATCCCACGTGAGATACAGGAAGGGAATTCTGCTTCACCAACTTCCGACAGTTAAAAAGTGGATTGTGCCGCCCCCACACCGCATGAAGTTATAGCAAATCGAAGAATAGGCCTGGGGCTCACTAAACGCGATATTTTATCATTGACGTCATTGGCAGAGGTGGGAATGTATTATGTACGACCCATAAGTCGAGCGCTTCATTTATAAAAAAAAACCTATTCAATAATATGTTTCAAAATGTTTCCTACCGTCTTCCGACTGTAAAGTAAGACTGTCACGCACAATAGCCAGGAGGCTTTGCCTGTTATCATTCCACAGAGCAAGCACTAAGTCATTATGTAAGTTCACTGAGTATCACATGCAGTTCAATATCACATTTCTTCACGAAGTCACACGTTTGCCACGATCTGTTGACTTCAGGTGAGATTGTTCGACGCTAGCAAGTGTTCAGATTTTATTGTGTTACCATGTGTTTCGCGCATGTGAGAAACCCGTTTTAAGAGAAATAGTGTAATCAGTAAACTAACGAAGAACTATTTTACTATGCAGTTATAGTAATTTAAAAAATACTTATAATACGATGTACTCGCGCAACATGAAAGTTCTGCAGATAATTAATTTGTCGAATCTACACGGGCTAATTCAGAACGTATTTGATAAATTTTCAGTCACTAGGTATTATAGAGGCTTTTAATATAACGGCAATTAATTTTTCCGACTAACAAAGGTTCAATAAAATTAAGCAGGATTGCTCCAAACCTTTTTTTATGCTGAAAGGGTATTTACTATAGAAAAATACGCCAGCTATTTTATGCAATTAAATACACTTATACAGCGAGCTACCACTGAATATATATATAAAATTCTGTTCTTATTTATTTCTTGCTCTGCATTCAGCTTCCTTGATTTCCTACTTTTATTTTCTCCGTATATTTTTTTCTTGTAAGCTGGTTCACGAGAGAGTAGCGGGGGTCATAAGAGATTGGAATAAATTTAGAAATGCCTATAACAATAAAATTAAAATAATATTTTGACCCGTTGTTTTTAGGTACAGAAATCAGAATACAATAAAAATTCAGAGTTGAAATGCATTCAATTCTCCATCTGTTAACAATTTTCTCACTATCACATTACCACACAGAACTTGAAATCTATACAAAACTAATATTGTTTTGTATGGAGTATTTAAAGCCCCCCCCCCCCCCCATTAAAATTGTTCCGGGGCCCTGATATTATCTCAGCACGCCTGCACGCACGTGTATTTTGGTCGTCTCAAACATGACCTGTCGAAGTCATTACCCTGCCAGTTATTTTTTTTTACTTTCAGTTATCACGAAACATTTTGTTTGCGACATTTTTTGTTTTAGAAATTTTCTAATATGACCACCACTTTGAATTATATGCGCCATCTGGAACGCCATCGAATTCATTTAACTTTGTAAAAAAAAAAAAAAAGCTTACCGTAATTTTATTCTCTGATCCGATTCTCGGGGAGAGTACATTACCCATGAGAACCTTCGACAGTGACAGTTTTACAGCCAACAACCAAATAACGAGAACATTTTTTTCCCCGCTTACGTAAAAACTTACAACTTACAGCCTTCCCTTCATTCACACTCGTCACATCCTTGAACTGATGTATTGCGACCATACGTAATCATATCATAGGACATATTATTCACCACCCAATTGTTGGTGTGACAGTAAACTCGGAGACTCGGAGAGAACGTATAGAACACGTTTTGGGATGCAGAAGTCTTGTGCGAACTCAACTAGTCGCTTTGTGTACAGAACTTGCCACATTATCAGCGCCGCGCCGGTGAGACACCTGGCCCGAGTTCAGCAACCCATCACAGACCTCACGACGGCAAGTGTAAAAACTTTCTTCGTACTCCGACCTTCTGCACGGACACATAAGACCTGCTTAGCGAACCGCTTTACACGTGTATATCTTCTCCAGAACCCTCAAATTGTCCCTGCCCGAAATAACTTTGCCATATCTGTCGCAATGATAAGAGCCATGAGTCGGATTTCACTAGGAAACGACTCTCGTAATAACAACGAGCTATCTCCTGCCAAAACGACATTCAAGTTCCACTGGCAGTACCACTACACAACTTTAGGGTATTTGGAAGTCTGCATAAACCTTTATTGTAGACTGAACAGTAGGCCTACCCCAAATCTTTCGCATGTATACCGACTGTACTTCTGTGACATAAATAAACACTATGATTGAGTAAAGAGGTGCAAAGGGAACATTTGAATGGATTGGAGTAGAGAGGTCTTAAGATGAGGGTGACATGATGTGAGTATGGAGCATCGCAGTAATGCAAGGGTTGGCGGAACGGAAGATCCCCGAGTAAACACGCTTACCAACGGCATCGTCTGGCACGATTGCCACACGCGAAAATCTGGGAGCGACCCCGCCGGGTACCCAACCCGGTTCGTCTTTGTGAGAGGCGAGTAGTCTGACCACTAGACCACCGCTGCTCCTGACATTTGTATGGGAATCCAGTAAGTTAACGAGAACAACTGCGGGCAAAATAATCACTGGAAATGTGCAGAGACAGGTAGGCAATACGTCTTGGTTGTCCCATTAAGTCACACTGTTCGCTCTGCTGCGGGTCCGACATTATCGCCCGCTGCAGTCGTGCTGTGCTTGCTGGTGACAGAGTTTATCGACATTGCGATTTACAGTGTTTTGGAGCTGACGGGAATAATTCTGGTGTTCGGGAATACATATAGGCATGCTAGTGAAGCAGCATGTTGTACTGGACACGGCCCTTGAACAGACGACTGTCAATATATACGATGTAGCCACGACTGGAATGGAGACCATGGGAACATGACAACCACATGACCAAACCACGATATTGGGATCAGACGACAAGTGAGCACAACGAGATTAAAGAGGCAATGCTGAAGCGTGTGAAGATCAAAACGGGTCCTAGCACGCGGGCAGATGATGGGCACATGGCAGTGTCCAACATCCTCCTGCATGAACAATTTTTCCACACGTACAACTTAACAGCAAGTGTAAACATTAGTTACAGCGGGCTTTGTGATGTGTCAGGAGTTTTGTATTTGGATATCGCAGTTGCGTGTTGAAGATTACAACTTTCTGGCTTGAGTAATTTCTACAAGTGAAGAGATTTTCATGAAGGGCGTGTTTTTCAACAGCCTTAAGTCATGCATGAGCTGTCGAAATCCTGCATAGGCTACTCCTCACAATGAAAGCAATTTAGTAGGACTTTTCAATATATTTGCTGGAGTTGTCGGTAACCACATAATTGATCTTCGTTTCATCTTTGCTCATCTCATTGGCGCTATGTATCTTCACTTCCTGCAGAAATTGTCACCACTGAACTTGAAGGACATGTCTCTGGATGCACGTCAGGCGATGTGAGTCCAGCAAGACGTGATACCGCCTGATTTCGCTGTTGCGGTTCATCAGCATCTTAACATATGCTACCCGAACTGTTAGATTGGCAGTGTTGGATTCATTCCATAGCCCCCACGATCACCGTTATCTCACCCCGCCAGATTTCTACCTTTGGTTACACATTATATCGCTTGTGAGTGCACCGCATATAGAAACTATGATGAAGCTGACTTCTCGTATATGACAAGCAACGTTCTCCATCACTACCTCGACGGTTAAACTCGAACATGTATATCGCAATGTACTGTAGTGAAACTTGAGGTGCTGCCATAGAGTATTTTACTATTAAATGATTTTGTTTACTCGGCAGGTCTTTCCTCTAAAGGTTTCTGGTGCTTCTACCAAAAGAGAATTAGTTGCTATTTAAATTATATTACTGATAAAGTGGAACATTATTCGGGAGTGTTGCTCTACTCCTCTTGTCTTGTTATATCACTCGAGAGCATTAATTTTACCAATGGTTCTCAGACTGTAAAAATTGAATGAATTTATCAGTCGCTCAGCCTAAGGCCAACGGACCACTGAGTGTTTTTAAGAGAAAGTTCATCACAGAAATCACTTTCATAAAAAATAAATGTTTCGTAACTTACACTTTATCCAAGCACTCGTCTTCTTTGTATTACAATATTAAATTTTACCAGTAGTCAGAATTTGGTCGTCATCATCATCTAGAGTTATGATAATTACGTTTAAAATATCACAAACTTTATAGTTCAGCCATTTAAAAACTCCAAATCGTCTTTAGTTAACAGCACCTTAGCAACCTATAAAGTAATGAATCTCTCAAAAGAAAGGAACCAAAGTACATGACAATTAATCTTTGCAACCCTATCGCGGAAAGTCTTTAGGGCCTGCATTATCTTCAGAGACATGGAAGAGGCAGTTTGTAGACGACGTAATATTACAATACAGCAGCACTGTACAACCTGCGTGGCGAATAGTGGTCGAATTGTTGAAGAAACTGTGAGTATACTGCCTTCTCACGATGTGTGTTCAGTGGTAGTAATAAATAGCCTCGTGCTTGCACTGTACATTGGATAATCAACTTAGGTGCTTACCTGTCCCATATTATTTTCACCTGTCATTTTTTATTTTTGTTAAATTATTGGCGCCGCAAGGCCATATATTCCATTTGCACCTCTGTAACCTACCCAAGTGTTTTATTATAGGTCTGTCGTGTGTTTCTCGATATGATATTCGTATTAAACTATTCTGTCAACCAGCAATCTCATATCGCCAAGATTTTAATCCGAAGGCGAAACCCTTATCACAGTAGTTGCACAAATATTTTGTTTAATGCACTTCCAGAAATGTAGTTGAATCAGCCGAGCAATATAATGGTACCATGTCAATTAAATGTTGATGAAATGCTGATTGTGATGTACACACCGTTTGATGACATGCCACAATTAGCTAAGGCAAAGAAAATATCTATTTAGATAAAACGGGGTAATTTCCATTGCATCCATCGAAAAAATATATAGCAATAATCCCAGAGCCTGCCTACTTTCTCACTCGAAACTGTAACGAACATACAATCGAACATAAGCCTTCCTGCATCGCGCGCGCCGTTGGAAGCCAATGACGTACAAGCGTAGCCATCAGCGACAGAGAAATCGCAGATCAGCCAATCATATGCCAGGATTATTATAAAAAACTAGTCTTTGAAAGGCATGTCTGCTGCGGTCGAGTCACAGAACTTACCAGAAATGTCATTCAATGTCTTGCAGGCCACAGCATGGACCAGAACTTCTAGTTTTCTGATAGGAACATGATTGGTTTATCATATACATGTGCCAAATCAGTCACAGATTATTAATATTGATTTAATGCTAGCAGTAATTTAAAAAAGACTCTTTTAGCATAGAGTTCCGAGTTATATGTTCAATGAGTTTTAAAGGAGGCCAGTACCAGCCGTTAATTTTAAATGGGGAAAATCACACCGTTTAAGCTTCGCAAGTCTACATGGGACAACAGTCATATCAGATACTTGCCGACATTTCTCACACAGATATTGTGCACTGTCGTTTCGCCCGATTATCAGACATATTCCATTCGTCGAGGTTGTTTCTTGTAATTTAATACTAAGGGCTTGGAATGTGATATTCGTTCTCTGTTATTGCGGTACTATTTCCTAGCTGTTTCTTGGAAAATTACTTTATCCCTCGTGCCTTTCCAGTGCTCCAAATTCCTGAGTTTACTGTCCAACGTTAATATCAGTATTGTCATTTCTTACAGTGCTCTTTCTCAGCCGCTATACTGAATTCCATCAACATTGTGCTCCATCCGTACATCTGGTATGCCGTTTGTCTTTGACCTTGAGCACCATTTATCTTCATCGTGAATTTGACAGCAGAAAGTACGAAAAAAAAGGGTAGATTCTCAATAAATCTATTTATAACATTTTGTGTTGTTCGATCAATAAATTTACAGTGCTCTTGCTTTGTCATTCCAGTCCGACGGTTGCCATCTTGAATTTCGTCAAAGCTACGGTCCCATTTTTGTCTCATTTATGGAAGTCTCTGTAGGTTGCTGAACTTTGACTTTGACCCTTGGTGACATAGATATCACCCTTCAAAGCACAAAAAAAAAAAAAAAAAACGCGGATATTTACAAAAAATTAAATTAATCTACAGAATACAATCTTTAGGCTGTAGGTTAATCACGAAAAAATAAATTGTAAACATACAGACAACATGTGGTATAAAGTGAATACTAAGTGAATACACATCTTTGAAGTAGGACCTGGAATACTTGTTTATTGAAAAAATTGGAGATCATATTTAAGGTGGAACACAGATTGTCTGGATAATTGTTAACTGAACGAAGATTTCAAACACTACAATACTGACCACTGTCATCAAATTATTTCATGTAAATAATCACTGTTACTACCCCTATTCCGAGCTAACATCCATGTTGCGGTAGCATATTTAGGGTTTAAAGGATGGATTATTAATCCTCATGACACGATCAACATGCTAAACCTCGCCGTTTATATGAGTGATCCGTGTAATAATATATACCAATACCTGGCAGGTGGGACACGCACAATACCCAATAACACACTTGTGCGGCTATTAAAGGGAGGGGAAGATTACATAGGGAAGTACATTACAGTGCTACTGCAATAAACATGGTCTTCTACAACTTCAAAAATGTGTACCTCCCATAGAATTAATTTTAGACCATATGTCTTATATATGATACAGGCTGTTCACGAAAATGAGCGCTTTTGAAAGCCCTGCTTAAGATCTAATTGTTTGCACGTTATGTATTCTTCCACCTTATATAAAATTAAAATTGCCACGGGGCTCATCATTTAATTCATGCATCGGTCAGGTGAAACTGTGAAATTATTAGAAAAGTAAATATTTGACAAATCTGGTAATTTTTACAACTCCCGTGCATTGAAAAAACAGAAAGCGGAAAACATTTATCACAAATGGTTACCTCACACATTTTATTCGACGTTAAATATGGAACTACTTCCATCTATCGTTACCAACTTTACTGAGCGCATGTCACTTAGTGCGCCTGTTGAAATATATGCAGGCAAGAGCAGTGCCATTTTTCTAAGTTTGATTTCAAAGTGCTCACTTTACCGTGAACAGAATGCACCACATTGCTTCCGGTAAGCCATTACAGTCCCACAAATGTCGAATTGAATTTCTTCTTCAAAATTAATCCTCCATTCCTATTACAGACGTGTGGATTACTTGGATGCCATCGATCAATCACATTCACATCTGGTGAGCTTTAAACTGCCCTGGAAAACACCAAAAAATTCAACAGATAAAAACAGTTTGCCGGAAACATATTGTTCTAAATTAATCACTTGCTGGGTTCTTTTCCAGTTATCCTGGTCTGACGATGGCTGTAATGAATTCCGTCAATGTTAACGGCTGCATCCCTTTTCAACAGTTAAGGAGTTCGCGCCATATTGAAAAAACCTGATTATGACCTTGAGTGTCCTCGACTCCAGCGATTTTGATAGATTCCTAAATTTTTGTGAAATCTGGAAATACCACAAAACATCGAATAGAATATCTGCACTTAGCACAGCATCCACGTTCCGTTATTGCAGATGAACTGGTAAAGTCGCCAGACAGTCAACTTACTGAATATAGTTCAGTGAAGTGGTAGTGTAATCGGGATAAATATTTCGGGTGTCCCTGGCATTGTTAATGACATTTACCACATTTCGGTGACTGCGACGAAAACTAAGAACACACACACACAACACACACACACACACACATACACATATATAGGGAGAGAGAGAATTCTATCACGTATACTATAACCAAAATACATTGTCGCGAAAACGTATGGGATCAAATATGAGACCTTGCCGATAAATTATGATAATGGCAACGTTCTGAACCTGCCATTCAAAGACTAGAGCGATTCGAGGCGTCTTACTTACTATTGGCCAGCTTGGTTTTGGAAACTAGGTACATGACACGACTACCGCCATTTGTCTTTCAACTGTCGACTTTCTCCTGGTGACAGCTTCATGCATTATGCATAACACACCCGTCAAACATCTCACAGCCTTCGCGCCTGTCTGCATTTACTGGAGCTGGAGCAATCTGCAGTTTCCCAGGCAATTTGTCTTCGAGCGAAGTGTCACCTAAGCCATCGCAGCGGCCGAATACTGCTGGAGCAGCCACCTACTCGCTTCCCACCAAGATGAACCGGGCTCGATTCCAGACGGGGTTATCCAGATTTTTGTATGTTCTGAACGTGGTGGACGTTGCTGTTGGTTTTCTCGGGGTGCTCTCGCCTTCCCTGCCCTTGCTTTCCAACTTCTGCTTTATCTTCACCACGATATTATGCCTCAACAAAATCCTCTCAACTCAGTCAATAAAGCACGTAACACGTTGAAGGTCTTTTGAATGTAATAAAATTATAAACAACAAATATGCAGCGCCATATATGATCTCAGTCTGAATGTACAATTAAAAACACTAATTCGCACTCTGCATATCCGTACAGTTCCCATATAGGTCATCCGAAAATAAAGAAGAAAGAGTAAATTCCACCAAACGATTGTATGGATATCATGAAGCAAGTTCATGGCATGTGCCTAGCTAGATATATCATGACTGAATTCGTAGGCCTACATGCCAAACTATACTCTTACAAGTGCGATGGCAAAGAAACGAAAAACAAAAAACAAAACCGAGGGAATTCTGAAGTGTGTGCTACAAGATAATATCGAATTTTCCTATTACATAGCTGCATTGGAAGAACTGAAAACCATGCATGTTAGAATGAACACAATACGAGCGCACCAACATTCTCTTTATACCGAGAGCGTAAATAAATTGGCTTTGTTTTGCGCCGATGACAAGCGAATCGTATCCGAAGATGGTATACATACAAATCCCTATGGCTTTATAGAGTAGGAATTTTTATTTTTTTAATATGAGACTCCGAACTGAATCGTTTATATAGTGATGTGATACACCAGCGAAGTATATCTCCTTTAATCATCTAAATGTAAATTACATTTTGGGTAATCTCTCTCTCTCTCTCTCTCTCTCTCTCTGCCCTTTTTTTTTTAATGTAAAGTTTATATGAAGGCATACGATTGACTGCGACGATTATGGACCCAAGGCCTACGCCTTCTTCACGAGATCGTCAAGACACTTATTGGTCCATAACGCCGAGCTTCGGCCATAATTTGAGTCCTACCCACCTGGAGCCATTTTCCTCTTCCGAGGCACGGGATCTGGGAGCGACAAGGACGAACGCTGCAATGGGGAACAGATCTCCCATCAGCGCTGAGTGGTGACCTTAGGACATTCAAATCGGAACGTGTGTGTCGGTAAAGCCCTTATTACACGATACCTGCAGCTGTACTTGGTTTCTCTACAAGGCCTGGTGCACTAGCCGGCATACCAGCCGCTATATGAGCCGCCATGGAATATTCATACTACACGACAGCAGTTTGCGTACTAGCATTTGGCACCCTCGGTGGGTGCGCAGTGCGTGGTTTGTAGTAAATATGAACCCCATTCGTATAACTGCTAGCAGTTAATACCTTGCGCAAGACTATGAAAACAATCTAAATATTGTTATATTACTGTTCGCCTTATACATAAATCATTGCTTACTAGTATAATTTCATTCATTTTCTTGAAAATTACGTGAAGTCACTAAGAGTACGAGAGTGTTAATTTTAATGTAGACGAAAGTTACTGACCGGTTGCAAAATAAAATTTTTCTATATGTACCGGGATATTATCCGCACGTAAAATTTAATGATAACAATAATTTGGGTCCGGCGAAGTTTCGAACTCGCGCGCGAAAGTTATACATCCCAAGGGAACCGCGACTTGCCCACTTTACCGACAGATCACACGACAAGAATCGAGTTTATATAATCTAAATTAAATAATTTAGTTTTCCATACAGTAGGTGATGTTTTAAGTATTCAGAACGGTTTTAAACACAGTACTTAAAAGTTGTCATCGCCAATATTAATCATCGTTGTTGTATTTCAAATCCATTTGAAACAGTTTCAACCTCACGGATATATTATCAAGATGGAGGCGTCCTTTTCGGTTTCTTTATCAACTCGTTTCAAGTAGTAGCCACGGGGAGCGCCCTACGCTCTGAAACTGCGATGTGATTGGCCAGGTACGAAAGCCGGTGTGGAACCTGCCACGAAAAATAGGACTTGTCCAATTACCAAACCTTGGTACGAAATCTGTCCGTACAAGGCGGGAAATGCCATGACGGGTGCCACACTAGCCCGTATACCGGCCGCTATGACGGACCATGCACAAGCTTTTACGGAATCTGGTATCGAGTAATGTCGCCTTAACGGTTACCTGAACACTTTGCAATGTCCTACATAGGATACTTACCTGCACAATTTTTCTTGTTCCACCATAGGTTAAGGATCCGATTATTTTCCTCATACGTCAATCAAGTATAAATGTGACATTCTTAGACAAGGAAGCGTGTGTCTGACATAATTCTTACGCCTACGTACCCTCCAAGAAAAGAAAGAAAAAATTTCAATTAATTGTATACACGCTTAAACGTCGCATTTTAATATAACATTGAGACGTGGATAAAGTTTATTTTAGCACAGGGAAAATTTGCGACGCAAAGTGCGCTGGTAATTGCAAAAAAAAAAAAAAAAAATGCTTGTAAGTTGGCGGCAAATGTGAAAATTCTGTTTATTTGTGCATTATAGTTTGCGTTTCGTCTGAATTGTCAAGTTTACTTGCCCTTGTCGAAATATTTGGTATTAACTTTAGATTGTAATTATAATGCTCTCACTCTTCAATGGTATTTACAAGCGCAAATAGTACAAATACTATTGTGTTTGATATCGAGCTTTCGTTAATAGACCTACTGGCATCGAAATGAATTCTTCGTTTCTCTTGTCACATTTATATAAAGTAATTATACAATCCACCGTTTTGTTTAATCAATTTTTTTCGACAAAAATTAAACATCCGAGGGTATACTTCATTAACTGCCCACTCTAGTGCGAAGAGAAAAGTGAAATATTTCCGTTCGTTTAAGTCCAAAAAAATCGAGACTTTTTGCAACATTTTATTTATTATTTTTTACGAAATCTGTAATCATATCGTTTGTTTAAAAGCAAAACGGAGAAAATACAGTACAGGTACAACGCAAATTTTTATTTACGAAACTATAAGCGTTCAGTTTACCAACCTTAGACCACATTGATATACGCTATTCACGGTCAAATGAGCACTTTTGAAAGCCCTGCTTAAGATATGCTTGTATGCACGTTGTGTATTATTACGCCTATGTAAGATTAACATTCCCATGGGTCTCGTCACTTTATTCATGCGTAGGTCGAGTGAAACTCTGAAATTATCAGGAAAGTAAATATTTTACAAAAATCCTCATTTTTACACTTCGATGGATTAAAAAAAAAAGTGTAAGCGAAATAAATAATTTAAGTTATCAGAAATGGTTACCTAACCCTTTGTATTTGACTTTAGAACACGGAAGTACTTCCCATCAATTGTTACCAACTTTACTCGGCGCGTGTCCCTCGGCGCGCCCTTTAAAATATATGAAGGTAGGGGCAGTGGCATTTTTCTAAGGTTGATTTCGAATGTGCTCCCTTTATCGTGAACAGCCTTCTTTACCAACTTTATTAGGACTTTGCCAGTTCTTGTTTGCGTTGAAAATATGTGGAGTCAAGGGTAGAGAATTTCTGCAAAGGTTAGTTTAAAATGTCCTAACTAAATCGCGAATCAATCACTGTCGATTCCTGTAAAATTTTCACATGCATCCTTGTAGTATGAGATCTAACAGTGTGATAAGGCCATTTATGCTTTGATTTAGGGCTTCAAAATAGTGTACCAAACCTCCTTGTCTGAAATGTCGTTCGTCAATCAATACATTGGAAACATATTTAGTAATTGTTTAAAAAACGAAGAATCACAGGTTTAAAACGTCCTGAAACACTTCTTAGGCTTAATATGCAGTAAACGTAACAGATTAAATTAATCCCGACTCGCAACCACTTTAAAGGTCAGGGCTAAGAACAGAAGCGAAACTTACTTCGCTACGTTATACCAAACCACTACAATAAAAGGCGTATAAGAAACCGAACTTGTATATCGTTGCAAAATTAATGGCCCAATAGTGTGTCTGTAAGTAACAAAGGGCGCTTTTCTTTCACCGTATGCCTGAATTAAGTAGCAAAACTTGCACAGCCTAGGGTGTTTATTGTATGTGTAGATTCTTTACTTGGATGTATGGATCCGTTCGTTATTTAAACTCCGGAAGACTTTGTAAACCATTCAACTTTTCTGGTTTATTGTTACAAATTCTTCTTGGTTGTATGACTCCATTTCCTCATTGCTTATTTACGCACCCTCTTCATTCTAAAAGTCTGATAGAGGACGGATGTGATCTAAACACTACCAGGTTGCACCACCGTGGTTCGAAACACGACCCGAGATCGGATCTAAGATCAACACAGAAAACTGTTGCACCATTCGAGATCAGAGCAGGACTGGAGATCGAGAGGAAGTTCATTTCGAACCGCCGAAATTGGTGGTTCGAAATCTAGATCCGAGGTCAGCAGCCACCGTGGACAAATGTAATTCGAAAATACGCCAACAGATAGAACTTCGTTCGATTGTTTTGTTGGGAAATTAAGACAACATTATACGTACTTGAATATTATTCAGTAAAAGCGGTACAACAATAATTCACTTAAAACAGATGAGACATCGCACATCTAGTTCTATCTATAGTGAAAAATACGCCTACTTCCATGACGTCATATATATATATATATATCGAACCAATAGCAAGATTTGTCTCATACTTAATTTCGATCTCTCACTTTGGAACCAAGATCGACGAATCGGAGATCCAGAATGATGAAATTTCGTTGGTGAAACACTTTTACATTGAATCCAAGATCAAACTGGTTACTGGCTCGGAACTATGGATCGTTCGATCTCGGATCGGGGAAGATGTTGGTGCAACCGGGCATGAGCCATTCTAAAATAATGGAGGATACTCGAGTAAATTCTCCATTATTTGAACCCGAAATGTAATATCAAAAGGTAACTTGAATGCCACGAATATTACCGTCCAGGATTATGCTAACCTACGAAGTTGCTATTTATTGCGAGTGTACGTCAAAAGAAAGAGCTCACGCCACATCTTGCACGCCCCTTGAGCGAGGCTGCCAGCCAGTGGCAATCCATTAGCTTTCCTACTACAGTGCTATCGAAATGAGAAGGAAATGCGTAGAATCACAAAACAGGCGGGCGAGTCCATTCCTCTGCAAGTGGGTGGTGGGCAGTTTAAGTCGTTGCTTCTCTTCGTTGATGTATTGCATATCAAATAATAAGTACACTAAAGTTTGACAGGCAATGTGACCAACCCACACACTATATCAACAGTTAATGCTGTTGTTTGTAAAGTACTAATATATCAGCTGATGATTTGTTTAAGCATATGCTTTGTTATGTTGGCGATATCGATGATCATCATGAAAGAAAATAGTTTTTAGAACTAAAGGTTGCAATTCAAATCTGAAACTATATTTACAAAATCTGTGGTATAAATTATGTTTTTAATGTAAAGTACAAACTTTTTGGCTTTCATAGAATTGGTTAAAAATATGTTTACCAGTTATGGTGGAGAATGTGGACATTTGCAGTCGGTGAAACGTTGTCGTTTCCAGCTCTGTGGACGCCATTGTGCATGTGAATTTTTGCGAGTACCTTACTGGTGCTATCGGAATATGTTATCCGCAGTTAATAATTTCTGTATTTAATTTCATTAAACATTGTTGCTTGTATGGGTGCCTTTGTTGTGAGTTTTCTTGCGTGAAATGTAATATTATTGACACGTGTATGGCTTGGTCCGCCATTTTCGGCACCATTATATTTTGTTAATGAGGCGCCAGCCGCCAACGTTTATTTTCGTTCTGCAGTTTATTAGTTTCGGGAAGCAGATGAAATGTCGTATTTAATGAATGATTCTGCAAATTATTTCGTATCAGTGGCAGAAAAATGTGCCGAGGATTGCCACAGGACCTGTGTTCAGGAGTTGCAAACCGAAATTACGAACCGTAAGTCAAGTTGTTTTGTAAATAATGTATTCGAAACGTGTATTAGAATGTTTGAAATATACGTGGCCTTAGTAACCAATTCCAACGCTGTTTTGTATTGTAAAAATAACACGTTTATTATGTAGAAAATCCAAACAGCCTACGGTTAACTTTGCCAAAAATGTTTAAGTATGTACGAAATGTGTTTATTATTCGCATCGGTACGAACAACATAAAACTAGTTGCGTCTTCTTCCTTTGGCTATGTGAAAACTTTACAGGTCATAATAACAATTCTAATGTTACTTCCGTACGATCAAAATGTTCTACTAATCCATCAAAACAATACGTAGGTATGCCAGTCAAAAGTATACCGTCTTATAAGAAGTGCTGAAAAAATGCCGTGTCATAATGACGTTAAGCTAAACTCTCTTCCAACCCCATCCACCCGACATAAAATAAACAGAACCCCAGCAGAATAACCTGATATAGCAAAAAATAAGAAAGCTGAAACGTTAACCCACATGTGTTTACACAGTTTTGTTTCTTCATAGATAGAACAGCTGTGGCGGAAGGATACATGGTCATCGCGGGGCATTTCTAGAACTGTCAAAATTTAGCGAATTTCTATGAAATGGAGTACAGGTACCTGCGATGTATGATATATCGACTATAGAGAAAATGTCGGCCAGTACCGCGTGCCTAGAGCCCATAGAGAAACAAGGGACGGTGTGTTCAGCCCAGACGTCACAACCACAGCTACCCTCCTTCTTGCTTAGTATTCATCACTCCCGTTATCGCTAGACACCTCATCTTCGACTCTGCTTCCTCTCTAACTTCCTGAATAAATGTACGGTTTTAACCGCACTCTGAGGGCCACGACGGCCGGCCGTCTTGTCAAATAGTCGGCTTCTCAACGCGGCTATACAAGTTGTCTTGCCACGCGAGGCACCTGGGTGGCATTGTCTCATGGAGTCTCATATCATACTATGCCTTCAGAGACGAGGTTTGTATAAAGGTGCTAACCAAACAATGCTTGCTATTCGGTTGGTACTACAACTATCTCATTTAGAATGTCGAACCCCCAGCCTTTAGTCGT
This sequence comes from Dryococelus australis, assembly GCA_029891345.1. NCBI lineage: Eukaryota > Metazoa > Arthropoda > Insecta > Phasmatodea > Phasmatidae > Dryococelus > Dryococelus australis. The sequence continues at coordinate 8,339,378 of CM056997.1, forward strand.
ACTCTGGACAATTATATACTGGTTAGTGGACAACAGGCTGACACACTGAGAAAAGGGTATATGGTGAATCAAACAACGTTTGTTCGCAACAAACAAATTGTTTGTATATGGCTAATTAAATACTTTGTTTTTGTAACCAAATTATTTTTTTGTTCTTATGTGGTTGTCCCAAACAAAGATTTGGTTGTTTTTACGTAGGCCTACATGATAGAGTTTTGGTTAATATAAAAAACTAGCAACCTACCCCAGTCTTGCTCGGGTGCGATTTACAGATATGCGTGTTATTTAGGTTTACAGCGAGTATATACACTAAATGCTTAACGTAACTAACATAACACTAATAGCGTGTTGTGTTCGTAAGTGAACCCCTATTTGTAATCAAATTTTAAAATACAAAAGTGGTTACTATGGGTTATCCTTAAAAGATAAGTATGCTGTCACGGACTTTTTTGTAAACCTTTTGAGATCTAAAATTCTGTAGTACATTAATTTCGTGTATATGTTATGGTTTAGTCAGCGTAAGCCATGTAAGCGCCCGAAAAGCGGCCTTTTCCGACTTTATTATAAAACGTTCGCATTCATCTGCTATTCGTACATTAAAATTAATGAATTATAGTCCCAATCCTTCCTCAAGAATTGTCTAAATGATGGTGAAAACTGCATCAAAATCCTTCAAAGTAGTTTAGAAGCCTTAGCTAAATCCGCAAACATACGCGGCCGGGCGACTTAGTTTTGTACTATGTATAGATATAAGCCCAAGCTAGAATATAGTCTATATATCACCTGCACCTCAGCGCTACGCACTGGTATTCTCAGCTGAAGCAACTACGGGAAAAACTGAAATGTTTTTAAAAACAAACTTTTCAAATACTGGACAAGGTGCGTAAATAAATATTTCAAGTTTTACAGTGTTAATTTGCAGTTTACTTTTGAACTGGTTTTATTAGTTTTACTATTATTATGCATCAAGTTCACTAACAAGCACTGTCACAATCCTAATTGTCACAAAAAAATGCAAACAAACTCTCGAGCTGTATTTTCGAACGAAGGCAATTAAACTAGTGGCCAAAAAAATTATGTACAGTTGATTTAAATAAACTATCTCGTTGACAGGCTAAATTTATTTTCGCTGAACCAAACGTTTGGTTTATTCAAACATGTATTTTGTTAGCTGAGCCACATTATTTTGTTGCTTCTAAACTTTTGTTTACCCAAGACAATATTTTGTCGGGGCAACTAAATACATTTTTGGCCCTATATAAACAAGTATTTTTTGGCCTCTTTGTCAGTGTACGGTGTATAGACCAAACACTGGGAATTATTTCAGGTATGTCCCAGCATGACATGTAAAATCATGATATATAGTGCTATACTAAACGTTATTTTAAAGGTCGGAAATTACTTTACAAAAATTCTAATAGCGGTAGTTGTTGGTAAGCTGGTTCTGTGACATCTAATGCTACATAGCAGCGCTGATTATAAATAATCGATTAATGCTGGTTGTTGGAACAAGCCATCATCAATATGGTTCATTGGTCACAACGACATAGGCCAATGTTTACTGTGTGTAACTGAGTTCTGTCTGCGTGAGAATTAAATATCGTAATCATGAGCTCAGTGTTCTCTGCTCTGACTCTCGACATTGGTGAGTCTCTTCATTAGGAAACATAACCACATTGTATAGGCTGTTCACTGTAAAATGAGCACTTTGACAGTCCTGCTTAAGATATAATTGAATACACGTTGTGTATTCCTCCGCCTTATATAAAATTAACATTACTATGGGGCTCATCACTTTATTCATGCGGCGGTCAAATGAAACTGTGAAATTGTTAAGAAAGTAAATATTTTACAAATATGCTCATTTTTACACTTCGATGCATTCAAAAAAACAGAAAGCGAAAAAATTAACTTCAAGATATTACAAATGGTAACACTTTTTATTCGACGTTAAGATGTGTAATTACTTTTCATCCATCGTTACCAACTTTACTGGGCGAATGTCACTCACTGCGCTCATTAAAATATATGCATGCAGGGGCAGTGACTTTATTCTAAGGTTCATTTATAAAGTGCTCACTTCATCGTGAACAGCGTTTACACGCTTATTCCAAAGTACGACAATTGGTAGCATGCCTATTGTTATTTAAAGTGGATGTCTCTGAATAATGCATGTCTTCTACGAAATTAAAGGTGGGACTAATTTTTTTTTTTTGTATTCATTGCACACTTACGCACAGCTGAAACAGCATGTTTGACTTTTTTTTTCGCGTTTTTCACAATATTTTACTAGGATCAGAATATCTTAAAAAAATGTGGTGGTTATAAAAAAAACTGCAAAATCCTTGCTGATAAATGTAAGATGCGTTTTATCGCATTTCGTTTAGCGAATGTGGTTGAAAATATGCTTGAAATAGTTGTTTCATATTTAAAACTGAAATCGTTAAATCAAAACTAATATTTAGGAAATATTTCCGTTTCATGAAGCAGTTTACATACAATATACCTCGCCGTGGGCTTAATTGATAATTCCCAGCCGTTCATCTCCAAGGTTCGTGCACTCGGCCAGCCGGGGATTTAGGACTCCGACTTAACATGGGAGAAATGTAGAGGAGTATACAGTCGCATGGAGTATTTTTGCCCTTTTTCGTTCCTCATTTGTTTTTTTTTTCGCATCATCGATTCACCATGCTCGATGGTTTCTTTTTTCCCCGTGATTAAACATTTGATTGTTTCTTGGCCCTTTTTTCTTGTCTCTTGTCAGACCACACTCCTACCACGGTGATCCGGGTTCGATTCCTGGCAGGGTTGTATCCGTGTTTTCGCACGTGGGAAATGTGTATTTCAGAGGCGTTTTTGTACCTCCACTCTTGCATTTCATCGTTGCTTCATCTTCAACGCCGGCGCTGAAGAACCTGCACAGTAGTAGTAGGGAAATGCCGGTTCTGGCATCAGGGGATCGGGGATCGGGGATCGGGGATCGGGGATAGGAGCCAGGCTCCGGAGGCCGTCATGTTGTGACGTTACCCGTCCGCCATACTTTTCCTCTTTTTTCCCTAAAATTTCCCTTTTTCCTTAAAAATTTCCTGTTTTTTCCCATTTGCAAATAAAGACCCCGAGAAAATTCCCTTTTTTTTTCCCGGAACAGGTCAGACAAATTAGTGACTCAGAACCAGGAAAGCCGGACTCAGGACATTGAAGGGGGTAGTTCCCTTAATTATTTTTCTCATAATTGAAGGTTTCTGCTTATTAGCTTGATTAAATTCACAATAACTTAATAGTTGAAGGTTAAAAATTGCATTTATCAGCACCTAAACTAATTTTTTTATGGTTTAGAAAAAATTATGGCAATTTTTTTTCAACTTAAACATGAATTGAGTACATGTTTTCTCATGAATTTAAGTTTTCTGTAAACTGTGAAACTATGTTCTTGGCTTTACTTCAGGATTTTTTTTATATTTCGTCCAGAATACTTAAAAAAATCCGATATTTCCATTCCCCTTGAATCGTAGAATTTTTCGCTTTTCTAAAAGTAGCGGCTGCAAAGCAATGGAACAAGATTACAAAGAAACAAAGTCACAGTAACATAGGAGAAACCTTGTGCATTTCATAACATATTTGATCATCGAGCTCAAATAACATATAATGGGAATACGACTGAGAAACTATTAATTGGCCAATAGTTCCTGAGAAGTGGCGCACTCCTCGCCAGTGTGGCTTGTCGTGGAACTACGTGGGCTCGCAGGGCCCGGCCGGGGGGGGGGGGTGAGGTGTGATGGGTAGTGGGACCCAAGTGCCTAACGGTAGGCCACATGCGGTTTCGGAGCTAGGTAGCTTGCTTATATGAAAGTGATGGGGAAACTTCCACATTCCGACCAGGCAGTTCTTGGAACTGGCCAATGCTCCAAATATTCGTTGTGTTTTGAGCATTTGGTAAACCTTGTCTCCATACTTCGAATTTCTCGAAAGCCACGGTACCTTGAAATAACTAAATAATCTTTTCAAATTTCCAAATGAGTAGAACTACACCTTTAGACAAGCTAAACTAATGATGACATTTGGAGTAGTGTTTTTATCTGTATTACATGTCATAGTCTTGTGTTTTCTTTCCCTAAGATAATTAGAATAATTGTAAGATGAGTGTTCATCATGTAAATAAAAAATATTGTAAAGCGATGGGCTGTTTAGCTATCATCTCAAACAAAACTGTTGACAAATATAGAAATATTTATTTTGCATTAAAATAAGTTAAGGAACGATATAAATACATTGTTTGATATGCATGTTTTTTAAATTTTGGAACCTGATATAAGGCATTTTCATGTATTTCGTATGAAGCAATAAATCATGGCTTTGGATGTTATTAAAATAAAGCATCCCATATCTTATGGCATTACAAATAACAAGCAAGTTTATTTCTTATAACAACAAAGTAGAAAGAAAATTTTTCATTGCGGTAGTGATAAGAAGTGATGTGTGACCGAAAAGAGAAAAAAAATTACTTTGTTCAGAATATTTTACAAATGGTACACAATTGGCTAAACGATTTTGGTAGCTCTATTCTGTTTAATTTAAAGCCCCACTGTGCAGCCTTCCAAAACAAAGGTAACAATTAACGTTTCCATGTACCTAATAGGCCCACCTAGAAGGCATAAACAAGTATACATGAAAGAGGCACGAAAACATTTTTGGAAACATAAATATGTTTCTAGTATGCGAATTCTTTCTTCTAATATGTTATATACCATACAGGTACTCCAACATACACGCGCGCACGCACACACACCAACCCAAACAAGAGACAAAGTGATCTTATTTGACACTAATGTAAACATCACTATTTGAACCAAACAGAGACTGTCCGCCTCACTATTCACACACTGCATCACTAGATAATTGGAATCGTTTGGTATTGAACTTGGTATCTCGAAGGCTGGCACCTGACTGCCTAACCACTCCTGAGGACAGTGAAGTTGAGTGGCCAGAGAGGTAAGCAATACTTCACTAATGGATTTCGCGAAAGCGGTTCACCTGAGAGTATTCCGACAAGATGACTTATTTTGGTTCGTTACGATGTGCTGAGTCTTAAGTCACGTCAACAAATCACTTACAGCTTACTGTTCACATTTTTGTGCAAAAACAGGGTGGCAACCCCTATTTTCATGATGACGGGGGATGATATTACCAACCCCAATTTCATAGGTGTAAGATCTCCGTTCTACAATCGACCAATTTGTTGCTTAATCGCGAGTAATTCCTGGTATTTTTTACTCAATTATTTCACATCCATGGATTTTAGGGGTGCGTAGCTCCCTTAATAATCACATTAGGGAAATGTTGGTACTGGGATTTTCGTCTTATTTTTCATCAAGAATAACTTGTTGAAGCTCGTCGGTGTTGTTCGAAAACACGGTGTATATCAAACGTCTCGCTTTTATTTGCTAATTTCAAGAAAAATAGTATCATAAAAAGTTTTGTATCGAAACGTAAATAATTTTCTGAATTTCTTGGATTTTTAATTTAATACATCATGTTTTACCTTTATATAGAAAACTAGCAGCCCGGTATAGCTTCGCTCATATTTTATGGAGTTATTAAAATACATACCTATAACCTTGCGATTACCCGTGACTACCTGCGACTACTTGCAACTACCTGTGGCTACCTGCGACTACTTGCGACTAACCGTGACTACTTGCGACTACCCGTGACTATTTGCGACTACCCGTGACTACTTGAGACTACTCACGACTACTTACGACTACCCGCGACTACTTGCGACTACCCGCGATTACTTGCGACTAACCGTGACTGCCTGTGACAACCTGCGACTACCCGTGACTACTTGCAACTAACCGTGATTACCTGCGACAACTTGAAACTACTTGTGACTACCTGTGACTACTTGCATCTACCTGCAACAACTTGTGACTACTTGCGAATTTGTAATATTTAGATAATATTAAGATCCACTGAGCCACTGTGGCCCCACTTGGGATCGCTCCAGCCACTGAGCCACTGCGGCCCCACTTGATATATTTCTATCCACTGAGCCATTGCTGCCCTACTTGGGATTGCTCTAGCCACTGAGCCACTGCGGCCTCACTTGAGATCTCTCTATCCACTGAGCCACTGCGGTCCCACTTGGGACCGCTCTAGCCGCTGGGCCACTGCGGCTCCACTTGGCATTACTCTACCCACTGGGCCCCTGTGGCCCCACTTGATATATGCCTATGTCAATGTGGAATAATGCAGCTTTCTAACAGTGAAAGAATTATAAGAATCGGACCTGTAGTTTTGGTAGAGCAAGCTTAGAAAGCAGCCAAGTAACTTATTTTTCTCCGACTTGGTTAATAAATTTTGAAATTTCCCAAGGACTAATTTTTTATTTTAACATAGCATATGGCCATCTGGAAGAATGTAGCTTTCTAATAGTGAAAGTATTATAAGCATCAGCCGTGTAGTTTCCGAGATTACCTGAGATATATAAACAAATAAACAAACTCGCATTACCTCTTTATAATATTATATAAGAAATGGAGTACAACAAAATAGCAGTATTGCATTTTTAACAGATGAATGTTGATGCATTCCAATTAAAACCCTACAAAATACTAAACGCGAAATACTTGCAAATCCATTGGAACATGGCCTCACTCGCTGATATAACCAATACATGTAGTGATGTAACAAATTTCGGTTTTAAATTTGGTTACAACTTTCCAAATTAATTTTACTGTCACGTATCTTAGGTTACAATACTATTACACGAGTTACTTCCGGCCGTAGTCTTACAACATTAGATATAGATAATACTTCGCTGGAGGAAATGGGATTACCGTGAGAAAACGCACGAACAACGGCGAAATCCGCCAGATGTTCCACATGTGGAAATCCCGCATGCACTTGGATCACCCTGGAGGAAGGCAAGCTGCCCGACTACTACATCATGTGTACTCACAAACGAAATGTTAACGAGTTATGAAACTGGTGAAAAATAAAATTACTTATTACCCGATAACATATTACAATCTATAGGTATTAATTAAAAGTGGTAAACGGCATACATTCATCATTTAGTATTTTTTTTGTATATAATCTTAGATAATAATCAGAAATAATATAACATTATGAAACACAAACAATCCAGGCCGACTAATAGTTCAATTTGACTTACAGTTTCTAATACCATTGCAGTATATGCACAATGGTATGTTGATCGTAATCAATTACCCATTCTGATCAAACAACCTAAATTACACATCTTAGCCAATGTAGAGCATGTGAGAAAAATATTAAAAACGTGCTGATTTTCTATAGCATAATTATATTAATGCGAGAGATCCATGGAGCAAACGTTAATGACGAATAATGATCAAACGTAAATATCAGTGTCAGACATAATTTTTTCTTTTTCACATTGTAGGCCTACTACCTGCCATAAAATAACGTCGAATCAAATTGAATATAACATTAAGGCCTACTTCAAGGTTTTAAGTGTACTACAAATATATATTACGTCTGTGAAGTATACCGTAATCTCCTTAGCCTTTCTTATTAAAAATTATTTATTATGACATAGTTTAGGAAGGAAGCAAATACATGCCCAAAGAATTCATGGGAAATACCCGTTGTTTCCTGTAGATACAGTTACTGATGATTGGAAGAAATGTGAAGGTCGTCATCAAAAAGCATTTCCTACGAACCATCTTGGCGTGTGTCACTGCAGGAGTGTGAGCCCTCTAAGCACTTACATCTACCCCCCCCCCCCCTCCTCGCTTTACTCATCATTGACCACAGACTACCTGCTGGCGTCTAATTCAACGGGCTGGTCCGTGATTCTTAGAAGCAAGACACGTGCCTTCCACTGAATGGCGATTTGTGTTTTGTTACCGAAACGTGTCACTGCTGTCGCCATCTCTCGTCGAAAGGTTGAAATAACAGAACAGGAGAATGTCCAAGCTTCTTCTCTGATGCCCGTCAACAGGTGAGACACTTTCCAAATCTACCTGCCGGCCGCCAGGGAAACCAGCGCCTTAACCCGAAAAATAAAAAAAATTACAAAAAAAAATTATTAAAAATCTTAATTTCCTGAAATTTCTGAGCTTCCTCCCTCACCCTCCTCAACAAATGTGTATAATACAGGAAACACTGACCCAAAAGGCATATATTTAAACATTTGTCTTTCAATAAAACATAAAAACACAGAATAGCATTTCTTAAATCACTGCAAACACAACTGTGAGGCCGCACTTCAGTGTATGCTGTAGCATGTATGTAGTTACAGGCAGTTCTTTATTTCAAAGTTTGATTGAAATAATTCTCGCTTTACTGTAGACGGCCTCTTGTCTTCTTTACAGATTGCGCAGCGAGGCATACGAGGACCTTGCTCTAGTGAGCGAAGGACTTGAAATATTCATTTAAGACATTTGTTGAAATGGCAATACGAATACGCTCGGGAAAATAATCCCCCAGTGCAGCGAGGCGGGACAGATCCCACCATTTGCCCAATGAGAGCCAGACACACTCCCGCTTTGCTAAACACATCCGGGAAGGCAATGTTCGCTGCACTTAGCTGATGAAGTTGATAATTTATACACTTCAAATGATTCTATTTATATCAGCAGTGTAAGAGACATTTTGATGATTAAGAAAACGCCTTCCTTTAACATGAAGGAAAATAGATTTATTGGGAAATTTTTTTCTTGAGTCTCAACGTTACCACGTCTCGGTAACCTATTTTTCATACACGTTTATTGAATTTTCGCTGGCCAGATGCCCTTACAATTTGTCAAGCTGTTGAGTACTTTTCAATGTTTCCGTTACGTAACAGTATTGAACACTTGAGAAAATTTATTCCGTTCCCGCTGGCCATGGGAGAATTATTCACTGCTGACAAATCTTCCGGACAAATCTCAGGGAGGGCATATAAATCCTGTTGCCGTCTATAACAACTGCCAATACAACAGAAGGCATCGAAAGTTCTCTGGCAAAGGAATAGAGAGGTCACACGACTCGTATTCACATCACACCTCGTGTTAACGGAAAAAAGAATAAAAGAAAACCAGATCAAATTGCAACTGACAGAAACAGTCTGCCGTTAACAACCATGCATACATTCTAATCGTAGTTTTATTTTCTACCCATAAAACACAGTGTGTTTTGAGGTGTTAGATTTATGTAGAGAAATTTGTTTCTTTCCGTTTCCTGTTTTAGTTGTTCCGTGCAGAATGATATATCAAATACGCTTACACATGTATGATGGGAGCACGTTGGAGGTTTATAACATACGCAATTGTTTATGCACGTTTCCAGTCTAAATGTCAATAGCAAACTGCAAAATTCCGACTGCTTGGTGCTAATGTGGTTTTTGTATTAACACTAGTGTAAATATTAACTGTATATTTAATAATCATGATTCCGTAAAAACATGCAGTAATACAGAAAAATATAAATTGTGTTTGCTTTCGATAGTTTGAGTAGCACTCATAGTCACCAATCTCTTTTGCAATTCGACCCACATGGGTAAGGAAGTGACATACATCCTATCAGCGTAACACCGTGCGCTGTAGTGGTTAGACTACTTGCCTCTCACCAAGGCGAACCGGGTCCGATTCCCGATGGGGTTGCCCCAGGATTTTTGCATGTGGGAATCGTGCCGGACGATACCGCTGGTCGTCGAGTTTTCTCGGGGATCTCCAGTTTCCCCCGCCCTAGCATTTCGATGCTGCTCCGTACTCACCTCGTTTCACCCACGTCGGCTCTCAAGACCTCGATGTTAAGAGCCGCTAAAATCTCTTCACTTCACTTCACCATGTAGATAACAAGATGATGACCATAGCACAAATACCTCCTCTGGTGCTGACAGACGTCCAGCTCGAAACCAACCACCTTATCCTTATTATGAGCACAGAACATTTCTGGTCGCAAGTCGGCATTAAGCACACTTACATTATGTTTCTTATTCACTACAGCACCGGATCAATCAGCCGTTCAACGCCGAGACTCGTCTCAAGGAAAGAACTTCCTCAGAGCGTGTTCCTATCTGTGGAGCAACTAGACACAACCCCTGTCCAGGCATTGTTTAGCTGGCACCCACGGACATCGACGAGGACTGCTTTGGTCACCTCGTGACCCTCCTCCAGTTTCCGTCACATGAGCGAGTTGTCAGCACTGGCGGCGCAAGTGCCTACAAACCTTCAGGCAGTGCAGACTGCTGGGTAAGAATTGTCTTCCCCAGTAGACAAGTACAAGCCCACCAGGCATTTCACCCCCGGCGGAAGCTCCCGATCATTCGACGGTCTCCCGTCTTAATTCTACGGGCACCCGTACCTCTTTTCAAATAGTCGCAGCCTAGTACCGGCGTGTCCACACATTTACCACATCCTCGAATTTCTTCACGCAGGAGTTCAAGGCCATGGGCCCCAATATCCTGAGTGCTCAGGAGTCTGACCATCCGTCCATCAGGTTGATGTCGCTGCGACTGCTGTTGATCAAACTCACTCCGGATAGCAGATACAGCTGCTTGGAGTTTCAGAGTACCAAAGACATATTTGGGGGCCATTCGGCAGGACGCCCTCATTGCTAAGTTAGCTATAGGGTTTTCATGGTAAAGTGATCACTTTTTAAGGCCATTCCAAAATATATTAACCTCCAAAAAAATATATTTTAATGCAGCCTCAGACGTTAACTTTTGGGAGTGATGAATTATATACGCTGTGCTTATTAGTCATATTCCAATGTTTGTATTAAAAAGTGATGGAAAGGTAGAAGTTAACTGAAAGAAAAATATAGCAGGGCCTTAAAAAGTGCTCCCAGCGGAGAGGGTATGAAATACCTGCCACATGTGTCTCTGTAACTTTGGGATCACTTCTTTTCTCACCAGGTGATGTGACTCCTTGATAACCCTTAATTCGAACTTGCATTCGAAGGATCTGGGTACGATTCCCTGTTCGATTTTCCATAGTTTGCCCGAGATCACTCCAGGCGAATGCTGGAATGGTTCCTTATAACAGGCCATCGTCGAGTCCTTCACCGTCCCTTAGCAACTTGCGCCGTCTCTAATAACCTCGCTGCTGACGACATGTTAAGCTCATACTTATCTGATTTCTCATGAGAGGGATCACAACAGCCCTGACACATCATTGATCGGTCATTATCCTTTAAGAAGCAAAAATGTCCGATGCAGCCTGACCTACCGGGAGCAAAAGTAGGGAAGGAATACCTTTCCCTTTTCTCAGCGGTTTAACAACACTCGATTCGAAACTTTATACCCAATGTAATTTTTTACAAAATAATTTATATACAATGATTTCATATAAAATAATTTTTAAGCTTTAAAAGTAAACTGCAAAACAGCAATATTTCGCAAGGACTTTAAACTAGCTGATCTTGCGAATAAATATATCCATACTTTACAATTAGGTTTTTTGAAACATGCACGACCCTGGGGTGTCAAACATCCTCAGGGACACAGTGACGATTCCCGCCAGCATAGACGTAAACTAACATGCATTATAAATAAGCAATATTTTCTAAAATTATATATTTTAATGCTAACATTTGATATGAGAATTGATTCAAGATTTGTAATCACATTTTAGTTATGTATGAGAAACATGTCAATAAATAACTAAGGTAAACAACACCTACATATTTCATCTGAAGCGTACCATTTAGTTTATTATTATTACAATGGTCTTCAAACATTCTATTTATTTAGTATTATTCAGTATTTGATTTGGTATAGCGATGTCATTCTCCAAATACCCTCAAGTCGTCATTTATGTGTAAAAAAAACTACTCCAGTATTTGCTGTCTAATTATTATGCTTTCTATCGATTTTATAACGATTGCAACCATTGCCTTTCCAAAATATTAAAACTATCGTTAATTAGCCTAGTGGATATAAGAATGTGCACATTATTTCTCTCTTCCATGACACACACTTTCATCACAAATAGAGCATATCTTTTCCAGAAGCTAATTACGATGTTTGCCCAGATTTCTGGTTAAGTTACCCATATTAAGTTATGTGGAGGGAATGACTCAAGAGAGGGCAAGGAAGCGAAAAACGCAAACAGTTAATGATAGATTATCATGCCATAACTACCAGATACTTAAAGTACGCCTTTTCGTCTGACGGTAATTTCAGTCATTAAATGCGCGATCGATACAACTCAATGTGGAAAATACTCTTCGTATATACCGATAAGCTTAAAATACCCACCCAGGCTGGCAGGAAAACCAAATGTCACCCGAGTAGGGCAATTTACTTCGCTCACTCTTAATCCTCTGGAATCTCACATATGTTCACCTAATGTACTTCAAAGTGCGAGTTTATGTCTGCAAAATTAAACTGAAATTAATATTTTTAAAGTATTTTATTCTTTGGTCAGAATGATTACCAGGACACAGGCACTTAACAGACACTGGTAGCTCGACTGTTGTATTAAATAATTTTCCTTTTCCTGACCCACGATACTTTAGTTAAATTTGAGTGTGCCACTTGAATACAACAACTTATAAAATTCAAGTTGCTAAAGTTAAATATCGACTACATATTCATAAATATCTCTCTCTGAATACTGGAGTTCGGATAAAATCGATGCTCTGACTGAATCGATAGCATTTAAGCGCCAACTTATCACCTGCGACCAGAACGCGCTGCTGATGTTAGCATCACGTTTGTTACTCTATTGTAACTCAAACGTGTTATCTTTCCACGCAGATAAACGTTCGGGAAATTTTACCATTTGCCTGCGGTAATGGAAATGTTATAAACATAAAAAAAACAATAAACTAGTCCCATAAATCTGGTTTGGCTTTCCTTTGCCAATCTGAATTAAAATCACTATGGTCATAGTTTTCACATTTGGTCATAGTTTTATCACAATGGTTATTAGAAAAGAACGAATTAAACAACCTTATCAGCATTGGCGCGGAAAGCGGATCGAAAACAATTTTAGAACAATCTTTCCTTTGTAGTCGGTTGAGAATGAATCTACGATTTTTTGAATGAGAGCTAGGGATTCCAGTACATAACCAAATACACTCGATCCACTCAAAGAAACCATGTGAACTCATTGCTTTTAGAACGTAAATATTTTCCCTCTTTTTTTGTGATAAAATATTAGTAAAATGAAAGTGACGAATATTCCGGCCGCCCATTTATTAAAATCCTTTCAGCTCATAAAACCTCCTTTGAAAAGACTGCGGGCGTGATTACCAACACACACAAAAGTTCTCGCCCATCGTTCGGGATTAAAATATGGTGATCGGAACAAAAAGTGAAATTCTGTCATATCCTGAAAAGTACGCGTTCAAATTGTCTGGATGAACTAAAATATTTGGTGGTATCCAAGCTTCTGCACAATCGGCACACTGTAAACAGAAGCAATACAATCACGGGTTGAAATAAAATATGTTATTGACTAAAATACACGATAGGAGGTCATTTAACGTAACTTTGAAGATTTCCTGCAGTTATTTTACAGTGTGTTTCGCGACTCAACAGGCATACTTAGACAGCGCTTTATACAGATAATTGGCAACAAAAAAAGTCATATACACAAGTAGGCCATGCAGCCCCATTTCAGAGTTACGGGATGTAAATGCAATAAACACACACATTGGAACTACTGAATGTCTGGAATGTAACTGACAACATTCATGTTGGATATCTCACACGAGTGGCTCAAAATGTGCACCATCTGACCGTAAGCAGGTTGCAATACATTACAGCCTACCATGGCGTGTTGCCACTGCATGCCTGCAAGTTCATTTTAAATTGATTAGTGGAATCAGTTATCTCCTGTACCAACTGCTCTCGTGTGTCTGATCGCTGTCCGCTGTAAACACTACTCTTCAAGCAGCCCCAGAAGTAAAAGTCCAATGGGGAGAGGTCTGGAGAGCGCGCAGGCCATAGGACTGGCCCACCTCTTCCAAGCCACCTGCGCAGATACTCAGTTACTAAACCACGCCCATTTCCGTCTCAGTATCCGTAAACAAACACCATGTCTGCGTACTCCGCACGTGTAAACACTCCTGGCATTGTTACACAAACACTCGCCTCGACACACTAGCAAAGACTATCCACGCCTGCCACACTAGCAGTGTCTGCTGACGGTCAGATTGGGGACATTTTGAACAGCTTGTGTGGGACTTACAACATGAATGTAGAAAATTGTATTAAACCTATTCAGTTCCAATTTTTGTTTTTATTGCATTTCAGTCCCTGTAACTCTGAAACGGGGCTGAATAGCCAACTTGTGTATATGACATTTTTTGTTGCCAATGGTCTGTATAACACGCTGCCCGAAGATTGTCGGTTGAGTTACATCCTGTATTTTCGGCGTTTTTAAGTGCATACTCGATAAATTAATATAATTCCATGCATGGGTTATTGCTGCAAGCCTACTACACAAAGAAAAATTGGTCTGTACCGTCACAAAATCACATAAGAACGTGCACAGAAAAATGTCTAATAGTGTTGTAATAAAGTAATCATCATTGAACCATATCTTCGAATGTTTATGTGTAGTAAAACTGATAATGTTGTGATAAAGGTAATAATGTTAACCATTTGTGAAGTCTAATAATGCGATAATGCAAATATACTGTTGAAGTTTTATTGCTGACGAAGCCTCTGGTAATGTTGCTGCTACAAAATCTTGCATTACGCTAATAGTACCAGAAATAATGAAAATATTATTGTTAATGTGGCATTGAAGTAATTTCCAGCCTTCACCAGCTAACAGTCACTTGACTTCTTAAATGGCGGATACTAATGAACAGCGATAACCTTGACAAATGAGACTGTACCAAACTGTATTAAAATTTTAAATCATATAAAGTGAATTAAATGTAAATTATATCAGCTTTCTAACCTTGCAAAGCAATGAAGGTGTTTAAAATATGCATATATTTCTAGAGCATAAGTTATTTATACTTAATGAAAGAATACTACATATCATGTCGTTATATTTCGTAGAACACCCTCAATTTGAAACGCACCCGGATACGTTAAAATAGAGCAAGCGGTAGGACAATGTATTCCTTGGAGCGAATATCGCACTGCACATAAGGCAAGAGTTCGATTCGCTCTGCTGACTCATTTTTTTGTCATATGTAACTTGGTTTTTGTGCCAAGATAATTTAATCTATTTTTCATCGGAATGTTGTTTTAGAGCAAAGTAAATAAAATAAGTTCTTTTAACACAAGTGTTAAAAATCAGTTCAACACAAAATTAGTTTTGCCGCGACATAAACACCACCCTTATGCTGACAGTACAGTAACATTGTTACAAAAGTGCTAACATTATATTTATAATGATAGCTTAACAGTGCATTACATTAACAGCAACGTTATTTAAGATGGCTCACAGATAAAAACATTACTGTACTAGTAACATTAATACTGTTGGCACAACTCTAGACTCTTACTTGCGTGTTGAAACGGGTACATGTCGGAGCTACAACTCTCATAATTAGGTCACAGAAAACTGAACAAAAGAGGAAAAATTTGATTCTATACAAATACCCCTTTAACAGACACAGAGCCATAAAATATCTAGGGCACTAATACCTTGTTCGCTAAAGAGTAACATTCACGTCGTGAAAGGAGTGAGCCTGAAATATTTAGTCCAAGTCTCGGCACCATTGGAGATTTAGCATTGATTTAGTGATCAAGTGAATCGAAGCGCAAATTAGTTTGGATTTTCCCTCTTAATCCCATCGCCCTTCGTAAAATATAATAAGACACGTTTACAACCTAAAAGGAAGAAAATCTATGGCACTTATCATATTCAGTATTTAGGAATCCCGTGCCATGGTGTTTGTCGTTTGCTAAAACGTTAGTATCAAAATCAGCACGCTAAGTGTCGCAATGCATGTGATCACAAAACCTATTAACACCGCGCTAAGGAAGTCCGGTCGTAATGTTTGAAAAGTGCTCATTAAATTTTTGCTTATATCATAAAATGTTCGTGTTTTACAATGTATTTATTCTGAGGTCGTTAATTTTTGAATATCGTTTATACGTTTAAGATGCTTTAAGCAGCGCAAGTATTTAGATTTTCTCGACCAATTGATCATTTAGAAAACATAGTCAGGGGCATGACTAAAAGTTACCAGTTGAATTACCACGATAGAAGTTAAATGGACTAAAAATTATCTTTGTTATTGCACGTTTTATCTGAAAGAAATGCGTGAATGACTGAGCCAGTGATAACTTTTTAGATACTCGGACATTTAAGTTATACTGATCTACAAATGTAGTTATTAAATTTTCCATAAGTAAATAAATTTGTACGTGTAAGAACTACGTATTCTATGCTCAGCATATTTGTTTCCACAACAGCAACGAGTGTTAGGTGCATTTAATGATAGGGCGAGTATTCAAAATGGTCAATTAGTATAGTATTGAATTTCTCAGAATTGTCTTTATGCCGGCGGGCAAACTATGCACTACCAAGATTTAAACAGCTCAGCAAGGAAGTTACTTGTAGTCACATCTCGGCCTTTTCGGGACACAAATCCGTTACTCAGTACATCACAAGATAGTGTACAAATAAGTTAACCCTTCCTTAGGCTATGGTAATTATACTTCCTGCAATTGAAAGTCATATGGCATGACAGACAACATTAAGTAACCTCCTCTGTATTATATATATATACACATACATATATATACATACATAGCCATATACACTCATTTGCAAAAAAAATAGAGATCACCATGAATTATTAGCGTGAGTAGAACGGAGATTGCCACTGTAACGATTATAGCCTACGGTTGTTTCGGAAAGTCATAAATTTGTTTATTTTCCAGTAAAAATTATATTTCAATATAATTTTTTTATTAAAATAGTAAAATTTAATGTTGTATAAAAACTAGCTGACGCCTGTCATACAGGTTGACTTCATATTCAGTGTCATAGCTTTGAAAGACAAATTTTCATGTTCAAACTTTCTACGCAATAAAGAAGAAAGAAATGACGAAAAACAATAGGTTTTTTTTTTACAAGTCTTTTATTTTGGAATGTTTTTTCAAGAAAAAACGAAACTTTCCTGAACTAACTACGATTTCAAGCAAGAAATGTGTGCGGCATATGAGATGAGAAGTTCCAGATAATCATCGGGAGGTTGGAGAACATGCTCTACTGTAGCGCCTATCGTCGCGTGTAGACAAGATCGTAGAGAGTGAACCGATTCTGCAACCGAGGACGTAATTTCCTGCTGTAGAGTGAGTTGTCATCTTCCTATGTGTGCCTAACCCTGCCTTTCATGGTACCAACATAACACATAAGAAAATATTAATTTCAATATGTATCTGTTTATTCAAAATTGCAATTTACTTCCAACTTTAAAATTTCTCAAATCCCTAAAAAATCGATATTTAAAGCCTGTGCTATTTAAAGCCTGTGCTATTTAAAGCCTGTGCTATTTAAAGGAACACTTTTATTCTGTGAAAAAAAACGCATAATCATATAAATTGGATTCTGGAAAATTAATTAGGTTTTTGAATTGGATGCTATACATTTTGATACACTTGTATTACTAGTCTCAGTCAATTTAATGATCACGTTTTAATATTAATTACAATAAATTCAATATCTCTATAAAATTTACTTAATTATTATTTTATTTAAATGTCAGACAAAAATTATGTTACTGGCTATTTATGTGAAATTCACAACAAACTCAAACTTGGAAATACTCTATGATATAAATGGACAGAAACATAATGTCTTACAACATGTTGAACGAATTATACGTTGTTCACGATTAAGTGAGTACTTTTGAAATCCACCTTAGAAAGAATTCAATGCCCCTGCCTGCATATATTTTAACGGGCTCACTGAGTTATATGTGCCCAGCAAAGTTGGCAATGATGGATGGAAAGTAGTTCCAATTCTCAACGTTGAATAAAATGGGTTAGATAACCATTTGTGATAGCCTAACTTAAATTATTTATTTTGCTTTCTGATTTCGTTTTAATTTTTATTGCATCGGAGTGTATAAATGGCAAGAGTAATAACAAAATAATTTGTTTAATAATTGCAGTTTCACCAGACCGACGCATGAATAGAATGATGCGACCCATGGCAATGATAATTTTCCATGAGGCGGAAGGATACGCGACGTGCTGTTAAGCCGGCGTGAAGGCGACTGTAATTTACATCGCCACTTGAACACGCCCGCTCGCATTCAGTAGAATCCAGGACAGCGACTGCTGTAAGCAGGAACCCCCACTACTAAGGAGAAACCAGGGAAGATTGCGCCACTACGGCGCCAATATCCAGCTATGCGGAGTAGCGGCCAATGTCTTTCTCCTCGTGTCGCCGGCCATGAAGGACCATTACAGAGAACAGCTGTGCCGCCGCCGTATAGTCATTTCCAACAGTCTCGGAACAACTACAGTCAAGGTGGGACAAACCCAATAGTGTAACATGAGTCCAATCAAGTAATAGTAAACATTCATTACCTCATCGCTCCCCCGGTAGATTTAAACTGCATTTATTTAATTGTAATGTTCAATAATTCAATAATAACCAGACTCTCGACCTAGACCATTTTGCAGTTCATCAACCCTTGTCAACCGCCAGCTACAACTCCTATCATTAATCACAAACATAAAGCCCCTAGTTCATTTCACGTATAGATATGTCCAAAGGGCATATTTATAACATTGGTGGAGGCATGGTTCCTCCCAACTTCTTGCTGCCTTGCATATGTAGTTATCTACCATCCAACCCTAATTTAGAAAATTCCCCACTCGCCCACGCTTAAATTAATTTATCAAGTTATAATAATTTACATTTCCATATTAAGTTCTAAGTAACTTTCCAGTTAAATTATCATATTTATAAATTACAAATAGTCTTCATAGATTAATATAAAATATAAGGTAAATCAATTATTTTTCTAGGTACCTTGAATTACGTGATAATACCTCTGTGTGCGTCGGTCGTCCTTTAGTTCCCATTTGGGAAGTTAATACAGTACAGGTCAATATTAATTTCTTTCCAAGAGTCAATTCTCAGTGATAAATAACTAATCACAGTTTTTTTTTAAATACAGTGACAGTTCATATAAATAATCCGTGTTGCTGATCGAATATTTTTCCAAGGCAAAATTTTACAAAGTAAAGGTAGCTAGTGACGTGAAATTAAATATTTTATTGGCATACAAGAATTATAAGTTCAGGAGTGCGTAAGAATAAGCAGGTTTATATTAAGAGTTTATTCCTTCATTATACACTATCTACCAAAAAGTAATTTGGCTCCTGTCCACAATGTTTGCTCGGTGGTCGTCACCCCGTTAGAATCTCGTAGGGCCACCTCTTGCGGCTATAACAGCAGCCACCCTGTCTGACATGCTCTCTACGAGTGTCTGCAGGACATCCACAGGGATTCGTCGCCATTCCTCTTGCAACCATTCCATGAGTTGAGCAATGGATTTTGGCCGCGCCTGACGAGCCCTCACCCGGTGATCCAATTCGTCCCAAAGATGTTCTATAGGGTTGAGGTCGGGGCTCTGGGCGGGCCAGTCCAATCGGCGAACATTGTTGTCGGCGTATGACTGTATAGTATCCCTTGAAACATGGCACCTGGCATTGTCATCCTGGAAGTAACACGTGTCCATTCCGTAAAAACGCCACAATGTTGGGAGCATTTCATTATCCAGAATGTTACAATAGGCCTCTGTGTTCATGCTACCACGGACAAACACCAGCGGTCCTACGCCGAAGGCCGTGAAACACAAGTCAAGTGGCGTACTGAACTACCTATCTTCACGGATGCCCAATTACATTTTGGTAGATAGTGTAGTATATCAGTCCTGCTATGTACTTTCATAGAGTTCAGAAGGTCGTCGTTTGCGTGGAGCAACGCGACCCAGATGTCAGGAATTGCTGTGCGGTTAGTGCACAGCACGCTCAGATGCCATGCCGTGTTGCGGGACACAATTACAACACAGCGTGGTGTGACGCGTTTATACCTCAGCTCATGTAACCCCCCCTCCCCCTTAACCAACAATTGTATTTTATAAGTTAATATAAGTTATATATACAGGATAATTTTCAATTAGACCGACAAACTTCGGGGGTGATTTGTAATAAAAAAAATTTAAAAGGAAACATGTGACACATAAACCTAATATTAAGGGAGATACGAGCCCTTAAAAAACGAGATTTTAAGCCGTATTTCTGCTAAATATCGGTTCTTACGTTGAAGGTCCTGATAACATACAATAATGTTCCGAAAGTTGTCAATCAATTATACTTCGTTGCCGTTATATTTTGCACAAATACGGCTTGAAACCTCGTTTTTTAAGGGCTCATGCTTCCCTTAATATTCGTTTTAGGTATATAGTCTCACATATGTTTTCCTTTTACTTTTTCATGAAGAATCACATCCCGAAATTCGTGGCTCTAATTGCGAATCATCCTGTATACGTTCAACTAATTCCCAATTCCCTCAGTTCAACTCAATGGCACGCTACCCTCGAGTACGACACGAACAAGGGTGGAATGAATCCTGAAATGGAATGGATCGCTGCGGCTAACTGTTTCAGCCCCAGTAGAATGGACACTCTACCCCAGAGGTCATCCCTTTGAAACCCACTTCGTCTCGTGTGAGACTTGGAACCCCGTGTCTCTGGGTGGGAGTTATGACATCGCCAGGCAGGCAACTTACCCCCTTTTCCCCTGCTATCCGTCACAGTCCTCTAGCGGAGGCAGACTGGGGGCGTGTTTGCTGTGGGGTCGCCCGTGCGACACAGTAGGTTTTTCACGTGGTATGCTTTTCCTACTATCTGAGAGCAAGCGATATTTTTCAGTAGCCGGAAAGTAGCAAAAACAGCAGTTACTTTCGACAGGGCGACACGAACGCCTAACAGCAGTAAATTAATGTCAATAATATATAAACAAAATTTTATATAAAAAAAATTGATAAAACCTGTTCACGATAAAGTGAGCACTTTTGAAACCAACCTTATTATAAAGTCACTGGCCCTGCCTGCATATATTTTAACAGGTGCACTGAGTGACATGCGCCCAGTAAAGTTGGTAACGAAGGATGAAAAGTAATTCCATATTTTACTGTCGAATAAAAAGTTTTAGGCAGTTATTTATTTCCCGTTCTGCTATTTTAATGCATAGAAATGTAAAAATGAGCAAATTTTTAAAATATTTACCTTCCTAATAATTTTACAGTTTCACTTGACCAACGCATGAATTAAAGTGCTTAGGCTCGCGGCAATGTTAATTCTACATAAGGCGGAAGACTACACAACGTGTATGCAAGTAGATCTTAAGCAGGGCTTTGGAAATTGCTCATTTGGCCGTGAAAAGCCTATAATCATTATTACCTGTGTGTAGTTTACGTATGTTAACAATTTTGACCACTCAAGATAACTTATTTTCCAGGATATGTGTATTAGTTATTTTTATTTCCCTCTGCACTTCTTACACGATGACCAAACTTGTCTTCATCAATCTGCGTAAAAGCGAATTACTATTTGCAGTCGTCTCTCTCAAGACACTTCGATGTTTGTAATTTTATTTTGGCGGTTTTTTTCCCACGTTGCTCGATTTGATATTTCTGCTGTGCCTCGGCGAGCAAGAATAGAAATAGCTGCTTTTTATAGCACAAATAGCAACTGCTGCCGCCAACCGAACAGCGTACAAATAAAGTGCTTCCGGTAACACGAACTGCAACTAGCAGAAATAGCAAACACGCCAACACACCTAATAATGTCCCTTTGGCAGTGCTACTCTAGGGTAAGCCACGAGTGCAGTTTCCCTTCTTCCGAAGTGTATTCCGGTATGTTATTAATATAGTACGTATGCCATTTTACCAATCAATGTGACCCCCCACTCTCATTTCAAGCTTCCCATTTTATGTATAATTTATGTTACCTATGTACACTCAGTATATTACATTTCATTACAGACAGTAATTTTATTTTTAATTGTTTGTTCTGATTAGAGCATTATTAATAATTATTCACATCACACTGTCACGTGGTATTTTACTTCTATATTGATGCGCACACAGGGGTAGTTAATAAATATAATATGATAATAGGAATTCTAAATATTCTACATGTCCATAATGTTTACGGCCAGCCTAATTATATTCTAATTGAAATAATTTTAATATGTTGTATTGACTTATTTTGCTACTATGGTCAAAGCTAATCAAGTTTTAATTTTGTTAAAAAACTTGAAAACACGGTGCATCATTGCTGAAGAAAGACCACTGGTTTAATTTTGTATAAAGTAGGCGTAACAGAATCTTTTCAAAAGGCAGCTTTATTCTATTTAAATACAGAATCGTTCAGAACTTTGATATTCGCTATATTGCATTTCGTGAATACTCAGTTCCTTCCACTTGGTCATTTAATACGTCACGGAATATTTATCTCATACCGTACTTGTAAGTTTCAGACGCCTGAATGGCGTCCACAGCAAAGAGCGTCCTGACATACCACGCCACAGTAACGTACCAGCCAGTCACGCGCTTGACGTCATAGCAGCGCCTGACGTCACGAATGCGACCTCAGCGACACACACACACGCAGCCGGCCACATACACCAGAGTTCAGTTCCGCTCAGAGCGCAGTAAGAATTTTAAACTAGGTAACAAACGTCCGATTATTTATACACGACACGAACACCGCAGCCCGCAGGCCACACATTACACACATTTCCACAGCGATATTTTCAAGCTGCTGATCCTACAGTCACGATAAATTCAGTCTACCTGTTAATGACATTTTCCTACCACGAAAAAAAAAAAAACAGATGAATATGTTTTCAAAGTTGGTTCGTACACAGAAATTTAATAATATTTTTACGGAGTACTCCAAACGAAAAACAGTACATTATGTTACATAATACATATAAAATATGTCTATTTAGTATTTTTGTACTCCACAAAATTAATATTGTATTTTTCCTCTTATTTATATTACCCAAAGCACATTCTTATCTCATTGTATTATCAGAGACGTAATAATTAAAAAAAAATGTGTTTTGCACAAATGTTTTAAATTATTTGTCACGGAAAAAAAAGAAAGAAAAAATGGTACCAGTCTCCAAAAAAAATTTAAAAACTTGTTGAAATTGCATTGCTTACTACAGGCTATAAGTAATTAAAATCATAATTACACATTCTGTTGTATATTATTCCGGTTTATAAATTTTTAATTTTCTTTCTGTAAAGATTTATCCGGCAACATAATGGATGATTTGTATAATATAACGGTACCAAACTAAGAAAAAATTATGCTCACTTTTTATATTGTAACACAGTTATGAATACTAATTGTAACAGTTAATTCAATCCACACACAAATCAGATGTTTATATACTTTTACTGAATGAAACAGTGATAATATTTAATAAGAATGATATCACATAAATTACACGTCATTACAAAAAATATAATATATATCGCATTGTATATTTCAACAAAAATTGGTTTCTATTATGTAAACAAATAATACCAAACCTGTATATAAGAATTAAGCTGATTCTACGTGTATACCTATCCCCCTACCTCATTTAATTGATTCATAGGACGAGGCACGTGCATTTTTATTTGTTTTGGAATTTTGGTTTTCTTTTGACGTAATTATAATAAAATTACCTCCTATGTTTCAATTCCATCCCATCCACTTCCGTTTAAGTGAGCTCACCTTAAGTTCTAGAATTTAACAATAATACACTGTCATAGTTTTACTGTTAAGGTTATGCATGTTTAAAAATCAAACATTTTAACGCAATGTTCACTGTTATACTGTTGTATGTTTAACTGTTCATTCTCTTTCATGTTTTTTTAATAATTATGTAACCATACACTAATTTTGTACCGGCGGGAGCATAGTTTGTTAATAACAATTTAATTCTTTTTAATACTAAGCCATTGTAACTTCATTTGTTTAAACTCACAGTCCAAAGCAAAGTTCCAAGTGACATTCATTATAATAAGTGCAAAGTGTAAGTCAGAGACTTTCAGACATTTTATGACTCCACACAGTACATACAGACCAAACCTAGAAAAGGCTGTCGCGTACGCGAAAATGCTCGCGGAGCGCCTGCCTGCCGCGGTAGCGTGGAACACTGCTAATGCCCGGTTGCACTATCGTGGTTCGAAAATCGATCAGAGATCAGATCTAAGATCGACACAGAAAACTATTGCACCATTCCAGTTCAGAGCTGGACTGGAGATAAAGATGAAGTTCATTTCGAACCGCCGAAATTTGCGGTTCTAAATCTCGATCCGAGATCAGCAAACATCGTCGGCAAATGTAGTTTGAAAATACGCCAACAGATAGAACTACGTTCGATTGATTTCTCGGGAAATTAAAACAACGTTATACGCACTTGAATATTATTCAGTAAAATTCGTACAACAATAATCCACTTAAAACAGATAAAACATCGCACATCTAGTTCTATCTATAGAGAAAAATTCGTCTACTTCCACGAAGTCATATATAAATAACCAATAGGAAAATCTGTCTCATACTTAATCTCTATCTTTCACTTTTTAACCAAGATCGACGAATCGAAGATTCAGAATCATTCAATTCCGTTGGTGGAACACTTTTATATTGGAACCAAGTTTAAACTGGATCCTGGTATGGAACTAGGATCATTTGATATCGGATCGGGGAAGATGCTGGTGCAACCGAGCATTAGCACAGCTCTTTACAAGTTCGAGTTCGAGGACCGGCCGGCCGCAGTATAAACAAACCACAGCACTTCTCCAGACTGACCGCAATTCCTACTTCTCTTCCCCGCTCCACATACGAATCAACCTGCTTGAGGACTGCAAAGCAGTTTCCTTTACCTCAGCTATCCATATCTCAGAGCTATATCTCGTCCAACCAATACTCCCACCCATATTCAAGACTCCTCAACCTAACGCTAATTCCTACTGCCAGCAGCCACAGAATCATTCCGATGGCCGGACAACACGGTAACTTCTAAACGACCAGGACTCCTAGCGAGATGGAGACGTCTCATCTTCGTGGCGTTGGAGGCACTGTTACGCCGGCGTGAAGGCGACTGTAATTTACATCGCCACTTGAACACGCCCGCTCGCATTCAGTAGAATCCAGGACAGCGACTGCTGTAAGCAGGAACCCCCACTACTAAGGAGAAACCAGGGAAGATTGCGCCACTACGGCGCCAATATCCAGCTATGCGGAGTAGCGGCCAATGTCTTTCTCCTCGTGTCGCCGGCCATGAAGGACCATTACAGAGAACAGCTGTGCCGCCGCCGTATAGTCATTTCCAACAGTCTCGGAACAACTACAGTCAAGGTGGGACAAACCCAATAGTGTAACATGAGTCTAATCAAGTAATAGTAAACATTCATTACCTCATCGCTCCCCCGGTAGATTTAAACTGCATTTATTTAATTGTAATGTTCAATAATTCAATAATAACCAGACTCTCGACCTAAACCATTTTACAGTTCATCAACCCTTGTCAACCGCCAGCTACAACTCCCATCATTAATCACAGCCATAAAGCCCCTAGTTCATTTCACGTATAAATATGTCCTAAGGGCATATTTTTAACAGTGCATACAAGTAAATCTTGAGCAAGGCTGTCAAGAAAGCTCATTTTACCGTGAACAGTGTATACGGAAATATTCCTCATCACTTAGATATGATATCCTGTGTCATATTAAGGTAATGTGATCTAAATTTTCCACGTAAATATTTTATCGCGCCATATAATGATTTGTAACAAGGTAATTGGGGATATCCATAGTAAAGATGCATCACAGTCTATGTGAGCTAAACAAAGTCTTTAAGCCACACATAGCCCGGCATACGCCCTATTTGCTTTTAATGTTGTTTGCTTTCATGGATGAGCCACTAGAGGGCATGGATACATGCCCCTTAATAATTCACATAAGCCAACACACCAAGAAAGGCCTTAGTAGTAGTGCGGGCAATCTGGGACACAGGGCCAAGCTCAGTGAGCACACAGCATGCCCCACAAGCCTTTGCCCAGCTTGATGAGTTTGAAATAGGCCGAATTTCCGGCGTACGAGAGGCGGGTTGGAAAATTCGGAGACTAGCTCGCCTTTGGAACAGTTCCGCCTACACTGTGTGTCCAGTGGGAACAGAAGGGCCACACACACCGCTGAGAAGACTCGGGTCGTCCCCGGAGGACAGCCAATAGGGTGGATCGTTTCATCATGCGTCAGGCTGTAAGCACCCCATGGGCGCCATCCATAGATATGTCACGGCAGCTGGGGATACACCTGTGTCCAGCAGTATCATATCCTGGCGACTAGCAGAGCGGGATATGTCGTCGCGGTGTCCCTTACGACGTCCAACATTACGACCTGAGCATCGCCGAGCACCTGTGACCTCCTGTCGGGAACGAGCAGTATGGCAGCTTGCGGATTGGCGACCAGTGGTGTTCAGCGACGAACCACGGTTCTCTCTGGATACAGACGACAGCCGGATTCTTGTCTGGAGACGTCCTGGCCAGCGCTGTGGTACATGCTTCATTCCAGAGCAGCGAACATCCCTAAATAGTGGAGTCATGGTCTGCGGTGCAGTTTACTGCGGTTCCTGCACCCCACTGGCGGTGATACGTCCAAGAAATTCTGCAACCCCGTGTTCACCTCTTCCTCGTGCAGCTCGAACCCCCCCCCCCCCCACATTTTTTTTCCAGCAGGATGGCGTCTGGCCTCACACAGCACTAGTAACTCCAACCTGCCTTCGTGATATCGAACACGCTTCCTAGGCCAGCCAGGTCCCCCGACCTCCCGTCTATCGAGAACGTCTAGGAACAGATTTGACGGCTACTTCGAAGAATTGGAAACTGCGGCGGATCCGGGGGGTCAGTTGCACACAGCTGTGACAGGATCCACCTCAGGAGAACATCCGACCGCAATGACACCTGCATCCGTGTTACGGGTGGTGTAACACCCTACTACATGCGTCCTACGTGTGTTGGTCCCCTGCAATACATGCTTCACATGGTACAATATTTTGATGTCATCTGCACACCTATTACCATGTCCTGTACCTGTATTTACTTATGTGCCCCTGTGATGGCACCCTCACGGCGACTTATTTATTTACAAATGTGTGTATATATATATATATATTCTTAAATTTTATATTATTTAGTACGGTATGGTACAAATATATTCATTTTATATTCATAGAAAAATATAAACTTGGCGCAGATTGTTTTTATAATAATTGCTTTCTTACATTGAATTATTTTACTCAAATTTAAAATGGAAAATTTTTAATAACTGATGCAATAAAATGGGCTGAGAGACGGTTATTTCTGAAGACTATAGTTATTATAGGTTGTTAACAGTAAAATGAGCACTATTAAAAGCCCTGATTAAGATCTACTTGTACGTACGTGGTGTATTCTTCCACCAAATATAAAATTAACATTACCCATGGCCTCATCACTTTATTAATGCGCCGGCAAATTAAAATTGTGAAATTATAAGAAAAGTGAATAGTTTACCAATTTAGACCTTTCTACACTTCGATGCATAAAAAAAAAAACAGTAGACGAAATAAATATCTGAATCCATCACGAATAGTTACCAAAAACTTTTTATTTGACGTTAAGATATGGAACTACTTTCCATCCATCGTTATTAACTTAAGTGGGCGCATGTCCCTCAGTGCGCCTGTTAAAATACATGCAGATAGGAGCAGTGAAAGTTCTCTAACGATGATTCGAAAAGTGCTCACTTTGTCGTGAACATCCTTTGACAAGTATTTATCGGCAAGAATAGTACTGATAGTAAAATACGGCAAGCTAAATACAGAGGAGTGAGTTGCGTGCCACACCTATGCATACAGTAGATATAGGGTTGATGTGACGTGGATTATACTGGGCAAGAAGCCTCGGGCTGGCAGGTCACGTGGACACGAGCGTGAGTAATGCAAGCTCGCGTGCTGCATTAGGCACGTGACATAATGTAGCGAGGATCAATAGGTGTGACACATGCGAAGTATTGGAGTCACAGAAAGTGCGAGCACTTGACCAGACCACGCAGTGCGCATGATGAAAACACGTGCGCCGCTTTCACTGGCCAGCCGACTTTTTTCTTTCCAGTCGATGGTAGAAGGGAGCGAGGGCACTGAATTCGTGTTATAAAGGCGTACACATTTATGTATATTAACACCAAAAATAAATTAAAATATACAACGTGATTCCGAACAATACCGACAAACTCCAGCAGGTTATTCCTGACGAAGAAATAAGATGAAAAAAATCTGTACCACTTTTTCCTTAAAGTGATTTTTAAGGTAGCTACGCGCCCCTAAAAACCACAATTTTGAATGTAATTGTGTTAAAAATATCAGGAACTACTCACGAGTAAGCAACAAATTGGTAAATAGTTTTTTGTAGAACGAAAATCTTACATCTGTGAAAATGCGGTTGATAATATCATCCCCCATCATCATGAAAATAGGGTTTACGACCCTGTTTTTGCACTGAAAAATGGTAACAGTAAGCTGTAAGCGGTTTGTTGAGATGACTTAAGAATTAACGCATCGTGAGGTTGAATGCCTCGTGGTGTTGCACCATCCCTGTGAATACGTGTTGCCAACCTCGCAGGCTACACGCCCTTCTGTTTTGCATACGTACTTTCCGAAAGGATTTCGCGAAAACGTTTAACCCGAGAGTATTTCGACAATACGACCATTTTTGTTCGTTAAGATGTGCTGATTCTCTAGTCATCTCAACGAATCGCTTACAGCTCACTCACTGTTCACATTTATCGGGCAAAAACAGGGTGGCAAACCCAGTTTTCATGATGATGGGGGATGATATTACCAACCATATTTTCACAGATGTAAGACCTCCGCTCTACACAGCACTATTCACCGATTTGTTGCTTAATTGTTAGTAGTTCCTGATATTTTTCATCTATTGCATTCAAAACTGTGGAATTTAGGGGCGCGTAGTTCCCTTAATAATCGCTTTAGGGAAGACGTGTTAGAGAAATTTTGTCTTATTATGTCATCAGGAATAACCTGCCGGAGTTTGTCGGTGTTGTTCGGAATCACTTTATAAAACGAAAGGTCGCTCACCAGCTGCCAGTCGTTTGATATCACTATAAATACAAGTGTTAAAATTCTTGCATACCAACTGGTTTCTAAATTACGCCATCAGAAAGTGAAGAATTGTCACTGTGAAGCCCTTAGTTGTTCCATGAGATGGGAAACGGATCTCACATTCACTATAGGTAGCTTACTGCGGGGTGTGGAAAAAGACCGTTTCAATCTTGCTCTAGCATAAATGCGCATGCCGAAACTATCACTGAAAATATCTGAGAGGTGATGAAAACTGCCCAAATGAAATGAGTTCCATTAAAATTTCATTAGGTGGCACAGTTAAGCAAGTGCTGTAGCTGGAGTGGAAGATCAGGCCAGAAAATCTCAACTTTAGGCTTGAAATGTGCCCAATATAGGACAGGTCTGGTGATTTTGTTGATCAGAGAACTTGTCAAGCAAATAGGATATAGCGCTGGGTTACACGAGAGGTGTATGAGCAGGCATTATCCTGTTGGAATAGCTTATCGTATTTTTCTCGTACTTATTGCAGTAGAACCTGTCGGACAATGTACTGAATTTTCCAGCCCACTGTTTAATGTTCGTTGTACAAACACCTGAGGTGTGTGAGCTGATATTGTAGACCACATTATGATACCAGGCGTTGGTCCTTTGTGTCGCTCATCTGGTTGACGGCGCAAATACAAACCACATTCATCATCACCAAAGGCAGAAACTGATCTCGTCACTAAACACAACTCTTTGCCATTCATCTCCCTCCGAGATGTTCGTTCTCGATACCACTGGAGGCTGGTTATTGGGTGTAAACGGGTCTGCCCAGCAGCATCAGTGACTGTATCCAAGGTCATAGCAAGCGGTTACTGTTGTACCTAACCGATACCTCTGGTCTAATATCACTTCTCATCTGGTCTATGGTCGCTCCGCAGTTCACTGTGATCTTTCGTGTGAAGTAACGGCACTGACAAGCATTTGTACGTCTCTACAGTCCGGAACCCGGCGAAGGACTATTACATGTTCCTCTGACAAATAGGGGAAATTCTATGCATTGCTAAAACTATAATACAGAGTGTTGCCCAGTTATCCGGTATGATCATTTGGCCTCACGAAAACGCACTGTTCATATTTGCTCAAACTCAGTTAATTACATAAATAGTTAACACTATATTACCGTCCTAATATACAAGCACAACTTTTGAGCACAGTACAAAACGGCTAAAAAAAAGTGGCTTTGTATTGGTAAACTGTATATGATGCTTGTAACAAATGCCTACATTAAGCATAAAAAATTTGTTCGCAATTGGTTAAATGATACAGTAGATAAACCAAATAAATATAAAATATTTGTATGTCCACCAATTTGTTAACAAGTACCTTAATAATTTCAGTCACTTTTACCTGACCTGTCATGGAATTACTTACATGCCAAATTGGGGGAGACTCGCTGTGATAGTTTTAAAGATATAATATAAAATCCATACTTTTTCATTTAGTGCTATCTTTAAGAATGGCTGACTAAAATCCCATTTCAAAATTTAATGTTTACACAATTCTCTGGCAACATACATAATTAGTTTTAAATCAGTTGAATGGTTCCCGATGATATATTACCCTAAATTTTAAATGGTTGTCATTTTGAAATTTTGAAAATAATTTCTCGACGTGATTAAAACTATAAAAGGCAGGTGTCTATACTAGCCTTAGTATTATATATGTACGGAGTTGGGCGAAATTCTGTTCACGGGCTCAAAAAAAAAAGGGGGGGAGGGTCACACGCACTCACACACACACACACACACACACACACACACACACACACACACACAACGACACACACAGGCAGGAAAGTAATCTCGTAAGTGTACCTTTCCTTTAGAAAGTAGGCTAATAAAAAAAGGAAACTAATTCACTCTTATTCCAAATAGATTTGATGATCGAGTATAGTCCATTCGAGGTTAACTTCAAACCTCTTGGAAGCCGTGCTGATGTTCCACTTCTAGGGAGTTCCTCCGCTTCAGGCTAACGAAGCTTCATGAAGCCTAGTAAATTACACTAACTACACAACGTACCGCATTCGTGCGCACTAAGTTTGGTAATATTTTGCTTGAGAACTATTTCATACTAGGCATTAACTACACAACTATTTTCTCACTATTTTTATTCGTATGGATTATAAATAAAATGTAAGGGAAAGTTAAAACCAAACCAAACATTATAGACTTTTAATGTTAACAGAAGTTTAAAACGAATATGATATATGACATTATTAGGAAACAACCAAAGATGCTGTACGTGGGATGATTTTGGAAAGGTTTGATTCAAAAAGTGTGAAGAAGCTGCGAATAGACTATATCCACATTTTTCTGCATTATTTTCAGATACACTTAAACTGCACGTATTGCCACTATTATTGCCACATCCAGAATTGTAATTGTAAAGGGATTTTTAACGTCCCCCAGCTTTATGCTTGGAAGCTTAGCAGGGGACCCTTAACACCTATGCCCACCTACAATGAAAAATATATTTTGTGGCTTTGTTAGTATTAACCCTGCCAGATTTTTTGTGTATGCCACAAAAAATTTGGCAGGGTGAACACCAACAAAATAATTTCGTGGCCGCCAAAAAATATTTTTTTCAGTGTGGGATTCGGACCCAGAGCCTCCCGCACCCCAGCTCGGTGGCGCACCAACTGACTGCGCCACCGGAAGTCGGCGCCACATCCAGAAGGATGACGCCGAAATTGAATGTCTATAACTTGCCACAGGTTGTGAGAATGGTGCTATTATAGACTGTTCACAGCAAAGTGAGCACTTTTGAAGCCCTAGTTACTTTTTTTCCTTCAGCCATATTTTATCCTTCCTACAATTTTTAAAACACATATTGCCATGTCAGTGAAAAACACAGTGTATATATTTCACAGGACTAGAAAGTTAACATTTAAGGCTACAGTAAAATATATTTATTAACTTTTATTCCAAATGAGAGGGCTTCAAAAAGTGCTCACTTTATTGTGAATAGCCTTTAACAAATGAGCTGCTATTTGAGAGAATTTGTACAGTTTAGAAGTAAAGTTTTATTATAGCAGCATTACCTGCTATATCAGCTGCGATACTGTCCGGCATGGAGTCACAGTTCCCTTACGTTGTTCTGTCGAAAATCAGTTCATAGTAGTTGCAACTGCTACTCCAGATATCGCAGACACGTCTATTGGTGTCGCTGCTACCCCAGCATAGTAGTTGCAACTGCTACTCCAGATATCGCAGACACGTCTATTGGTGTCGCTGCTACCCCAGCATAGTAGTTGCAACTGCTACTCCAGATATCGCAGGCACGTCTATTGGTGTCGCTGCTACCCCAGCATAGTAGTTGCAACTGCTACTCCAGATATCGCAGGCACGTCTATTGGTGTCGCTGCTACCCCAGCATAGTAGTTGCAACTGCTACTCCAGCTATCGCAGACACGTCTGTTGGTGTCGCTGCTACCCCAGCATAGTAGTTGCAACTCCTACTCCAGATATAGCAGACATGTCTATTGGTGTCGCTGCTACCCCAGCATAGTAGTTGCAACTGCTACTCCAGATATCGCAGGCATGTCTATTGGTGTCGCTGCTACCCCAGCATAGTAGTCGCAACTGCTACTCCAGATATCGCAGACACGTCTATTGGTGTCGCTGCTACCCCAGCATAGTAGTTTCAACTGCTACTCAAGATATCGCAGGCACGTCTATTGGTGTCGCTGCTACCCCAGCATAGTAGTTGCAACTGCTACTCCAGATATCGCAGACACGTCTGTTGGTGTCGCTGCTACCCCAGCATAGTAGTTGCAACTGCTACTGTAGATATCGCAGGCACGTCTGTTGGTGTCGCTGCTACCCCAGCATAGTAGTTGCAACTGCTACTCCAGATATCGCAGACACGTCTGTTGGTGTCGCTGCTACCCCAGCTGGTCTCTTGTATGTTATGTAAGCGACATATTCAGAGACTGGGCCATGAGCACATCATGAATGTCCCATACCGCAGGTACACGTTCACAGAAAAACTAATTTATTGTTAGGTAAATAGCGCAATGGAAACAAATGCGGACAAGAACTACGTGTCTTGCGTCTTTGCGTAGCGCTTATTGGTCTATGGCGCTTTGAGTGTTTTATGATGCTGCAGCGGTAGCGAATGCAAAATCTCAGCACACACGCCGTTTTCTTGTGGCGAACGCCATATTTGTTCAGCACTGACTTCCCCGAGGAAAATGGCCGATGTTGAGAAGGGTTCTGATGAAACAAAACATCTAAAAACGCTAATATGTGTTTTGTAGAATATTTAATCTCTTTGATTGCATGTGTGTATATATATAGTGTGTGTGTGTGTAGGAGTGTGTGTTATATACGTAAACGCAAAATATTATTTGCAGCATTTTCTACGTTAACTGAAATACTGGAAAATATTTGAAACACCTCGATCTCTTCCTTCTTTCTTTCTCTTTCTACTCGACCATTTTTTTCTTCCGGACAGCCGTGCTGACAGACGAAGCATACATATATGTACCATCTTATCACGTGACAAACATACGAACTGCAGTTGTCATAGTAGCTGTAGACCAACTATTTGATAGACCAACGATGTAGATGTAATTGTGTGTTTTTGCACTGTGCGTTTATTTCTTTCTCTCAAATTTTGACGTCACAGCTGTGGTGCCTGCTGTAAATTGCCGATAATATTGTAGTCAAATGTCACGTTTTGTTGATAAATATATACGAACTATAGAATGGTGCAGTTTCCACAGGAATAAAGCTGAAGAGACGTTCCATGATTTAATATTACTCTCAAATACTAATTTGAAGACGGTATGTTTTTAATAGGTCGTTAAAAACATACATACATACATACACATATACACATATATAATATATATCTATTGCCGTTTATAGACAGACAGCAGCTTTGGTTTTGGCAAGAGATATAGACATTTAAGTTATTGTGTCAATTTTCTCTAAATGTTTTTTAATGGATCTGCTAATGTACATGCTAAGATCGTGCCGATTGAATGTTTAAATTGAAATTATATAAATATTCAGTTTTAATTAAATTCGTGTGTTGTTCAATTGGGTCCATAAGAAATTAAATTATTTTATGTAATGTACATAACCTATCTGCTGCCCAAGATGAAGTCATTTTTATACAGCCACGTACACGTATGTAATCGAAAAAGAAAAATGTTGTTTTAAAATAAACTAGAATTGAGACTTCTATGTCGATATGACGTAGTATAAAAATCCTACAGTTCTCATTTTTACTGCACGAGTAGTCATCTGCTAAACCAAGTAAAATTGTGGTTGAACTTTCTGCAAAACCATTCTTCCCTCTGTATCCGAAACATTTTTTTCCCCTGCTGCAGACTTCGGAATTTATTCTGACGTCTTCATCAAACCGTAAAAAGATCTTCATAAATTGGACGTGCTTACACCGCTGTATACATCAGGAACTGGCAATTTTTAAATATTTGCATTATATCAGTATAAACTTTATATAATTTATTAAAAAGTCAATGCTTAAAAAGTCAATGCTTAAATATATAACTTTCAGAAACATCTCTATCTAAAATATTTTAATTTTGGAATAATACTTTGTATTGCTGAATACTATAGTCATGTACTTGGGTATATTTCAAAAACTGATTTTTCATGTTCAACCTTGACATATACCGAGTTAATAACAGGATACAGACGTAAAAGTGCTATAGAAAGATGTGTCACAGGAGACTAATTTAAAACCCAAGTTTGGAGCTGGTTTTTAATGATTCTTGACAAGTTAATTTTGTTGTGCTGGTCACTGCATATTAATTAGGGAACTTGACTTTAACATGTGGCTACATGTTTATCATTTAATTGGAGAGTGGCTCAGTCTTGTACTAACTATGATTTTATTTATTGATTGAAATGACCCAGAATCTTGGAGGCACGTAGAATATTTTCCCAGCAGCAAAAAAGTCGTACGAGGCAGGTTTTTTTCGTGTCTATACACGCTTTATAATTTTATTCGTAACTGCAGACAGTGTTACAAATTGACAGATTAAAATAAAACTTCGCTGAGTACAGCTCGGTATGGACTTAAATTCCTTTTTTTTTGTTTCACGCGTAAAAATATATTATATATTATATATATTATATATATATAATATATATATAAATATATTATATATATATAGACGCATTAAATGTAACAATGTGTAGCTTCTTGAACAATAACTCCAAACTCTATTATGTGCGAATAATATAAAAATGTTGCAAGATAAATTGCCGTGTTTTGCTTATCAGAGTTTAAAAGACACCTCACTGGTAAAACAGTCGTAAGGTTAGTAAGATTATGCAATGCATTTGAACACAACTAGCAAAATTAAAACATACTACCTTATATATTTGCAGGAGCAGAATATTGTAGTATGCATCGTGTGAACCGAGTACTTGTGGGTATTGTATCATTCGGGTACAATTATAGCAGTCGAATAAGTTTACTCGCACACAAGCACGAATATAGAAACAGTCTGTGTTTGGGGGGGGGGGGGGATGGGGATGGGGACAAACATACTGAACTGAGGGGAAAACACGTGTGCTGGTAAACCACCCCCCCTCCCCCCGCCAACATGTTTTCACCTTCGAATAAGATGCAAATAAAAGTAACTTTTTGATTAGTGACGGCCACATGAAATTTTACTAAAACGTAAATAAACAAGGTAAAGAAATTGGCCCGTGAAAAAACATGTCAGAGTATTTAAGACCAATTTTTATTGTAGAACGTTAGTTTATAATTGTCTTGCTTTGTTCTCAAATCCTCAAATCACGCAGTCCTCAACATCCTCTTGCATTTTTAATAATGGAAATAATTATAAAAGATTTTGAGGGAGGTGCACATGCCCGTCGTGAGCCCCATTAACGTTTGTGCCTGAATGCATCCATTCATCTAGTAGACTATTAATAACTCACATGATTTTACCATATTTGATTGTCTTTTGTTGTTCATGGAATAAATGAGATGCATGCTTTTTTTGTACTTGTTTACATACACGGCAACATGAGTTTGTCAACAAACAAAGTAATAATTATCACCAGGAGAAATGGTAATTTTGAAATTTTATAACACGTTCGCAACTGCTTGGAAGCTAAATGTGTGATGTCGTTGTATTATTTTAGATTACAACTTTGAAAATCAGTCTCTGGACCAGTGGACGTGGTAAACAGTAGGATAGTTCTATAGTTTTATGTAATTTTCTTGCTTAGTTGATCAACAAAGCTTTTAGCAGAATACATACTGTACAACTCGCACTATGAATAAAGCATTAATGCTTCATTTATAAATAATTTGAACGAAAAACAGGGAGATAATATGTATGTTGGTAACGACTAGTGAGAAATAGAAATAGTTTTACAAAATACTGCTACGATGAGCGTGCACAGGAAAGTGGCGCATTGTCCCTCTGGTGTAATTCTCCAGACTTGGTTAAGCTTAGTTTCCAACGAGGCGGAGGAATATCCTGGAAGTAGAACTTCAGCAGGGTCTCAGAAAAGGCTGAAGTAACTGTGAATGCATTATAGACAGTATTGCAACCCCAGATTCTACCCACGTTGATTTTCATAGCAGTGTTGGCAGAAAAGTTGTCCAATTTTGGATCACGGAAAGCGGTTACTACGCAGCTTCCATGCACGCTCTACCCCATTTCTTTTCTATGTGAGTAGCGTGGCAGTAGCTGTGATACGAGTAGGGCGTGCATGCTAGTGATCTGCTATAGTGCGCGTGTGTGTGTGTGTGTGTGTGTGTGTGTGTGTGTGTGGTATTCAGTATTAAGACGTAGTTATTTAACACCCAAAATATTAGTCTTGTAATATGTTAAAATGTAGTTTCCCAATATCCTAGTATGTCAGAAACGCAAGCATTAAAACTGTAAAACGGAGGGAAGTCCGAAAGTTTAATTAAGGAAATAGGAAACAAAATTGCTTTTGGTACAAAAAAAAAAAAACCAAACTATCGATATCCGGCAAAAAGAGGGCGCCGTCGCATAGCAAGGTTTAATTGGATACATCTGACTGTCGTGTATTCAAGAACATTTTAGAAGCTGCGCACTGTAATAGCATTGTACCTACAGTTTAATCACTGCCGTGTGCCTTGCTCGGGAAAAATAAGTTTCAATGGTAGTACGGAGGGTCTTGGAGTGTTTCTGAAGAAGTCATTATTTCGGATGAAAAAAAAAAGATGGGGTAGGTTGTGTAACAAATTACATCGTGGCATGGCGCTCATAATATTTCAAAACAACGTAAAAAGTGACAGTATCGGAGATAAAAATCTTTATGTAGATTGTCCAGGTGAAACTTCAATTCATCAATCTTATACCATCAAAATACATTTGCAACACAAATAGGTTCGCGGATAAAAACTAGCGGATTCTCGTACACGTTCTACACTTTTCCACTTCCTTAAGGGATGCGAAATCCTGGAATTATATTCTAAGTGTTTATATAGCCAACCTTTTGAGACAAACAGCATAACAACATAAATAATTGGGATTTATGGGCTTTTGAGGAGTTTTCAAAAATACGTTTTATCCCTTTCCACCTTCTCAGGGGTTGATTAAAAAAAAAATGCAATTGAAATCTAGGTATTTATTTAATTAGCCTATCAAGACTATGAGTAAAATGATCTCTCATCAGATATATGAGGTACTGAGGAGTCCTCGAAAAGAAAAACATATAGCCCCTTGTAATCCTCTGAGCGTGAATTTCGAAATATCATAATATTAATTTTTAGATATTTATATAATTAGCCTTTTGAAGCTAAGAATATAATGTTTTTTTTTTTTTCTTTTTTCATCAGGTTGATGAGCTGAGTCAGGAGCCCACGAAAACACATTTTACCCTTTTTCACTCCCTTAGAGCTTGAATTTGAAAAATCCTGAAATCGGTTTTTAGATATTTATATTCGCAATCTCTTCGATCTAAGATTGTTGCGATTATCCCATCGGGTTAGTGACAAATAGCTCGAAAACACGCTTGCCCTCTTTTCAACCTAATAAGGGATGAACCTAAAAAAAAATCATGTATCTTTTCGTAGGCATTTCTATATGCAGGCTTTTAAAGCAAAGGGCAGAATAATGGCCCTTTTCCGAAATGTGAGGCCATTCTGTATTTCATCTGTACTTCCATTTGTTCTCACGTGTGCCTGTTCTTTTATTATCTTAACAAAGAGAGTTACTCTATAGCATGTATTAATCATGTACTACACAAACACTTACATCCTACACACACATATTACATATATCGTGTGTGTGTATATATATATATATATGTATATAGACACACACACGCAGAAACATACATATATATGTATATACTTACACACACGTAATTTTCTTCAAGGAATCGCCTCCAGAAATTTTCGGGGGAGTTTCCGAAATACCTGTATTATGTAGAGAGAGGGCGGGTCACTGGGGGGGGGGGGGGGGAGAGATTATCCCAGAGGAAGAGATTGACGAAGAGATTCGCCTATGTGTGGTAAGTTCGGACTTGTTTTGATGTGAAACCGACTGCTGTGCTAGTTGTTTCCTCTCGCGTTGAGCCTGGGGGAACAACCATCGCAGCACCGCAGCACCGCAGCACCGCAGCGCTCTTTCGTGTGCGTGTGGCCCAGAGTTCCGGCAAACTTTGCGCCGAGTCGAAGCGCTTGTTTCGCTTAGTCGTGTCGAAACAAACGCGTGACTTTGTGAAAGAGCAAAGGGAACAAATGACCATTGCTGTTGTACGTTTAATTTTCCGCTCAACTGAAGCAGCGCGTGTAGAAATGTAATGTCATAAATAACGAATAAGAATAATTAATGGAATTTTCGAACATTTTATTTTTATTACATGTTTTCCATTTAAGTCTTTTATTTGGGCTAGGTATTCCTGTCTGTGACATTATAAATTTTCGGTGTGCCCACAGTTTAACGTCATACGTGAAGTAATGTGGCTCGTTTACACTTCTTTCGCTTTGTGATAAGGCGTGACTATGTGTCCAAAACCTAGCGACTGTTGCTGGGCAGTTCGTAAAGGCCAAGTAAATGTGTCAACAGCACGGATTCAGTCCCGATAAATCCATGTTGTCCGTGAAAGAGTATTATTATACAGGTTGTTGCAAAATTGCATGTCAATACTTCGGGAGGATAAAAAATGTTATATGAACAAACGCTTCGTTTCTTCACTACAGCCCGTAATACATAACGTACAGAGTGCCACCCGTGGGCTGGATCACGTTACTGTGGAATGCCATCGCAGCGTTAGTTTGCATGATAAGACACCTCACACTACGCCACTACATATATAACAGTAGAAACTGCACAGGAATTAGTTACACATGTGTGAAAGCTTATCGTCGGCACTAAAGGAAATGTTCACAATGTCCTCCATCAGCACGAACACATGCATCAACCCTCCATTGCATGGACACCAGGATGTGTTGATGAATCCCAATAACGTGACGCAGCGTCGTCAGTGTTCCCTAATCTCCACCAGCGAAGACCGGCGATCACAGGAGACTGCGCCTTGCCCCATGACGTGTCCAGGTCTGGCGAGGTAGCGAAACTGCAGATCAAGCCTTCGTTCTCGGGGTGTCAGTAGAAGGCGGCGCAGTGGATGTCAAGAAATCCTCGCAACATTGTGTACTAGTGATGCCACTGAATGTCACTGGATGATAGACAGCGACACTGTTGGTCGAGTTCACGCTTGTCGGACAATGAAACGTTCCTTTCTTCTGGCGGCCTTTTTGGGTAGCCCGCAAACTTCCCTCATTTACCCATTTCTCCCTATTCCGACGCACAGTTCGCTCAGCGGGCAACTCGATGGAACGATCACCCTACATTTCGCAGTCCAAAGATTCTCTCTCTGTCAAACTCTGCAAGTTGTTCATACCCGTGTGGAATACATCGCCAGGACCTGCCAGATACTTACGCTGACTCCACATGCACACTGAATATATTGCACTCAGATTCGTCCTGCCACTCTTTATGTTACTGAGATTGTAGCGATGATAGCGTCTCGTGATTGGCTAGTCGCAGCTAAAACTATATTATTTAGAGTTTCGCTTATGGTTAGGTATATTAACTTTCAGCTCTTCCGGATAATTCAATCTCGGTGTATCAGGTTTTATGGGATTAATTACCATTCGCATGTATACGTCATGGCAGAAAGCACTGCTGCACCAAGGAGCACAAGAGGAAGAACAGACTTATACAAAGATACAGTATTTAAAAATAAGTCCAGGTTCTTATATCGGCGTGTGCACATTGATCGTAAGTCTATTAACGTTTGCCGCATGAACTTGCCTTTGCTTAAAAAAAAAAAAAAAAAAAAAAAAAAAAAAAAAAAAAAAAAAAAAAAAAAAAAAAAAAATTCTAAGAATTAAAAAATATTCATATTTTTTCAAACCAATTTTTTTCTAATGTTTTGAAAAGAATTAAGATAGTAATATTTATAAATATTTCATGCTGTCGTCTCTGTTTGACAGCCATTAATTTAAAACTGGTTTTTATATAACTTATTTTTTAAACATATTGTAAACAAAATATTTTGCCATTTCTCGTAATTTATCATACTCCTAATGCCACCCTTTCTCCCTTCCACTCCACAACTTCTTTTTGATTACCAACTTGATGCAGTATAAAGATATTAAAGGCACAATGTTTTCCGCTTTTACTCAACCACTGGCTTAGACACTGTTTCAGAACACTTATAAGTTGTCAAAAAATCGTAATAAATCCTAAAACAACACAACAACGGATAACAAATGAAAAGTTTTCTGCATAGCTAAGTCCGAAAACATTTATCCCCTGCTACAAATCACAAAGGAGATTCACTTTCTAGTATGTAGTATGTAGTAAACATGGTGCATATTCCCATTGGCCAGCGGCTACTCTCAATGTATTCAAGTTTCAAATCATGCTTTTGCATTCATTCGCTGTTCCATCCACATTTCAACTTGAACCCTCGAGTGCTGATGACCTTGCGCGCCTTCTTGAACTCTCAACTCAATTGATCATACGCTTTTGTCTCCTAACGATGTGATGTTATCCGCCATAACGATGTGATGTTATTCGCCATAACGATGTGATGTTATTCGCCATAACGATGTGATGTTATTCGCCATGACCATGTAAGGGTTCGTAAGAAGAAACGCTTGTTTTGTAGCTAGCTAGAGGGATGTTGTGAAGTCAAATTACTACTCTGACCTTGCATTTATGGACTAAAAGCCATATAAGTTTGTAGTAACTGAGCACGTTAAATCAAGAAAGTTATATTAATACTAATTAAAAGTTCTTTCTTATATCCACACATCGCCGTACACGAAGTAAATTTACTGCATCAATGTAATTAACTACGCCTATAAAATATATTAAATCAGTTCTGGAACTCTCAGAGTGTTCTGTTTTTGGAGTGTATAGCCTTTAGACAATATTTCCTTTATAAATTATGTCTATACGATTTTATTTATTCGATTTGTATTGACTACTTTAAAAATTAATTTATTTTTCATATCATGTGTGAATAATTGAAAAATATTCTCTTCTTCTAATAGTCAAGTAGCTTCATTGCGTTACAATTATAAATCTAACGTTTTCACTGTCCCCTTGGATACAATACAAATTTTAGTATGGTTAAAATAGCCTCGTTTCTTTACACGAATGAGATTGCAATATTTTTTTTAATCGCCATGAATCCAGGATATGTTATTCGATACGCAGCCCCACACGTTGGTCAGTAGGCCCTGTATTGCCGGGGGGCGGGGAAAGAGGATCCTCGTTTACGCTGATTTTCCCGCCCTCCTTGAAGGGAAGGTTTCCAAGCAAATTACTTACCTACAATACTATTAACTGTGGTAATTAATGCCACAGACGAATATCAATTACATGCAATTATGTAAGTTGACAGCAGTTTCAAAAGTAATTTTGATTCAGTAAACGTTTACTGTTACGGACGATCTTACGTAACATCCTCGAAGTGATGTAAACAATTGGTTGTAATTGGCCGCGATCTTCACACAGCTCCGTACCGCCAAAGCGTTGCAACGAGCAATTTTTTTCGGTTCGAACTGAACACTGTAGGACGAACATTATCTATTAATGGATAGGCTTAATATAAAAGGGCGTGTGTTATGTCAGACGGAAAACTATCACTCAGTTGTGTTATCGTAAGAACATTATCTTGTTTATAAGGTAATCATAGGACATTTATATAAATATCAAGAAAAGCCGTATAAGAGATAGAATATAGAATGATAGAAGATAGAAAGTAGAACGAAATAGCCGAGTTGGGGCCAAAGGTGTAGGACGGGGAAGCCCCCGCCATGTTGTAATTTCCCTTTTTTCTTTCAAAACTTTCCGCTTTTCTCACAAAAAAGCACCGATGCAAAAACGAGCAGCTGAAAAACATTTTTTGATCAATCAGGAAGATTTGGGAGGCTCGATTCTCGAGGGCGGAGCAGTGGCAGCCATATTAGTTTTATAGGTATAGAGTATGCCAAATCGATACACAGGATCCGTGATCGGAGCCGGAGCCGACCATCAGCCATCTTGGTTATGTCAGCCATTTTAACCGCCATGTTGTATGTTTACCTTTGACTGTGACCTTAGTAACCTTCGACCTTGATCCCAAAAATTCCCAAAAGAATCCCAAAAAAAATCCAAGATCCCCAAAAAATTTCAAAGTATACCTAAATATTTATACAAATATTAAAATGTATTATTTAATAATTGTAAAATTAAAATTTTTAATGTTCGGGCTTAGAGGGGACGAGGTACTGCAACCAACCAGCCACCATGTTATGACGTCACCAAAATAACATATTGGACCCAGGTGACCTTGACACATCACCTTGGCCCTATAACCATGACCTAGGACGACCTTGAAAAAAACTCGTAAAAAGTGGTAAAAATTGAATAAATTCATTAATTTCAGTGTACATATTACATTAATGACTACTATCGACATCTTGGAGCCATGTGACCCAGACTTTTGACCTTGACCCCAGTGACCTTTGAACTTAAATAAAAAATCGTAAAAAACTCCAAATATATCCTAAGAATTTATGAAAAATTAATAAAAATTCTTATTTGAAATAACTTTTATTAGAAATTATTTTTAAAAACCTTTATTTCTGGAGGTCTCCCCACAGTACCCCACAGTACTGATCGCTTCCAATATATCTCATTGTATTAACATTCCTCTCCCATTTCCACACCAATCCATCGAAATCCTCCTCCTCAATCCACAGTAACCCACGACAATACTTCACAATCCACAGCAACCCATGCCAATCCTTCTATAAATCCCAGTACTTGGATCAATCCCAATCCTTCGATCAATCTTCCTATGCAATCCTCAGAGATCCTCCTCACCAATTTTCAGTAATCCTTCCTCATCAATCCTCAGCAAATCTCCTCACCAATCCTCCTCTGCAATCCTCGCCAATGCTCCTCAGCCCACATCTACAAACATTGCAATCCTCCTCCACAATCCTCACCAATCTTCCTCTACAATCCTTTTCAACCCTCTTCCTGAATCTTCACAAATTCACACGCCAATCCACACCTCAATCCACACCAATCCACATGCAAATTCGCACCAATCCACACCAATCCATACGAATACTTTGCAATCCTCGTCCACAATCCACAGCAATCCCCGAAATTCCTTCGCAATTCTCTTCCCCTATTCCAAGCAACCCATGCCAATCTGTCTATCAATACCAATCCTTAGTTCAACACCAACACTTAGATCAATCCCAATCCTTCGATCGATCCTCCGATCAATCATTCGGTTTGTCCCCCACCAGTATGTGTATAAATTTCATTTGCTTTTTAACTATCTCGAAATACGTACATGTTAACATAATTAAATTAATTTATGCAGTCAACTACCCATGCGTATTTAACCTAAAGTCTTTATTATCATTCTATATGCAGATCTTACTGTTAATAGTCGAGTGTTCATAGCACCACTTTAAAGTTATGAGGGAGAAAAGGATACGACACACAAAATAAAGAAAAACCAACTATTTTATTAAATTAATTGATTGTTATTTGATAATTACAATTTTAGAAGAAAGCTAATCATTACATTATGCGATATATTTCAGATTCTTTTGTTTACTAATGATTGGAGATATCTCGTTAATGTGCATGTGATAGCTGCATTTTTGAAAGCCAAATAAATATCTGAGTATATCAACAAGTTCATTCGGATCTTCGGGAAATAAGTAGCCAGTGTTGTCGGCGTCTTCTGCCTTCTTAATGT
This sequence comes from Dryococelus australis, assembly GCA_029891345.1. NCBI lineage: Eukaryota > Metazoa > Arthropoda > Insecta > Phasmatodea > Phasmatidae > Dryococelus > Dryococelus australis. The sequence goes on from CM056997.1 coordinate 8,383,777, forward strand.
CGCTTGTTGCAGCAAATGTATTGGAGAGTGTGTCAGTGCAACGAGACAATCGCCTTCATCGTCTCCACCACTAACACTGTATTCATATTCATTTTCTTCAATGCTCTCTTCATTGTCATCTTCACCTCCTGTTTTGTATTCTATATTAAATTTGCTTTTCATCGCAATAGGCGTTGTATGCGCATCAGTATTTAGAGCCGACTACCATTTATTTTGAAGTTCATCGACTTTATGCGAATTTATTACAAGTGTACATCCCACCCGAACTGACTCCACTGCACTCTTTCCACCTCTTAGCATTTACTGCCTCATCACTATCGTCTGTAGAATCGGTACCCACCGATACAGCAACACCTGCTTACTCCCAGTAGAAGCATCGTTGCAGATCTCGGTATATGCTTTCAATGTATCGCTTTGCACAAACTGTATGAGACCAATGTTATAATGCTTCATCGCACTAAAACGACTGTTCGTGCGGGCCGTTCTCTCCTTCCATAGTGACGAGCATTTTGACCATAAGAAAAAAAACTCGATCTCAGAATCGGCACTGGTGAAAATCAATCAGCGATGATGTAGGATGACAAGAGAGCGCTTTCAAATCGATGCTCACCTCACTGTGTCAGAACATTAACTGTAATTTTTTTTCTATAAAAATGTTGTTCTTGTAACCAGCCTAGCTTGTGCCCACAAATTGCCTTCCACCATAAAATTTATATGTAAAAAAATATGGGAGCACTCTGAGAGAACCCCCACACTCATTACTCAAGAAGAAAACACACAGAGTATGTATAAATGTTGGATTGTTAAATTATTTTTAATTGCTATAGTTATTAATACATAATTATGTGCATATGTTCTTCTTGGGTGAAAGAGTATGTGGGTTTTCTCAGAGTGCTCCCATGTTTTACATATAAGTTTTATGGTGTAATGCCTATTGTGGGCACAAGCTAGGCTCTTTACAGTTAAAAGAACCACATTATAAAAAATTGACAGTTGACGTTCTGACACCGCAAGGAGAACCTCGATTCGGAAGTGCTCTCTAGTCATACCACGAAGATGAATTGCGAATACGATGACCTGCCTTTTACCACAACGACCATGGAGCCGCGACCTGCATTATCGCTAACTGATTTTCGCCAGTGCCGATTCTGCTATCGAGTTTTCACTTATGTTCAAAATGTTCGTCGCCATGAGAGAACGACCTCTACGGAGTCCTTTTCGCGCAATGAAGTATTATGACATTGGTCTCATGCAGCTTGTGCAACTATCTACCATTATACTTCACTTTCCAGAATGATATTATCTGTTATGCTACTGCCACACATCTAACAATTGAGATTCCTTCCGTCGACTGCTGGACCGGCATCACTTCTGCATTGCTGGTCCATCCTCTCCCAGCATCCGCTTACTGTGGTGAGACCCAAGCTCGACTCTTCCCCAGCCTTAAATACACAGGCCGTTTACAAACTATCCCGTTTGTTTGCAAACTTCTCCTGCGGCTCGTGTTCTGTTTGTCGTGACAGCGATTCGCTTCTCTGACCTTGTTCTCTTTAGAGATGTGCTGGTGTGTTCCGGCAAGCGCCACAGCAAGGGCTTGCCCACACCACAACAACATACAAACTACTTATTAACATGCGGCAAATGATAAGATTGCAAGCAATTTCATGCTAATGAACTTAAACATATTTCCTCCTCCTGAGATACAGCTTACCCTTAAAACTATATATATATATATACACACACACACACACACATACACATAATACAGAAGACATGAAAAAACAGTGCCCGGGCTCCCCCACCTCACAACTCTATTCACAGATCGACATTACAAGATGGCTGCCAGAGGTGACACATGCGACAGATGCACTGAGAATTAAAGAAAGAATGACTGAGCATTAAGTACAATGTCAGCTCCAATGAACTGCATCATTTTAGATACAAGATGGAGTCGGGTGAATGTGAATTATCGGGTGGAGCGAATGCGACTAAGTTGACATGAAATGACAGAGCTTGAGTTGAAACGAAGGTGACATCATCGGGATAGTGTCATAGAAGTGGCGACATCATCAAGTATGACTGTGGTGATGTCATGAAATATGGCGGCCTCGACTCCCCCATCTCACATATTTTGGGCTAGAATCTCCTATTTCTCCTTACTAACATTTTACCAGCATTGTGTATCTCTGTCGAGCTGTTGTAAACGTCACGCATAGTACATTTTATTGCCACAAAAGATATTTTCACAAGTTACCTAAGAGTACAGAGGTTAAACACTCGCTTATACCGCGAACTCCAGTTGCACACGCTAACAAATATTGCGTGGCCAGCAAAATGTTGGAATGCCATCCCCCAATCAGCACTTGGTAAGTTACACGCCATGGTGACCCGCTCAATGTCGTAGTCCGCCATTTTACATCACTGGGACGCTACTCCCTCAGCGCGGGGGTAGATCGGCTCCTTGTGAGGAACCTTGGCCACCCAGTTGGTTCTCAATTAGATTGCGGAGGCGAGGAGAAGCTAACCCCCTCCCCCCTCCGCACCCCTCAAACTAACGCTCATGGTGGTCACCTCCCTCGATGTACTCGGCATCCCCTCCTTCCGCTCCCCTTGATCCCCCTACCTTGTTTCCCCACCTTTAGGGAGTCATCACGATATTGAGAAGAGGGGCCTATGCCAATAAAGTTTATTGCGGAACTTCCCCTCCTTCCATTCTCGCGACACTGCTCAACGAAGACACCTCGAGACAATGAACAACTTGGGGTCACGCCAACTGATTTATTTATATGGGGACAGCGCACCAGGCTTAATTCTGTCAGTGATTGTTCACTTCGTAATTATTTCCATCATGTTAAACTTTCTATAAATATGTGGCCGGGAGTAGGAATCAGCGAAACGGTGAGTTGTGGATCGTGTTTATAATTATTGGGCAATTAGGGTTTTTTAACTTGTTGTGTTGTAGTGTGTGCTAGTTTGCGGACGCACAGTAATATAGTTTTCCTGAATTGTTGTTTGATAGCACATTCGAAATTATTCTTTGGCCGCAACAAAACTTATTTACTGTGCGTGTTGTTTTGTGTGAAATTTTAACATGTTTAATATGGTGTTGCCTGCCGCCCAATTTGACTTTCCCGGCCATTTAGTTTACTAATAAGTGTAATCGACGTCCACAAATCTCTGCTAGTGACCTTTCAAGCAACTGTGTTGTCAAGTTTTATGCGCTGGATACCTTCGTTTGGGCTCACTTTATCACATTTTAAAATATAATTTTATGCCCGGAATGTTTAATGGGCCCTTGTGGCAGCCGTTTCACGTTGTGGTATGCTGTCTATATTGCGATAGCCCAATATTTTTTGTTAGCTATAAGTTTTGCAAGTTTAAGCTTTAAAATTTATGAAGGTGTTGCACACTTTTTATGATCCTCATTTTCGTGTGGCTATTTATTGCCACTGGGTTTTAATGAAAAATATTTATGACTGCTTCAGCATTTTAGCAAAATCGTGCCAAGATATGAAAGCCTTCCAGTGTATAAATTATTGAAAATGCTTGTCGAGCGTTTTCCTTGAGTTTTAAGACTAACAGCGCTTTTACTATTATTGACAGAGACTTAAATAACTTTTTTAATGAAGCAGCTGAAAGCTGATATTAGTGAAAATGCACTATGGATTTTTATAGCGGCTCTTAGTTAACTGTGCTATGCTCCCTTTGTTAAATGATAACGTAGCTTGGCTTTTTTGAAAAAGTTTGAACGTTGTTGAAAATCAACGTTATGGTTTTTTAATTGCTCGCTTGATGTATGAAGCTTTAGTACAAAATAACAGTATTAAATTGTTCTACGTTTTTTTTTTTTTTTAATTTATGTGTGCTAGGTCAGCACAAGTCAATTCGGTACATTTTTTTTGGCTTGCAGTAGCAAAACATGCCTGTTTCCAGAGCCTTGTGCAGCCAATCATAGAATGGGTATACCCACATCAAAGAAACAGCAACAACATTTCTTCACTGTGTACTTACACACTGTAAGAACTCTTGTTTAGACGAAACCACATAAAAACATTTTTTAAAAATTCGTGTAATGAACTCTGAGAAACCTGCTTCACGTCTAAAAGAGTTAAACGTGTTACATGAGAATGCTTCCGAAAACGCTCCCTTCCCTTGCTGCAGTTCATATTTCATGGCTATGTTAACATTGCTCGGAGCACGGGCTGGTTTTTTTTTGTGTGGAATGCCATGAATCGTATACACCGTACACTTCATACTACAGTATACGAAAACACTAAGTACGAAAACTGTGATGACATTCCACACAAAAAGTGCCCATCCTTGCGCTGCTGTGTAATGGAGACAAAGTAGTTGAATGGGGCGTTCTACAAATAAATAAATCGGTTTGAACTTACGTCTATATCACATACTCTCATCCTCTAAATATGAGGAATGATTCTCCAAGGTTTTGAGCATGTTTGGTTATTTCCTGTATTGCATTATTTTTGATAATTTTCTGTCTGTAGAATATGTCGCCATATTTAATAATAATGTGGTAGCTGCAACAATATATGTATGTACCTGAGCGCCTTTAAATTTTAAGTTGTAAATGAAAAGCTAAGTAGAGATGTGTAGGGAGTTCAACGCCTGTGTGTATGTAGCGAGAGTTACATCGAGCAATGACGTAAGTCCATGGTAGAAAAACAAGAGAGCGCCGAGAAACACCTCTGGCCAATGGAACAGCCGTTATACATTTCCCACATGTGAAAATCGTGAGATGCCCTCGCGAGTTATTAGAGAAATATGTACGTAGTGTATCGGCACTAAAGCTCCTATCACGCTCTCAAATTATCCCATCATACTGCTTCAATTAAATTTGGTTGAAGAAAGTTGAATAGTTGAGAACACCGTGAAACGCCATTATCTCCGCCATGTTTGCCGGGAAAAGTTGAATGGCTCTAGCTTCCATCACACACTTTGAGCATCGGACTGGTTATTATTTTTTTAATTTTTTTGACGGACTCAGCCAATCAGAATCGTGCATGACAAAAACGGCCGTTTCCGACCCCACGAAACTTTAAAAATGGCGAACAATTACTGAAAACGAAATAAGGTTCACAAATATAATTAATTTACGATCAAGGTCATCTGTGCGTGATATCAGTTTAAATTGCACATTGCACAATAGTATTAAGGACTAATAGGCATTATATTTCACCGTGTGGACGATATCTTCGAAAATAAAAATCTAAATGTAATAAATAAGTGCACATACATCATAACATTCGACATTTCCTCCTGTAGTCGACTATATGGGGAAATATACAGATGTATGTCATTCATTTTTGAAACAATTTTAAATAAAACAATTGACTATACCAGACAAGCATATATGTATATATATACATGTGTGTGTGTATCCTAACACATTTCCAATCATATTCAAGATTTAATTTGATGAATGTATTTCGTTATCAAATGTTGTTAGAGAAGGTGAAAGTTTGACCGTGTGACAAGGGCTTACGGCAGCCTCCCATTCAGCGAGGCTGAGGTTACAGTGAACGTGTATCCCGGCCGAGGTGTCCATCGCTCCCGTGAGGCAGGGTATTAGGACAGGTGCGGCGAGCTAATTGCCTCTCCACGAGGCTATGACGGCGGAGCTACCCAGGACCCCTCAGCTACCACTACTCCCATCAACATCGGCCCGTCCTTAGCTCACGTCCGAGATGTCATGTCCTGCTCGGGCGCACTTCTTCTAATAGGCTGCTGTGTTTTCAAAGCCCCTGTTACGCCACCGAATTAGTTTCGGCCCTGTTAGGCTGTTCTGAACCAAACCTGGCGGAAGAAAGCTGGAAGGATGACGTCGTGGAAACGTCATGAAGACGCCATGTTTGTCTGGAAATGTTGGGCGGCTCCAGCGAGTTCAGCCGACCAGAATCATGCACATCAAAAACGGGTTATTTCCGACCCCGTATTTGTTACAAGTGGCGACGACAATCTAGAAACAAAATAATGTTATGAATGTAGGATGTTTTTATAATGCCTGCTTTTAAAGGGTGCGTTGCGCAAGAGTAGAAAATAATTGGATACATTAAACTTTAATGCATAGTAAATAGCCAATAAAAATAATTGAAATATCGTTTTAAAGTGAAAATAAATTACAGAATTCCTTATTATATATTTGTTATGGTCAGCATTTTAACATAACACTATTGCGCGTTGAGAATTGTATTTGAATAAAAATTAACACAGTTTGATAGTAGTTCAGATATACTGAATATTATTTGGATATATATTTTTTAATTGATCATTAAAGTGTTTATTACAAATGAAGGACACAACAAATTCAGATAGAAACAAAACACAAGGATCTTGTACAAGTTCAACATTCCAGCAATTAAAAGATACACATCTGTCGAAGTGAATGTAATGGAAAAAACAGAGAAAAGATTCTGAAACCTGTAAAATATTAATGGTAATAGAGGAAAAGTATCCAACGCCCCTAAAAATGGCGAACCTCTAGAAATTGTGTAACATTTATGAATATAAATTTTCCCATTCATATTTTAGAACGACAAATCTTGGCACTGTTGGAAATCAAACAAAAGAATTACAAAATTTTAGTTTCTTCCGAACGCTGTTAGATTTTTAAACTTTTAATTGAATATATTTTCCCCGAATAAGATTTGTAATATTTTTCATAAATAATGTCAAATTTAACATTTTACTTTCTGAAACGCGCAAATAAAATAAACGAAAATTTTTTCAAAAATCATATAAAAGGCTGAAAGCGTTAATGTTGAAATATTTTAATGAGCTTAGAAATATTATTTTACAAAACTTCATAAGCAATGACAAGGCAAACGTATGAATTGTAACCAACAATTGAAGGAAATCGTGTCATTTCGTCGGTTGAAGTTTAAATTACTCAATTTCTCCAAGTGAGCTGACTTTCAGTTATTGCTTTAGAAAATGATATGGTCACCGCTGAGTGTTTCATCATGGAATGTGTTGACGTTGATTTCAAAAGTGCTTGTTTTGCCGTAAACAACCCGTAACTGTAGGCCAAATGATCACTGCATCGTGTGACGAGGCAAGTTATGTAAGCTACTCATAGCTATTTCTTTCTCCCCTCGCGGCCACGGTGGCTGAGTTGTCACATCGAGTAAAGGTATACCAAGAGTGGACATCCCCAGGTGAAACTTTCTGACCACTTCAGCAGATAAGAATCTGTAGTTCGCGTGTGTTAAACACCACGTCGCGCTAGTCCATTCTCGTGGTGTGTGCGTGGGGGAAGTGAAGTGCCAAACAGCTGTAAGCAGGACCCCTAACCCCCCCCCCCCGGCCCAGCAAGGAATCAGGATAGACTGCAACATTGCGACGCCAATATCTAGCACCACTGAGTGGCGGCCATTGTCTATCTGATCGTGACGCCTTGCTGGCAGCGATGATTCCTTACAGAGACCCCGTAGCCGCCATGACAAAAGCCTCGGGACTCAGCTTAAGGTGGGCGAAACCCAGTTATGTAGTTGATACAGTTTAGGCAGGTAATAATGTTTAATATAAAAATATGTTTCCCCGATTAACGCATCTCATATTGTAATCGTAATTGTAATATTCCGTTAAACAGAATAATAATCTGGCTCTATTCCAGATATTCTGCTATCATTCAACATCTTGCTATACCACTAGCTACAGACCCTACCATGATTCACAACCATAAAGTACCTAACCCTTCTTGTATAAAGACGACCCCAAATCGGCTTTATAACAATACACACACGACAGCGGAAATCTTGTGACAAGCGCCCAGAACATTGGAACCTAGAAAACAGCGAGTGATGCTGTGCCTGCGTCGCTTACAGCGCTCCTGCGGTGTTTTAACTCGAGCACTTTCATTAGCGCAGTGAGAAAGAGGCTTTGTTGAATCAAGCAAGATTGGTTTGGTGCAACCAAATTATTTGTTTGTTTAGGGGCAATGAAATACTTTGTTACTGAAACCAAATTATTTTGTTGTTCTCATTTTGTTGTCCCCAGACAAAGATCTCGTTGGTGCAGCTAAAGACTTGTTTGGCCACACGTACATTAAACAGTTTGGGCCGATATAAAAAAAAAACTTCCAAATTCGACCGAATTTCGAACCTAGATCGCCTACGTCCGCGCGCAGCTTTAGTGACCTTCCCCCCCCCCCCCTTCATTAGACAGTGTTTGTGACGCGTCGGAGGCACCGGGGCGCGAACTCGCCACCCTACCCCTGAGCTACGAGGGCAGGGCTTTTTAGCTATTGTGACAAACTGGTGAAGTTGGAATGCTTTTAAACAGAAATATTGCAAATACTGGGAAACATGCGCAAACAAATTACACCTTTACTTTTCAGTTTCCTGTTCAATTGTTTTATTAATGTGTATATGCGATTATTAAGCATCAATATATGCACTAAATAACGCCTTGACCTACTATCCGAATGTACGAAAAATACAAAAAAAAACTCTCGAGCTGTATTTTCGAACGTAAACATTCGAATGAGTGGCCAAAAAAATATATGCATTTGATTCAACAAAACATTTAGTTGACAGTCTAATTTTTTTGGCCCAACAAACAGACACTGTTTATTCAAACATATATTTTATAAGACGAACAAGAGTAATTTTGTTGCTTTAAAAATTTTTTTTGCACAACAATATATTTTGTTACGACAGCTAAATATATTTTTAGCCCTATACACACATATTTTGTTCGATTTTTTCTCAGTGTGTATTTCTACACGTTGCCTATCCAAAGACAGAAAAATAACGCGAGAAGATCGCAGCAATTTACAAAGGAGAACTGCCATATGTGTGCTAGGCAGGCGGGCCTATCGGGGCTTGCACATTCCTGACCTTCCGCGAATTGAATTTATGGAGTTATCATTGGAAGAATGTTCTGGCCACCGCCCTTGCCTTTCTCAGCGAGACCCGGGGCGGGCTCGGGGAATTTTCTAGGGACCCCCAGCCGAAAGTTTAAAAGTTCGAAATATTCTGCGATCTAACGCACCAGGTGTGCGAAGACAGCGAAACGACGAGTCAGCAAAGCGCGCGTGTGTGCGTGTGTGCGTGTGGGGGGGGGGGGGGTGAGGAGGGAGGGTGACAGTGATATCTGCGATGTCTGCGGACTGCAACCTTCAGTGCAATGTAGAGGGAGACTGGCGGGCGGGACTATTGAACTAGGCGTGAGTGACATGCATTGGAAATGATAGCAATCGACAGACAGAACGTGTGTAAATAATAAGCAAGAATTAAATGACTTTAACCAACATAGATGTATTGATAAGCCCTTTAATTAGAACTGAGATATACATTAAACACAACGGTAAATGAGAATAACAGGTGTAAAATCGGATATAGATAGCTTAATATTGTAAATAATAACTGCGATTATATTTATAAAATTATAACTTAATTAAAAAAAAAAATTAGTTGTTTTATTTTTTATTAAGACCTCCGTCCTTCACGATCTCGGATAAGCCTCTATGATGTCTTGAAACAGTGCAATACTAAAAATGTAAAATTGGGTGCTGGCACAGGTTGCTGATAAGGGGGGATGGTATCTACCCCAAGTAAACGGCTGGTGGTGGCTATAAGGGTGTAAATTCTACCTTAAATGTGTTGTGGTTTTGACTGTGAGCTAAATTTCAGCCACTTTTACGTAGCTCGTAACTTAAAATATGCATGATTCCTTACCTACTTGTCGTCTCTACAAATGTTTACATCTCATTTCTCCTCAGTGTAAGCTGTGATAAGCCTCGTCAGTCAAGTACAAGTTTCAGTAATAACGCTGCCTTGTTCACCCCGAGCTCTGAAAAGTCGCTGCCTTCCCTTCCCTTCCACCCTTCTTACTATGTGAACATTCATTAACCAACAACCCCTAATCGGTTCTGTTTTTGGCTACTGAATGTTGAATGTTATCACTGCAAAATACAACTTACAAACTACGCTATATTGAAAAAGTGTAATATAATCAGTTCAGGTGTGAAATTCGTGTATTATATGTATAGTTCGTCTGTATATATAGAATGCTATAGTCTTAATAAAATATAAATTTGTCCCCTCCCCCTTCTGTGTGTTCATATTTTGTCAGTGTTTTATTTAGAGCTAGGTCGAAGGCCGTGGAAGCAAACTTGTTTTGAATTTAAATTTTTGGTAGTCACTGTAGGGAAACCAACAAAGAAAAATCATACTCCAGAAAATATTAACGCAAGATATAATCAAGTTTTAATGCATAGGGAATTTTCGCTGTGCAGCTGTTTATGCGATGCAAAAATGAACTCTTTTCAGACGGCTATGGTCAAATGGGAAATGGTGTATAACTAACTTACATAAAGTTGTTGTTTTGTTTTTACTTATTGCTAGAATTTGCCAAATCCATTAAAAATTGCAACAGTCCAAATGCACTGAGTACTATAGTTGTATCTGATAGTTTAACACGGTCACTTACGCTGTTAAATATTTCTTACTGAATATACTGAATGATGTAGTAATTCTGTAAAGAAATAGAACTTTCATTAATGTGTATTTATCGCAGTCACATGTCACAACTACAATACTTCATCTTGTGTTAGGGCCCTCTTCAAGTAAAGTCAGATCCGCTGTGAGGCCACGAATTACGAAGTAAAATGATTTACGGGCAACAATAAATAATGACATATTGGAGATGCGTTGGGCTTAGGAATGTGGGGTGGGTTTGGATAGTGGATCAGGAAATATTATTTACAATTACAAAATCCACTGCAAAAAAATTTTCATTTTTATGTCATTTTAATTTGTGTGTGGCTGTACAAACGGTGATCGAAATACGACCAAAATTTTCCTAACGTATCATCACTATCTAACTTTCAATCTTTCACGCATAACGTTATTATTTTTCTTCCTCGTTTTGAAGGTTTTCCCGGAGTGGAAATAATTGAAAATTCTCAGCATACTCAATGCCACAATTTACTGTGACGGCTGTCTCCGTGATATATGAAACTATAATCAGTTGACACAACTGATTACCGATAAAATGCGACCTATAACTCTTCTCAACGGTTTAATATGAGCGTGGAAAACTCCGCATTGGGAATTGCTACTCCAAGACCGCGTATCTGATGTATCGGTCTAGAAAAAAAAATGATCTGTAGTGTCACGTATCTTTCCCGCTGCCATCAGATGGTTGAATTCCGGAGCGTGGTAAACATTCTTAGTGTTAGGTGTACACTCCAGGTCTCTCTTCAGGACGCATGTTGATAAATGCAGGTTTTAAAGATGTTCGCAAAACTTTATTAAAAGGTGGTCGACTAACCGCTCTTCCTAAGTGGTACGATTATGTTGCAACGTCAAATGAATACGAGTTTTAAAAAGTGCGCGTGTCACATCTTTGACGCCAATACTTCTTTAAATTTGCAACCGTAGTGGTTGGCAATCCAGAAACTCCGATGATAGCAAAATCGAGAAAGACAGTTTAGCATTGCAGCTCCGAATATATCGTCTACATTCAGAATTTAATTACACAACTCGATTGCCAGAGGATCAAAGAATATGTTAAGCTGAGTGAGGACTGTGAAGCATCGCGGGAGTGGGGGAAGGGGACGCCGCAATTTTGAGTTCGTTTCGACGCGTCTCATAACTTCCGCGTAGTATAACTTTCGACTATGATAAGCTACGACGCTCGTTTGAGTTTCAATCGACAACTCTCGTCACGACTAATCGATTATGTGAATAAAAACATTTGTGAGCCGTGGTTATGGTGAAATTGTATGCGTTTAATGTAAAAAAATTAAGAAAACTTACCACAATGTCGGCCCTATACTCGTCAAAAAGCCAAGTCGAAATACACAAATCGTATACGGGTGGTAAGAGCATCTCAAAATAAATCCATTGATATACATAAAACCCCCATAAGATCGAGTGAAGCGGTGCCGGGAACGTAAAATAAACTTCAAGGCGTCCGAGCGCGTCAACGTAGACGTATTCACGCAAAACAAACGGCCGTGTCCCCAACACAGCCAACTCCAGTTTTTGTTTGTGTTTATTCTCGTTTCTTCGAGTAATGATAAAGGCCTACCGATTGTCAGTACAAGGACGTTTGTCATGCCTCTCGTTCAATATGAAATTAACGCCTAAACTTGAAAGTTATTTTTGAATGTTTGTAGCAATGTTATCATATCTCGTTGAATGTTTGTAGCAATGTTATCATATCTCGTTGAATGTTTGTAGCAATGTTATCATATCTCGTTGAATGTTCGTAGCAATGTTATCATATCTCGTTGTGTATTTCCAATGTTATCATATCTCGTTGTGTGTTCCAATCAGACCCTTTTCTTTACATCATGTTACTCCTGGATTTCGATTCACTCAGAAATATTTCCGTATTAAATGTCACAGTTTTCTACCAAATCATTTAGTTTTGTAATCATACTGTCGGGGTTGATTTCCAAAATATTTATGGTTCATTAATAGTTGTTCTAATAGCGATTAGTTTTTCTTCTTCAAGAAACCGTATAGGTCATTGTGTACCACCTGTGTGTTTTTATAATATTCCTTCAAATTTAAATTCAACTGGGTGCAATAATCTTTATAAGATTTCGATAAAACACCTGTTTATCTGGTAAATTTTAAAATACGAAACAAATATATTATACATATTTCATCTGTGAAGCAGTTTTTCTGTGACTTCCCACAAAGCCAATTAGTGTTATAGGCCCTTTATATACATTGGATTTAATAAGACTTATTTTATATGTGACTGATTTGAAATGGTGACATCAGTGTAACGCATCTTTTCGCTAAATGTACGATGTGTGATTGTTTTTAAATGTTTTATTATGCGCGAGAAAAGCCAAAACACTTTCCTCTCTTAAAATTCTTCGGTGATGGGTGAAGAGATCTGGACGGCTGCTAACATTGAGTTCTTGAGCGTTGATGAAGGTGAAGTGAGGTGAGTATGGTGAATCGCCGGAATGCAAGGGCGGGGGAAACGGGATACTCTAGATAAAACAGGGACCAGCCGCATAGCACCGCGGCTGGGAGCGACCCCCCCCCCCCCAGGGAATCGACCCCGTTTCGCCTGGGTTGGAGGCGGGCAGTCTAACCACTACACAACCGCGACTCCAAGTGCATTGGTAGCCAGCCAAGTGGAATTTCGGTTGCGTCTAATCAGCTTAAACAATGCAGTAGGTGTCCAGTAAGAGAAATAAGTTGATCTAATGAACAATTAAAGAGCAGGTACTTAAAAGGCTACCTACATGGCGTTGTAGTAAAGAGGGCTAAATTTGCCGTGGGCTTTACCTTCGTAGTGGATATCATTCGAGATTTCATCACGCTGGCATATTTATAAATGCTTGGCATGCAACAGCTTTTTAATAAATTTATATACAAATAATTTTGCCTCATTGCTCAGCATAGTGGCCCGTTTATTATCTACGCGTAAATTTCTAAGACGTATTTACAGATGACGTGATATTTACGTAATTTGTTTTCCTTTTGGGAGTGGCAATGTTGGGGATGTTAGGAGTTCGGATGGGGAGGTAGAGTGGCATGGAGGGGATAAAAACAAACATGAACATTTTTGATGTGATTTATACGAGATGGTGTGGATTTGACGTTTCTTCAGAGGTCGAGTAATGGGGTGTAGAAGCCTCCGGGTAAAATAGACGTTATTCTGCCGTCTGTAATGCAGATGTCTAAACGCCACGTGTTTCTGCGGATTGGTACAGTCTGTGAAGGGCAGACAGACAAAATATTATAGACCAGCAACAGGATATAGTTACCATAAAATGGAAATGAATAAATTTAACAACATCGCCATCTACAGAAAAAATCACGGTACGAGAATAAATAAGATTCATGAAACATCCAGGTAATTTCAGTTAAGATGCTGGATATAAACTTTGTAAAACGTCATCCTCACTTTTTTTTTTTTTTAGCAAATCGAGGTAAAATTCGTGCCAGGTTAATAACAAAAGTGAACTGGAACATGACTGGTGATCATTATAGCGAATTAGAAGAGGTCGACGATGATTGGTCGCCTGAGGCCATTAATGAGGGTCCTCTATAGTGAGTACCTTCTACTCTCATACATGGACGATCAATTACTGGCAAAATCCTCTGAATCCTACTCTATAAGAGTCCACATAAACCCCCGAAAACATCGGTTAAACTGGCTGCAAACTAAAACAAACACTGTTAATACTCATGTATAACGCCGCCGGAATCATAACAATACACGTGATCTAGCGGAATCTGCCCCCCCCCCTCCTCTTCCCCTTCAGCCACACGGTATTGATCCATTACATACACTTTCCTTAAAACAACAGCACACACAGATAAAGCCTAATGTTCTGGCAACAGTATTAATGTTACTGAAACATTAAGTAGTCTTTTGTTACCTGTGAGCCGTCAGTAACTAATGTTGTTGTTAATGTAATATATTGTTAAGTTATTATGTTCATGTAAAATTAAAACGATAACGGAATAAAATTATATCCTTTCTTTATTGTTAACTTTAAGATGGTGTTTACGTTGTAGCGAAAACCAGTTTTGTGTTGAATTTGTGTTACATTTTCTTTTTTTTTTTACTTTAAAAACATTCCGATGTAAAATAATTGAAGTACTATTATTTGTCACGAAAAGAAATATTACCAACCAAAAAAAAACTACAGATGCGAGGGATATCAAACCTACGCCGCGGAGTGCTTAACGTCCTACCAACTACGCTATCATAACACGTATGACTAACTTGCGTATTTTAAGTATTAATACAACATAACGACATACTGCAGTTCTGTTTCGTTATGTGGGAATACTTTATGTTATATAAATACATGCTTAATTGGTACACGTAAACTGCTTTGCAAGGATTGAGAGCTGGTATAAGCTACATTTCATTTTCAAATTATGCCTTAAAATTTAAATACAGTTGCTTAATTTTACGTGGTTATCGGTGTTCCCTACTAGCCGCCATTTCTACAACACCAAGTCAGTTGTTGTCACCTTGTGTTGGTTGGACATTTTTTTAACGTTGCAGTTACACAACATATTTTGTCCTTCCTGTTGATTTTAGCGTAGTACAAATATTGGTTGGGGCATCATTACTTAGTCGTTGTTAACATTAACACTTCAACAGTATGTTTGCTTTACAGGAATGTAAGACTTTGTAAATGGGCAACATTAAACAACAATGTCATAACAATATTAATGTTATGAATCTAATGACATTGAGCCGGACCTTAAACTTTTTACAGACACTGTAGCAAATGCCCAAAATAAACACACGTTGTTTGTAAATAAAATACAGTACACCAGGCAAATCTATCCAGAAATTTACTCACTTAAAAAATACAAGCACGTAATCGGGCCCAGATAACACGCACGCTGCAGGCTAGGACAGAATATTACAAATTAAAAGCCCTCGTAAGGCGAAAAGTCAAAGATCAGAAAATAAATCTTAGTTAACGAAGTTCGTAATAAACCACAAGAAATGTGGATGATCACACAAACACTTCGCGGTAGAAATAAACACGTTTACACCAGAGTTACAATTACAGACACAAGGTTTAAATAGTGTATACTTCAGAAGATAAGGCAAATGCTATCGTGGATATTTTAGAAAATTCAGTTTTCATTCAGCGAAGGTGTTAATGACAATTTACACGAGAAATCACGACACAAGTTAATAAATACCTGCATCGAGGAACACATATTTAATCAGAACAAATTACACTTCGTGAAATAATTAATATCATTAAGTACAAGCCTAACAAACAGCAGGCAGCACTGATAAAATAAACTACGAAACAGTTAAAAAAAAAACCCGTTAGAAGCATTGCAATATCTCCTAGTTATATTCAATATCATAGTTTTAAAACATAAAGTATATCCAGCCCTTAGGAAAACAGCGCGAGTAATTATCAAACCAAAGTCGGGAAAGAAACCTCCACTTCCGCAAAACAGGCGCCTCATTAGCTCACCAAACAACATAGGAAATCCTTACTAACCGACTCTAAAAACACGTAGACGAAAACCAAATAATACCCGATATTCAGTTTGGTTATAGAGCAGGTTATTCTACAACACAACCACTGTTAAAAATCGTTGAACAATCCACCGACAGTTTTAACAACACAACAGAAGCTTACAAAGCCGTCACAATGCTGGACGCAGGGAAGGCATTTGAAAATGTCTGGTTACCGGGACTATACTAAAACTTACAGTATTTCATTTCCCTCGTGTATACAATTGTCTGGGTGCCCACTATTTGAAGAAACGCAAGTTTTACTTGGCGCTATATAGGTCACATTCAGTAATCAAATAATTAACGGTGGGTGTACCACAAGACTCTCATCTCTCTCCTAATTCATTTACTAATATATGTATGTATGTGTGTGTCTATATATACACACACACACACAAAGCAGGTATTCCACGTTCAGATGCTTATGTACGCAGACGACACGGCTATAGTTTAACAGTCAGATAATTTAAGATATGTTCTAGTAGCCGCACAAAAAGGTCTCAGTGAATATCTAGGGCTGACTTCAGACAGATCACATACTTGGGCAGAACACATCAAAATTAGTACAAATGTAGTTACAGTAAATTAAATATGTTTATATCCTCTGCTTGAAGCAACCCGATTTCCTCGTAGGAAATATCTCGAGCTCTTTAAGCAAATTATTATGTCATTGTTACCGTATGGCTGTGAAATATAGAGTAATGCCACCTCCACACACATACAGAAAGCACAGTCAGACCAAATTAAGTTTGTTCATACAGTTGCAAACGCAGGAGGGTATACTAGAACTGAAACAATACATCAACTTTTAGGAGTGGATTGTATTAAAGATGTAATATTTTCTAGAAATAGGAATCTTTATGAAAACCTCGCTGATCATGAAAATCTCCTAATTAATGAAATTCCAGAATATGATCTACTGGAGCCAAGGAAAGTTAAAAAAAACAACGATTATCATAACAGCTTGGCCCTGTTTTCAACCAATGGCTGCATCAGAACTGTATACTTGCTTCGCCACATAACGACACAAGAATCATGGGGACAATTTTAAACTAAATATATCACATCCATTGTCATCCCCCGAGTGCACGAGTGCATGATCGACTCGATCTAAAGTTCTCTACATGGGTAGCTTCATAACCAGTTCTATTGAGATGTACCGGCAAGGAGACACATAATGACCCTAAAAAAAAATAGAACATGTACTCTATGAAACGGGATTAACGTGGCAAAAAGTCTACACACTCAATAAAACTACCTAGAGCAAGGTATATCTAGCTGAGTTCACAGGGGACTCTGGAGTCGAATGGAGCTCTTGGGTCCCACCAACACGAGGCGGTTTCAATTAACACCTTCTGACGCACTCACATAACGTCCTCCCTCACGTCTCGTACATACGCATTGTCGAAGCAGCTTATGTGGGTGCACTGACAGACAGTTGTCTCTCCACTCTGCCATACAGGGATATACTTTCGCCCTGTCCAGGCAGCTTATGTGGGTGCACTGGCAGACAGTTGTCGCTCCACTCTGCCATACAGGGATATACTTTCGCCCTATCCAGGCAGCTTATATGAGTGCACTGGCAGACAGTTGTCGCTCCACTCTGCCATACAGGGATATACTTTCGCCCTATACAGGCAGCTTATATGGGTGCACTGGCAGACAGTTGTCTCTCCACTCTGGCATACAGGGATATACTTGCGCCCTGTCCAGGCAGCTTATGTGGGTGCACTGGCAGACAGTTGTCGCTCCACTCTGCCATACAGGGATATACTTTCGCCCTGTCCAGGCAGCTTATGTGGGTGCACTGGCAGACAGTTGTCGCTCCACTCTGCCATACAGGGATATACTTGCGCCCTGTCCAGGAAGCTTATGTGGGTGCACTGGCAGACAGTTGTCGCTCCACTCTGCCATACAGGGATATACTTGCGCCCTGTCCAGGCAGCTTATATGGGTGCACTGGCAGACAGTTGTCGCTCCACTCTGCCATACAGGGATATACTTGCGCCCTGTCCAGGCAGCTTATGTGGGTGCACTGGCAGACAGTTGACGCTCCACTCTGCCATACAGGGATATACTTGCTCCCTGTCGAGGCAGCTTATGTGGGTGTACTGGCAGACAGTTGTCGCTCCACTCTGCCATACAGGGATATACTTTAGCCCTGTCCAGGCAGCTTATGTCGGTACACTGGCAGACAGTTGTCGCTCCACTCTGCCATACAGGTATATACTTGCTTCCTCATGAATTCAGCTTATATGGGTACACTGGCAGACAGTTGTCGCTCCACTCTGCCATACAGGGATATACTTTAGCCCTGTCCAGGCAGCTTATGTGGGTGCACTGGCAGACAGTTGTCGTTCCACTCTGCCATACAGGGATATACTTGCTTCCTGACGAGGCAGCTTATATGGGTACACTGGCAGACAGTTGTCGCTCCACTCTGCCATACAGGGATATACTTTCGCCCTGTCCAGGCAGCTTATGTCGGTACACTGGCAGACAGTTGTCGCTCCACTCTGCCATACAGGGATATACTTGCTTCCTGACGAGGCAGCTTATATGGGTACACTGGCAGACAGTTGTCGCTCCACTCTGCCATACAGGTATATACTTTAGCCCTGTCCAGGCAGCTTATGTGGGTGCACTGGCAGACAGTTGTCGCTCCACTCTGCCATACAGGGATATACTTTCGCCCTATACAGGCAGCTTATATGGGTGCACTGGCAGACAGTTGTCGCTCCACTCTGCCATACAAGGATATACTTGCGCCCTGTCCAGGCATCTTATGTGGGTGCACTGGCAGACAGTTGTCGCTCCACTCTGCCATACAGGGATAAACTTGCTCCCTGTCGAGGCAGCTTATATGGGTACACTGGCAGACAGTTGTCGCTCCACTCTGCCATACAGGGATATACTTGCGCCCTGTCCAGGCATCTTATGTGGGTGCACTGGCAGACAGTTGTCGCTCCACTCTGCCATACAGGGATATACTTGCACCCTGTCCAGGCAGCTTATGTGGGTGCACTGGCAGACAGTTGTCGCTCCACTCTGCCATACAGGGATATACTTTCGCCCTGTCCAGGAAGCTTATGTCGGTACACTGGCAGACAGTTGTCGCTCCACTCTGCCATACAGGGATATACTTTCGCCCTGTCCAGGCAGCTTATGTGGGTGCACTGGCAGACAGTTGTCGCTCCACTCTGTCATACAGGGATATACTTGCGCCCTGTCCAGGCAGCTTATGTCGGTACACTGGCAGACAGTTGTCGCTCCACTCTGCAATACAGGGATATACTTGCGCCCTGTCCAGGCAGCTTATGTGGGTTCACTGACAGACAGTTGTCGCTCCACTCTGCCATAACAGGGATATACTTGCACCCTGTCCAGGCAGCTTATGTTGTTACACTGGCAGACAGGTGTCGCTCCACATTGGCATACAGGGATATCCAAGTCGAGAGGAACATTTGGTCGAGTAGTACTGGGCACTATCTTTATGTTTGATTTTAAATCGAAAGATTTAAAAGTCTTTCAAAGATAAATATAGAATTTTAAAACATACTAGATAATTACAAAATATATATTTAAAAAATGTCTTAAATGTTAAGAGGAGTGTCCTTTGGAACTTCTTTTGTGAAATCGTTGTTTTCGTTTTTTCTCGTATCTCGGGTAATATAGGTTCTGTATACACGGCCTTTTGCCAGCTTAGGTAAAAAATAATTATAAATGCCTTAATATTTTTTTTTACATAGTACTTATATTCACGGGGAAAATAATTCGTTAGAATGGTCAAATATCCCACAATTAAAGCTTGCCTATGCTGTTTCCTTAAGCAACAAAGAAAAAGTAGAAACACTAGGGTGTATTTTTTTCTGTGGGTTTTCCTTGCATGTAATACAATCCCACTGTAACATATCTGTTTTCGACAGTACAGGACCACGACGGAAGCACTTCACGCCTTGCGCGTAGGAGCGATGAGGCACTAGGTGTGCGTGTTCGAGTCGCCTTTATCGCTCCCTCGCTTCTTGACCTTGAGTGCGCAGGTGCACACTCCTCTTAAACCTATTCAAAACAAAACAGAAAAATTAAATCTAAAAAATTCACAATAATTGTTGATTCAAGGCGATAAGGCAGGATATTTGTTATTAGGGATGACTTACATATGATGCCCTATGGGAGGCAGATGTAGGTACAAATACTATAATAGTTAGCCCTAGTTGTGACCAGATCTGGATAGTCGTGGCAGATAGGGCGCCAGTAAAGTGTCCTAACTACTTGCAACTTTGTTCGCAAACGCCCCGCGATGAAACGACAGGAGGATAAGAGCGAGGCCGGACCCTGACTTGCAGCGCCGTAAGGTACGGTGAAGAGCAGCGACTTGGCTTGTGAGGACTCACAGACACACTACACGAGAGTTTAAGTACCCACTCGCAAACAACACTACAACCCGCCATTCGGGAGAATGGTGCGGAGCTTCACTCCCTCATCGATACCCCACCTACATGTTAGTTTAAGATGGCCACTCGCAAACAACACTACAATCCGCCATTCGGGAGAATGGTGCGGAGCTTCACTCCTTCATCGATACACCACCTACACGTTAGTTTAAGTACCCACTCGCAAACAACACTACAACCCGCCATTCGGGAGAATGGTGCGGAGCTGCACTCCCTCATCGATACACCACCTACACGTTAGTTTAAGTACCCACTCGCAAACAACACTACAACCCGCCATTCGGGAGAATGGTGCGGAGCTTCACTCCCTCATCGATACACCACCTACATGTTAGTTTAAGATGGCCACTCGCAAACAACACTACAACCCGCCATTCGGGAGAATGGTGCGGAGCTTCACTCCTTCATCGATACACCACCTACACGTTAGTTTAAGTACCCACTCGCAAACAACACTACAACCCGACATTCGGGAGAATGGTGCGGAGCTTCACTCCCTCATCGATACACCACCTACACGTTAGTTTAAGATGGCCACTCGCAAACAACACTACAACCCGCCATTCGGGAGAAATGGTGCGGAGCTGCACTCCCTCATCGATACACCACCTACACGTTAGTTTAAGTACCCACTCACAAACAACACTACAACCCGTCATTCAGGAGAATGGTGCGGAGCTTCACTCCCTCATCGATACACCACCTACACGTTAGTTTAAGATGGCCACAGAGATCAGCAGCTATAAATACGTCCCCGAAGCCCAGCTAAAACATATAAACACGGCAGCCCCCCCCCCCCCCCCCCCCACCCGACATCTTTGCCGACTCCGTGATTATACCCAGTCTGTCAGGCTGCGACTAGATTTGCACTCTCACTTAACGAGTTATGGGAATTTCTGTTCCTGGTCTCGTGACAGCACGGCCTTCCAGGGAAATATGAGATACAGGCGGTGAAAACATAGGTCCCTACCATCATCATGGCGCGGCTCCAGTTCAGAAGACAAAACTGCCATCTTGATGCTGCCAGCAAATGTCTACACTCTGGCATTAGAGAAATGAAATTAATTTTAAATAGCTGCCATATAATTTAATCTATAAAGCGTTAATATGAACTAGATCAATTATAATTTTCTTATAAATGCATAACAAATTGCAATTAAAATGCAATGCATGTTCAAATAATTGAATAGTAAACAGACACACAAGTATACACAGAGCCTGTAATTTTGTATTGTATCAATTAACCCACGTTTTTTGCGAGAAAAAAATAGGCAAAGAGTGATTTACTTATCATGCGTCATATATTAAGATTTTGAAAGATATAACATTATCTTTTCAGTTTTCAAAATTAAATATACGAAAATATTTCTAACAATCTGTTTAAACTAACTCAGATACGACAAATACAGTGGATAATAAATTAAAGAATTTTTCTTACATGTTACCAGGGAATGCAGAAAACTAACGCTGAATTAGAACTTATAATTACTGTAGAGTTGAAGTTTGTTAATTTTGTATGTTTTATAAAACGGTGTGTTGTAAAGATAAAGTACTTCACTCCCAGTGCTACAAAAAAAAATTTGGCCATTAGCGTTAAAGAAGTGTTTGTAAATTTTAAAGAAAAGAAAATGTTTTACTGTACTGCAAACATGCCACAAAAATATTCCATTCTGAATCATTCTCCAAATATATCAAAAATGCATCAAACCTACTAAGTCACGCCTCAAATGTACCTCAACAACACATAAAATTCACCTTTTTTTCAGACACGCTTAAAAATTCTATCGGAAATAATGTAATTAGTATCCATCGAACATCTCAATCGTACAGGATACCACAAACACACCTTCGATACTCTTTATTAATCTGCCAAAATACGTCTGTATAACATACCAGGTGATTCATAACAACGCCAACGACACTTAAAATGTTGCGTGGGACGGCAAGCCAATCATGGTTCAAGGGGAGACCCATGCCCGGAAAGCATGGTTTGGGCTCTGTGAGTCCTGTTCCTTGGCCACCGCGGTCACCATATCTGACACCTTTCGACTGTTTTCTTTGCGGTACTATGAAGGATATGGCGTGTGAAACTCCTGTACCGTCATAGGAGGACCTTATCGCGCGAATCATCGCTGCGACTGGAATATTGAGTACACGACCATATTTACGTCAATCTCTGTATCGTCGATATACTAGGCTCTATAATCAAGCAGGGACAATTCGAGCCACTGTAGTAATCTACTTCATGATGTGAGGCTATTATTTGGCTGGTGGTGGTTCCGTGACACAATGTGGAACGTACATCCATCACCATATCCGAAGCTTTGCCAAACTCTGGCGCCCCTCAAAGCCCAAACCATACTCTTCCAGACTAAGGTCCCTCTTGAAAAATGATTGTTTTGCCGTCTAGCATCACATACTAAACGTTGTCGGGATTATTTTGAATCATCCCGTACATCGAAAAACTCATCAATAAGTGAAGGAAAAATGGCGTTTTTTTCACCAACTTATAGGTTAAATTCATCGAAGTGACTCACATCGTATTTCATAATTAATTCACATTTTTTCTGTACCTGAAATTCTTCTTCTGGAGGTGTAGTAACTATGTTTAAGAAATGTGATAGAGAAAGTTCTTACTGCCTGACAGGATTTTTACTGCACACCCAAAACTGTTCGATCCGGAAATATAACATTTTAGGGGTTTTATTCCGTTTAGATTGTAAGCATCCACTAAAACGAGATTATTTTAAATGAAATTATTAATGGATAAAGGGGTCAAACGTGTTTTCAGATAATACAAAATTTCTAGGAACCCAAAATTTTATCAAGGCAATCTGTGCCTCTTAAGGACGTTGTATTCCACTGCCAAATTAAATTAATTAGTATTTTTTATTTTAATAATAAAAGGGTATGGGGGAAGAAACGGTGAATAAAGTGTCTTAGGCGATAGTTCAACGTCTCTTAAACCCGATGAAATATGGATGTCGTTTTCCTTCGAAAGACCATCTATACAAAAGTTTGGAAACCATTTTCAAGATATCTCCTAACTCTACAAGCTTGAGGAAGCGCGTTTCCAAAGGATCCTCGGTAACTCACAAACCTAATTAAATCATTTCTCAGCGTATTTTCCTTCACAATGCTAGCTATACAAATAAATGATAACTTATCTTAGAAAATTTCGAAAACTTGACAGCAAGTGAAGTGTGTTTATACGGATCCCTCAACACCTCTTAAATGCTATGAGATATAGCGATGCTCTTTCATCATAAGCTATCTGTAATAATACAATTAAAACTTATTTCAAATTTTTTAAATCCCTTCACCAGGGAGTGCAGAAGAGTAAAATGTGTTGCCGGGTAAAGGCATTTCAGTATCTTTCAAAATACTTTTTATACAGGATGATTCTCAATTAGACCAACAAACTTCTGGAGGTGATTCTTCGTGAAAAATTAAAAGGAAAATATACGTGACACTTTATACCTAAACTAAATATTAAGGAAGGTATGAGCCCTTCAAAAAACGAGATTTTAAGCCATATTTGAGTAAAATATTGGCCCTTACGTTGAAGGTCCCGATAACATACAATGTTATTCTGAGAGTTGTCATTGTATTTTACTTAGTTACCGATATTTTGCACAAATACGATTTAAAACCTCGTTTTTAAAGGGCTCGTACCTCCCTTAATATTAGGTTTAGGTATAAAGTATCACATATGTTTTCCTTTTACTTTTCCATGAAGAATCACCTCCCGAAGTTTGTCAGTCTAATTGCGAATCAGCCTGTATAATTGCTTTTGAAGTTTTTTTCCAATTTTTTTTAAATTTGTTAATTCTAGTACTTCAATAAGAACTTCAAGTGTGGAGCATAAAAATGTCCCCTGATTAAAAATTTAATAACTTTCTTTTCGCATAAAAGACATGAATAAAGCCACGGAAGGAAAGCGAGTCTACGCATTGTTATGAAGTTTTATCTTTTATGGTCGCTTTAAACTTGTTAAGGGAAGGGAGTAGTTGAATACTAGGCCATGAAAGCTGATGACCTATGAGATTATTCATTATGGGAGCCGTTGACTCAAGACGGTAGATCACTCAGGGGTACTTGACTGGTTGACTGAAACACCGTATAGATAATAACGGGATTTATACTGAAACTTATGGTCTCTACAATTCATTATCCACTGAGAATTCGGGGGAGCAACATTTATAGGAACGGCATTAACTTAACTTTTTACAGGTAATTAGTAAATGGGTTTATCCCACCTTGCGATGTAAATGGAGGCTGTTGTACTACGGCGTTCGGTACAGCGAGCTCCTGGGGTCCTCCATCCTGGTCGGCGTCACGTGGAGAAAGACCCCCGCCTGCCACACAGTAATGCCAGATATCCGTGTTGCATGTTACAATCCGCCCTGGCAGTGGGGGTTCCCGATTAAAAGCTGTTCGCGATAAAGTCAGCCATATTAAAATCAACCTGAGGAAAAAGTCGCTGCCCTGACCTGCATATGTTTGAACGGGCGCCCTGAGTTATATGCACCGAGTAAAGTTGGTAATGATGGATGGAAAGATAGTACCATATTTTAACGTCGAATAAAAAGGGATATGTAAATATTTATGATAATTTAATTTTTATTTTTATTTATTTTTTTTTTATCAAGTCTATAAATTAACAAGATTTGTAACATATTTACTTTCCTAATAATTTCGCAATTTCACTTGACCGACGCATGAATAAAGTGACAATGCCCATGGTAATGTTAATTTTACATAAGACGGAAAAATGTGCAAAGTGCATACATGTAGATCTTAAGCAGGGCTTTCAAAAGTGCTCATTTTACCGCGAATAGTCTATACCAGAGTTTGGCAAGGCGCGCCCCGTTTGCTGCAACCGCCTTCCTGGTTTGTCCTTAAGTGACAGGGCGTGTTCAGGCGATGATGTTATTAAAGACGCGTTCACGCCAACGGAACAGTATGTTACACTCATTCAATCTTTCACAGACAAATTCATCAACGCACAACCGAAACAGTTGGAAGGAGAAATATGAAATTTAGGGTTGGCTTCTTCTTACAGTAAAGGCATCCAGTGAGAATGGAATTTAAAAAAAAATTAAACTGTTAAGTAAGCGCAAAGAAGTAAAATGAATTTTCACAGAATCTTTTAATGACAAGACCCAATAAGATATCGGCATGTTGTTTTTCGCTAAAAAGGATTATAGAATCCCAAAATATATAATTTCTGGATTTTTTTTAAAGTATGTACTAAGGAGGGAATATATGTAAGTTTTTTTTTAAATATATTCCTTATTACCATCTCTAAAAAAGAATGATTATCGCAAAGTATGTTTCGTCAGAAAACTATGTAAACAATGCCTAAATACCAGGTTTTCTAAAAGAAATTCCATGTAAAGAGATGGGGAACGCTCAAATGGTGGAGGGTTCTCTTTTATAATAGCCTACTTGTAACTTATTTGCTTTCTGCTTCCTGCGACTGTAGTGATGTTTCTAATGTTTATGCTAATGCTAATGTTTAATTAGTTTAAAGTACTCTTAATGTATGTAGATGTGCGAATGAGCATGTGCGAGTGGACATTGTATTAATATTTTATTTTATGTATATTTTTAGGTAACTGATAATTTTAGACGTTTTATATTGCAATTTTAATATCTTACATTAATTAATTATTTTGGTCTTTTTCCTGTGTTCAGATAGTTACATGTGGTGATTTTCTGTCCTTCAGCAATCCTTAAAAATAAATTTCAGCTTTAGAACTTTTGCTAGTCAGTGTTATCTTGTAGTTAAATTTTATAAATAGTACAATTATATGTATACGGATATATGTCAGGTGTGTATATTGTTTTGTATATGTATATCGGTGTTATTTGTGTAATTTCAGTATAAAGGTTAATTGTATTATATGTAAGTTGCTTTTATATACTTCATAAAAGCTTCTTTCTAAGTTTATAGTAGACAAGTTTTGTGTTATTGTTTTATTTATTTTTATCTCCAAATAAATAAGCGTTATGTTTTATTATGCAAAGTGGTTAAGTGTAAGAGAAGGTGATGCTTTAACTTCGCTACAGAAAATAAAGGCGTTATTATTATTATTATTATTATTATTATTATTATTATTATTATTATTATTATTATTATTATTATTATAAATGTCTGAATTCCGGCTACGTTGTCAGAGGGGTTGAAAAAGCTATAATGTGTTTTAAAGAACTCGCTTATGCTTTCTGTGCAGTGCTCATCTCCGTAAAAGTCGCCTATGCGTAAGTTTAAGAAACTTAAACATATTTTATATGGATATAACTTCCCATCCTGCTGGTTTTATAAAACAAATTATCAAAAAGGAGACAAGTTTCACTACACAAAAAAACATCTCTTAACAGGTAAACTAAATTGAGACGTCACGTATCAATTTGATAAATTGCAGAAAACTTAATGAGGACTTAACATAGTCGTTGTTTAAATTACTTTAAGAAATAATAGGAGGAGGATTATAAGAATTGAACAATAATAACAATGCATTGTCGTGTGTTGTCACCAATCGAAGTGAAATAAATTGCAGAAAACTTAATGAGGACTTAACATAGTCGATGTTTAAATTACTTTAAGAAATAATAGGAGGAGGAGGAGGAGGATTATAAGAATTGAACAATAATAACAATGCATTGTCGTGTGTTGTCACCAATCGAAGTGAAATAAATTGAGTACGGGTATGAGGCGATGCTTGTATCGTACGTGATGAAAGTCAACATTTGAAATGCTCCGTGTAATGTAAACCGCAGCTAGCAGAACACTTTCTATTGTCCTGCTGAGTTTCTCCTTTCCTATCATTGTTAAAATTTCGAACATAATTTAACGACTTCTAATGGTTCTAAGAAGAAGATTACATGAGTGGACTAAGAAATACTAGGAATACCGAATTTTCAAAAACATATGTCATTGCTATAATGTGTGTAACGCTTACTCTATTTAATGAAGGGCCTTTCAATCGGAAACCAAATATAATAACACAATTCTGATAAGGATATGACATATTCGTACTTTTAAGAATTCGCGTCAAGACTAATGTATAAGAGGCAATTATCTTTTACACTCAAACACAGTGCAGTTATTTTAGGGTCGTTGTATAAAGTATTTCTTCTATGATCATTGAGTTAGGCCTAACAGCAAGCATCTGGTAAGCAAAATAATTGAATATTTCGTCCTTCAAACACGTCTCAAATCTTCAAGTGCGAGATACAGTGAACGCGTGGATCAAAAAATTTGCAAGAAAACGAAATCTCCAATTTTATGTTTCACGAGAGGGCTGTAT
The DNA here is from genome assembly GCA_029891345.1 of Dryococelus australis. Classification (NCBI taxonomy): domain Eukaryota; kingdom Metazoa; phylum Arthropoda; class Insecta; order Phasmatodea; family Phasmatidae; genus Dryococelus; species Dryococelus australis. The sequence goes on from CM056997.1 coordinate 8,411,552, forward strand.
TTAAATTGTAGAGTGAGCCTTCTGAGTTCGTATTTCCCAGAAAGGAGATAGAATAAAGTGAAGTAATTTTTACGTCCCAACGAAGCGAGAAATAAAAGGGAGACATTCTGTGAAAACCAATAGGAAATAAATCACCTGGAAGCTCAGATCACAGCAGCAAAGGAATTACTTATATTTGAATGGACAACGGAACAGAGCTTTCTGTCGCAGAGGAACTTAAAGATTTTCCTCTTGAAATTTCGCGTGGTCTATCAAGTCGCAAAATTGATGGTCTGAATTTATAAAAGGATATCTTGAGATGAAACAAATTTTATTTAAAGGACTTTCCAGTCGCTGCAAAGATAGGCCTGTAAAAGTTGATGTTTGGTAAACGTCCACAGTACAAATTTGACACTAGCGGTAAGTGAGGTTACAAAAAACTCTAACTCATTATGGGTAACAAATTTAACAGCAACATAATTTTGGTGTCGGCAGCTGTTTAAACTGCATGTTTCATACCAGAAGCCAATAAACTTGGCATGAAGATATAATTTTTAGCAATAACTTAATTTAGATATTTTAGTTTCCCTTGCGACCAGATTGGTTACTACACTCAGTACATAATAAACATCTGTGGGCATAGTAGAAACACCGAAAATAACTGCCGTAGCCCAAATATACTAAGTGCTGCCTTAAGACAGTGCGATTCTGGCTTGACTCTGAAAATACTGCAGTCTATAAAAATATATCATAAAATGTTTTGACCTTCAAAATAATCACGTATACAACATTTCATACTGCAGTTCATAAAAGTTTGTGTACGCTGAGATCTCCGATTTAATTCCAGGGTGGGCGATTTCGGACGATTGGGGCGGACACCTATGTTAAGGAAATAATATATTTTTCTTTTTTCTGTATGTTCCTTTTCCTCGCAGAATTCATCCTGGAACTGGCCCACTTCTACCTGACATCATTCGCCACTTTAGCCACGTTACAAAGTCTTACTATTGCATAACATCTTCTTCTAAAGGCTGTTCTCGATCAAGTGAGCACTTTAGAAATTCACCTTAGAAAAAATTACTGCCCCTGCATGCATATATTCTAATGGGTGCAATGAATGGCATTCACCCAGTAAAGTTGGTAACGATGGATGGAAAGTAGTTCCATATCTTAACGTCGAATAAAAAATGTTAGGTAACCATTTGGCACAGCATAAATTATTCATTTCGCTTTCTGTTTTTTTTTTTAATTACAGCGAAGTGTAAAAATGAGGAGATTTGTAAAGTATTTACTTTCATAATAATTTCACAGTTTCATGACCGATGCGTGAATGAAGTGATGTGGCCAAGGGCAATGTTAATTTCACATAAGGCGGAAGAGCACACAATGAGTATATCGTCCGCGGATAATGCCATTGTAGACACGCGTCCTAGACGTACATATTACCGCTACAGTCAGTTCTCATGGCTCTTGGCCGGAAGTCAGCGGATCGATTACTAGCCGGGCCAGGGATCTAAGAGGCTGCCCCTCGGGTCCACGTTTAGGTGTCTTGTTCTTCTTTAATACTCGCATCGCAAAAGGCAACTAGAAACCACCGCATGGTACTCCACTCCAGTGTTCAAATCATAGACCTTATGCAGGCGTGAACTTAAAGTCCTGAACAGGGGCATGTGTACCTCCCTTAAAAATTTTTTTAACGAGCATGTTATGTAAAGTAAAACCGTAGAGTGTGTGATTTGTGAACGAAAAAAAAAAGACAAAATTGTTTTCTACAGGGAAAATTACTTCAAATACCCTACCATATTTTCAACCAATCTATGACTTGTGGAGTAGAATGCCATTTACGTAGGTAATCTACTCCAGTGTCCCAAAACAGAATTGCTTTCTCTTTCCCCCGCTACCAACTGTTGTCTAGCCCATGAAGTTTGAACCGGACTGTTGTTAGAGCTGATAATTTTGCTACTTAATAAAACATTAATTTTGGCACGCTTCAATGAAGACAATTTCAGAATGGGAAATCCAGGATGGCCATCCCTGACGTTTGTGTTCTATCATCTCGGAACTCTTGTGCGCTGAAAAGGACGCGGTTTATTCCGCGATATAGTCTGCTCGCTTCCTCCTTTCTTGGAATTTCTCTTGGTGGGCCTGCACTTTCTCTGACCAAGTTTTAAGGGGCCGAGGTTGCGTAGAGGTCAGACTACTCGCTTCTCGCCTAGGTGAATCGGGTTCGATCGCTGACGGGGTCGCTCCCTGATTTTTCGCATGTGAGAATCGTGCAGGACGATGCCGCTGGTCGGTGGGTATTCTCGGGGATCTCCGGTTTTCCTACGCCCTTGCGTTCGGCGCTACTCCACACTCATCTCATTTCACCCTCATCGGCTCTCAAGACGTTGATGTTACGAACTGTCTATATCTTTCCACTCCACTCCACCAAGTTTTAATACAGCTGGAGTATATTTTTCTTGCCCTGTGGAAACCAACATGAAAATAAACATCCACGTAATTATTTAAATACGTGATTTTTGTAGGTCAATGGTATCTCGTAACCAGTGTTGGTCCATGCGCAGGAGGGAAGCCCCATCTTTAGTCATCGATTCACACCAACCGTTCAGATGAACAGCCGTCGTAATGAGTCCCTCGGGTACATCCGGCCGGCTCGCATGAATCAAAATGAAACAAGGGCTGGAGGGGGTGTCGGATATAAAGTATAGCCCGGGGCAGACAGATTACCTGGGGCACAGGATTGGAGTTGATGATGACACATCGCTGTCAGTGACAAGTGGACACTGTGCAGAACGTGACACTGGCCCGCGGGGATGCCTGTCAGCCTCCCTGCTGCTGACGAGACATCACTCACGCGACGCTCTGCGCATGGAAGGATTGTCCTCGGATACCGCGCGTGTACTACACGAGCGCTCGACATGCTCATTGTATACGTGCTTCTCGGTAAACTGTCCTAATTTCAAACTAATTTATTGAAAAAACATCACTCTGCCCCTAACAGCATGTATTTTAGCAGATGCTCTGGCTGGCATGTCCGCAGTCAAATTGGCTGTGAAATACGAAAAATTTTCCCGTATCTTAACGTGGAATTCAAATTTTAACTTTTACAGTTGTGACTGTAAAATATATTTGAAAATTGGGTTTGTTTTGCGTGAATACGTCTACTTTGACGCGCTCGAGCGCCTTGATGTTTGTTTTATGTTCCCGGCACCGCTTCACTCGATAATATTGGGTTTTATGGGTATCACTGGATTGCTTTAGAGATGCTCTTTCCAACCGTATACGATTTCCGTATGTCGACTTGGCTTTTTGACGAGTAAAGGCCGAAATTGTGTTCAGTTTTCTTAGTTCTTTACATTAAATGCATACAATTTCACCATAATCATGCCACTTAAATGTTTTTATGCCCACAATCGATTGATCTTGGCGTGAGCTGTCGACTGAAATTCAAACGAGCGTCGTAGCTTATCTTAGTCAAAAGTTATACTACGCGGAAGTTATGAGACGCAGCGAAACGAACTCAAGAGTGCCCCCCCCCCCCCCCCCTTGCACCTTTTTTCCCACCATTATGCTTCATAGTCCTCATTCAACGTAACATATATTCTTTGACCCTTTGGCAATCGAGTGGTGTAAATGGATTTTGAATGTAGACGATAGATTCGGAGCTTCAATGCCAAACTGTATCTCCCGATTTTATTGCCATCGGAGTTTCTGGATTGCCTCCCGCTATGGGTGCAAATTTAAAGACGTATTCACGTCTAAATTGAAAATTTTAATGAATGAACAAATCACATTTCTCACGACGTTTCGGAGACAGACAGGTAGTTTGGTAAACTCCACAGTGCACAGCCAATAGACGCCTGCAATTGGGGCGTCTGGAAAAGTGGCACCAGAATGGTCCAAGTTATTCCCCAATAGGGAACAAACCTATTTTAATTTGGTTTTAACTTAAACGTTTTTACATTAATCAATTATTTTACCTTTTTTTTCGCGCAATCGGCTTTGGTAATCGAGAAAGTTTCACAAACTAGGGAGATCAATTAATACAGTGTTGTTTTATTTTGGTTTTAGAAAATATTTTTGTGGCAATTAGGATTGTGAATGTTGTTGTTAGTGCATTTATTGATGTATAATAATGGTACAAACGTATTGATAAAACAAGTTCAACAGGAAACTAAAAAGTAAAGCTAGAAACCTAAAATATTTATTCGCTTACGTTGTGACTTTAGCTATGGATCTTTAGGGAGTAGCGCTCAGGCACAAAGATCTAAATTCAAACCTCAGCTGGGCTTCTGACTTATTTTATATCAACCGAAACTAGGAGTTGGGGACCGTTCTACTTACCAAGCCACCTCACGTCCAGCTGACATGACCGCTGTTCTACATGTGGAGGCTGCGCGCTGTGATCTCCCCTTAACGTCTCCATGACGACGTGACGCCGGCCAGCCAACGACGCAGTACCAGGACACTTCCGGGCGAAAAAAATTTCTTAGCCTTCTCGAAACTTTCGATGTAATTGTAAAGGGTTCTGCTTGAGATCTTAGCAGGGTACGGTTTACAGATTAACTTATAACCAAACTGAAATTAACACGTATGCTTTACCCGGGATTCGAACTCAGAACCTCCCGCACCCCAGATCGGCGGCGCACTAACCGACTGCGCCACAGGAGGTCGGCGATAACTTATAAAGAGGGGGAGGGGGAGGTTTCTTGGTGGCATTTAAAACATATGTAAAATACGTATAACTGTTATTCATTTAATGTAACTTTTATGTTCTTTGTGGGAAAAGATAATATTTTAACCAAATTATATCTTGATACTACGCTTTTGTACTGTGGGATAAAATTGTGAATGGTTTAAGTATTATAAAATAATTTAATCTTCTGAGAAATTTTTTCACTTAAGTATACCCAACCCCTTGCGGACATATTGGGGAAGCTGTCGGGTCTTTTCCAGTTTACCAACTACGTTGAAGAGACATCGAGACGCAAGGCCTCGTTCTGTGTGTGCTGGCACAGACCGTCACAAGTAGCATCAGACAAACTTGTTTAGGTTCGACAAAACTTCACTGGCCAGCATTATGTCGTAACTCCGTTCGCCGGACAGAGTCGGGTGTGATTCACTCGCCAGCTGGCGGCCCAGCCAATACGGAAGCAGCAGACAAACATATACACTCTAAATTCGAATGAGCGTAAAAACCACTGATTCACAGTGAAATTCAACTACTCGAATAAGTGAAAATGGTTCCACTTAGAATAAGTAGCAAACCACTGATTGTTTCAGTGAAACATATTTCACTGGTTTAATTAAAAACGTGATGTTTCACTGATCGAATAAGTGACGGCCGACTTCAGTGGCGAAATTAAATATTCTTTCTTTTTTAATTTAGCCAAATAATTACATGGAATAAACATATTTACTACAGTTTGCTATTTATATTGCGCAACTTACCATGATTTATAAATGCAGGAAATCTTGCGGGTGGCCGGGATTGAACTCGAATACCCCTTCAACTTCACTTTTAGGCCGTTACCTTACTATCTGAGCTACGAAGTCAAGTTGGGAAAGGAGTGGAAAATAAACGTATTAACGTTATTGTTCAAAGCTTGAAGATTTAAATTATATGCCCTTACTTTTTAGTTTTTGGTGTAATTGGTAGCGATAAGATTGTTAAAACGAATAGTATAGATAAGTGCATTCTTTTCACCAATTTATATGCAATTTGAATATTCAAACAGAGCTCTGTGATGATCAAATTAAAACGAAATTAAATACTTAAAAACGGAATGAAATGCTGAATGTTCATACATATTACCTCGTAGAATGGTGTCAGGAAAGAGGAAACACATTTTAGAAAGTGTTTTGTATTGTTTTTATTAGTTTATTCGTAGTTATTTCAATTGATACACATTGTTTGACGGCCATTTTAACACGTTGTTTGACGGCCATACTGATCCAACAGTCAAAAAACAAACCACTGAAAAACAGGGAAAAATGACCAATGAATCAGTGGAAAATGTTACTGAAACAATAAGTGAAGGAAATCTGGCATTTTTAAAAATGATTCATAAGTTAAATTCACTGAAGTGACTGCTGAATCAGTCAGATACTGTTGACTGATCGAAACAGCGAAAGTCTCACTGATTCACATTTAGAGTGTACTTCAAGGCCAGTTCCCAGCTTCGCGCAGACGATTAGCAAGTGGATACGTCGGCAATGACAGAACCGCCAATACATTTCGCCCTTGTGTATTCGTTGCTCTGTTTCACGACGTCAAAGGTTCACGTGCACCAATCAACACTCGCGTGCCGTCGGGCATGGCCGCGGACAAAACTAACAGCAACTAAGCAGGCCCTTATGGCGAACGTCACACATTCACGTGCCACGGTTTAACTTCCTGTGGTCGCAAATATGCAGGGATATTCAGACAATTAGTTCCCGATTAGAGGGGCATTGTTAAACGTCATGTTTGTTTCTCATTCACAGCACGATTTGTAAAGTTCCACGACACTTTAAAAATAAATTTTGCCGTCAATATAATGCCTATAGGCCATTTATTTATCACGTGGCACTTAAAAACTATTAACTCTATAACACAAAAAAAAAGGAAAACTAAATCCGCGAATAATAATTTTAACCCACGCTCTTTTAATAAGACCGTACTACATGCCAAATCTGCCGGGAGCACGCTGTTCAATATTTAAGTAAAATGAATACATTTTTGGGAATCAAATTTTTATATCATAACTTAATTACTAAAAATGCTTATTAACTCTAAATCACAAAATGCTATGATTCGGAGTTTGATAGTTGGACGAGGGGCTTGAGAAAAATTCCTGGTTAACCACTCACCCCTCTCCCAACTGCCAAATACGAAAATTAATATAACTTCATTTTCCGCTATATATTGATAGTAATGAAGATGATCCACTTACTTCCCCCCCCCCCCCTTCGTCGCGAAATAAATTTTACCCATGCAGTTCCACGAGTCTTTCTCTCAGGGCGTGCAGACTCGAACAAGAAGTTACTAATATTACTAATAAGATTACTTTCCTCAACTTGGGTGCAATTAATTTTTAATAAGTTCTTAAAAGCTGAGTTGGTAGGTATCTTTTGACTTCTCTTAAAAAGCAATGACATTAGAAATGAAACCAGTAGTGAGGCGATTACAAATACACACGTGCCTTACCCAGGGCTTGAACCCAGAAAACCTTGTAAAATAAGCTAGCGTACATGCACTGTATTATGGAGTTCATATTTGGATAATCAACTTCGTATTTAATCAGTATAATGTTTCGAATGGTAGGGTTTAAAATCTTAAATATTTAGAGGGCCATCACTCTGAAAATAAATGACTTAGTCTCTTAAAATTTTGTAAGTTTACATGGCCTACCATAGTGCTGCTTGTGTGCAGAATTTTGTGGAAATCGGTTGTTTGGTCCCTGAGATATGGCACAGAAATTTGATTTTATCATTTAATGCTATCGTACTAAATTACCAAATAAAAAAATTGTTATACGATGCTTCCAATGTATACTGTCTACATACAAAATCTGGTTAGATTTTTAAATATATGTGGCAAACTTAGCTAAATTATTTATGACGTCGCCATTTTGAACATTGTTGTCTGTCCCATTTAAATCATGGATGTTTATCTGGAATGCTGTAGCATTTATTGTTTGCACAAGTTGGTACAAACTAGTTGAAATGTTCCGGTGTAACATTTTGGGGGTATCCGTTGATTGGTCCTCGAGGTACGTCAAAATACTTCCATAATTTTCATATGGCGATCTTCATAAATGGAGTACAAAAAAAAGTAATGTAGTAGCAAATTCGATTATTTTATACTGGCAATATACAAAGTTATGTTAAAATATATTACACAACTTCATGGATATAGCACACCAAACTAAAATGACTTTATACCCGCCATTCTGGAAAGAAGTGTATCATAAATTAAAAAATACATATATAAATATGGCCTACCACAATGCCACATCTTCACGAAATTTTGTAAGTATGGGTTTATTGTTTCCCGAGATATGAGATAAAAACTTATTTTTTATTGGCGAGGCTATCATACGAAATTGCAGAGAAATGAGGCTCTGCATAAACATATTTGATTGTTGTGTTAGACACTGACAGCATACAAAGTTAAGTTGGAGTTAGTTTAGTTCATAAAATATGCTGATCTAATGTATTTATATAGTCACGATTTTGAAAATAAATGCCTGGCCCACTTAAAACACCAGTTTACACCATATACTGCAGTACTATTTGTTTGCAAAATTTTGTAGGAATCTGTAAATTGTTTCACGAGATATGACATGAACAAATTATTTATTCGCATGGCGATATCTTACAACATGGAGAACAAAAAATGATCCGTGTATATACAGTTGAAAGCTGTTATATCTACTGCCAGCATTTAATGATAAATTGTAAATAATTAAATGGTTTCAATGATACAGCATTTATAGCTAAAATTACTAAATTTACACCATTTGGAAAAAAGTGTCTGGCACATTTAAAACATGACATTTTTATCATCTATTGCAGGACTACTTCTTTGCCAAATTTTATAGGAATTGGTAAATTGTGTCCAGAGATATGACATAAAAATGTATTTATTCGCATGGACTGTCTTACAAAATGGCGTGCAAAATAAGCTCAATTTAGATACAGTTGATATTTGTAATATCTACTGCCAGCATACAGAATTATGTTAGAATTGAATTGATTACATAATTCTGACGATTTAGCTTTGTAAGCTAAAATGACTACATTGCCGCCATTTTGAAAACAAGTGTATGACATTCTTAAAACTTAACATCATCTGCATAAGTGCTACTTGTTTGCCAAATTTGGTAAGAATAGTTTTTTTTTTTACCGAGATATGACACCATAACTTTAATTATTCGTACGGCGCTATCTTTGAAAATGTCCGGCAAAAGTGGCTGTGTGTAGGTATACATAATGCTTGTAACATATACTTTCAGTACACAAAATTTGGTTGAAATCGTTTAAACGTTATGGCAGATATATGAACCAAACCGGAAAAAAATTGTATGACCACCATTTTGAAAATAAGTAAGCGATCAAACTTAATTAAGTGAACACTTTTTAAGGACCTTCTCAATTTTTCCTTTCATCCAATTTCCATTTTCCTGCTGCTTTTTAATATAAACATTGCAATGCGACCAATAAACACAGTGTATAAATTTTACCACCCTAAAACTTTAATGCCTCAGGCTGCAATAAGATATATTTAATAGTAGTTAAAGCCTGTTGGGAGGGCCTTAAAAAGTGCTCACTTTACCGTGAACAGCCTATACATGCGTTTACTTGGTCTATCATAGTATTACGTACCTGCCAAGTTGGGTGAGAATTGGTTTAATATTTTTCGAAACATAATGTAAAATCTTTTTTTTTTCGTTGAGTGTTATTTTCAACAATGGCAGACGAACAACAATGTCCATCCAAAATTTAATGCTTACTTGATACTCTGCCGGCGTACAAGATTTGGTTGAAATTGCTTTGATGCTTTACGAGATATGATAAATCACCATAAATTTTAAAATAGCCGCCATTTCTAAAGTTAAGTACCCGAAGTTGTCGATAGCTCTAGAAGTCAGGTGTCCTTACGAAGTATTGTATGTGTAGCAAGTTTGGCGAGATTCGGTGTACGTGTCCAAGAATTTGAAGTGGGAGCACACACACGCACACACACACACAGTGAGAGATACACAGACAGGAAAGTGATCTCATAAGCCTTAATTTCCTTCGGAAAGTAGCCTTCGAAAACCAGGTCCTTTTGCATTACGGGCACTACGCAGTGCGGGACTAACCGAGCGAAAGGATATAGGTTTATAACAAAAAAGAGCAACGTTTGCCCTTTGTAGAGGAGAACCATGCTACAAGCAACGTCTGCCCTTTGTAGAGGAGAACCATGCTACAAGCAACGTCTGCCCTTTGTAGAGGAGAACCATGCAACAAGCAACGTCTGCCCTTTGTAGAGGAGAACCATGCAACAAGCAACATCTGCCCTTTGTAGAGGAGAACCATGCTACAAGCAACGTCTGCCCTTTGTAGAGGAGAACCATGCTACAAGCAACGTCTGCCCTTTGTAGAGGAGAACCATGCTACAAGCAACGTCTGCCCTTTGTAGAGGAGAACCATGCTACAAGCAACGTCTGCCCTTTGTAGAGGAGAACCATGCTACAAGCAACGTCTGCCCTTTGTAGAGGAAACCATGCTACAAGCAACGTCTGCCCTTTGTAGAGGAGAACCATGCAACAAGCAACGTCTGCCCTTTGTAGAGGAGAACCATGCTACAAGCAACGTCTGCCCTTTGTAGAGGAGAACCATGCTACAAGCAACGTCTGCCCTTTGTAGAGGAGAACCATGCTACAACTCGGCAAGTAGAAGTCAATAAGAGTTTGTTTTTTTTTTTGTGTATTTTTGAGTTTATAAATTTTCATTTTCCTGCAATTTCAAGGGCGTTAAAAAATCTTATATCAAACTTTTTGTATCAATGTGGGTCCCGGGGAAAGACGTACAAAGTATTTTTTTTAGGAAGTGATATCGTTTAAGGTAGGTGAAATCTGCCTTACATAATTTAACATGCAAAACCTTAATCCAGCAGTGCCTACGTTAAGCTTCCAAATTGAATCACTATCAAAATAATGGTTTTGTTTCTTTTCCCGATATAGTGAAGTACTCAAAATATATTTTCCTTGATGCAGTCATCCTGTTACACACCGGTATTCGGTCTTATTTTAAGATCGAAATTTAATTGACACTTTTGGTTTAAAAACTTCACACTGCGTGGAAAAAAATATTAATTGATTAGTCGGTTCTTCGAAACGCATTTAATTGGTACAATCCTTACATAGCGAAAGTTTATTTATTTGCATTCGTTTTGCGTCATTACCAGTCCGTTTACAGTTTTGCTGTATTTGCCTTATCGAAGTGTAAGACGAAACGTTTGGTTAAATAGAAAATGAATCTGAGAGAAAAACTTTGTATTTACTTGCAGTCAAATATAATTATTCAAAAAAGTGGAGAGGGTAATAAATTGTTACGCCACGGTTTCAATTAATTCACGCCTTTGAAAAACTGCAAACGTTCTGCGTATAGTTTTAAATTCGTCCTGAGGGAAATTATAAAACTGCCTTGACAGTATATGTTTCTGCACTAAATATATTTTTATTATTATTGCCACGAGGGACCTTACAATTGCCTTGCAGTGCAATACACTATATGTTTTTGCACGAAATTAATTTTACTATTATATCTGCAGTTGACTATAAAAACCTACTGACAACTGTGCAGCCGGAAAATATGCGAACAACAAGGCGAAGCTCTCCTCCCTTCTGAACAGAGTAATTCACAACTGTTGGTGGGTGGGGGGGGGTGGGGGGAGTGTAGCACTGGCCATAACTCGTGCCACTTCTATTTCCTATGTCCAGACGCTCGCGATCGATGGAAATGTTTATGCGCGGACTAGGTGCAAGGTGTGGAATAAAGGTGTCAATAATGGCATCAACTCGCAAGTCAAGAAATAAAACTTTGCTCAGTCAGTGCAGAGGAGTCATAATGAGTGTGATTAATTTCGTGATAAGGAAAAAAGCAACCGAACAGTATTTATTCTTCCGATATGTATAATAAACGTGCAGCAGCTACAACAGGCAAATCGGTACGAACTATATGAAAATTAGAAAAGGAAAAAATATAACTGATGCAAGTGATGAGAACTGCATACACCTGGGAATGAAAGGGTGAAAATTGTAAAACAAATTCTGTTTAGATAATTTCGATGTTGATGTAATTCGGCACATTGTACGTAAGTTTTATACGGTTGAAGGAGACGTCATTAGATAAACAAATTGCCAACGGTTTTAAAAACATGAGATAGATTTTCCTGGTAAAAGGGAGGCTTTGAGACAAACCCTTAGAAAAAATTGGATTACACTCCAAAGAGTGAAAATACAAAAGAAAGGGTTTAATGGAAACAAATGACATTGCCGCCTGGAGAAGGGAGTATTTAAGACGAATGAGAAACAATAATGAGCAAGGTAGTTTTATCTCTATATATGTAAGCTAATTATATATATATATATATATATAATTAGCTTACATATACTTGTAACGCCAAAGAATAACGTCTGCAGTGTGCGCAATGCCGATATATGCTGTTCACGGTAAAGTGAGCACTTTCGAGGTGCTTTCAGCCATAGTTTATCCTTGAACCCCTTTTTAAAATAAATATCACCATGTAAGTAATTAACACAGTGTGTACATTCCACCATACTCTGAAGTTAACGTCTAAGAGTAAAATAAAATAGATTTATTGACCATTGCTCCAAATGAGAGGGCTTTCAAAAGTACTGTCTTTACCGTGAACAGCCTGTCATGCAGGCTGGTGTCGCGCGACATTTGCTACGGGGCGGTTTGAGGTATTTGGGTGGGGGGGGGGGGGGGGGGGGTGTTGTCCGCTAAACCCAAGGTCACCGTCACACACGAGCTCCTATTCGCTGCTGTTATTCCCCTCGTTCAAAATTTTCTTCAGCGCTTCTAAAATGAACAGTGGTTGAAACGTTAAGAAAGTAATGATTGGCTTACAACTCGTCTACGTTTATGTCTACTGTGTTCTGTTTTCAATAGTATGAAAAATTTTATTTCCGACTACAATTGGCAGGAACTACGCCATTCCTGGACTGCTAAATTCAATTTTTGTTTCCTTTGCCCTGTCTCGCCAAAAACATTTTCCATTCGTTAAAAAAAATATATTCAAGTAAATTAAGACTAATTTTCTAGAAAACTCAGGCTTAAGGCTTCAACGGTTGTATTTACATATGCACATTAATGTGTGTGAAACCTTCTCTTCCATGAAAAAAGATCCCAACAATATTTCGACTCCTAAACGAAACTTCACCAAAAGTGACGAACTTATAGTACCCGAGTGAAGGAGCCCTAATTTAATAGTTTGGGAAAATAATACAAAACGGCGAGGATACTTGATTACAGTAATGTTCAAACCAAGTGTATATTGACTCGGGGCTCAGAAAGTGAGTCAAGGCGGGTATTGGGTGAGACGTCTTCGCCAGAATAACCACGTCGCTCTAGTGCATCTCAGAAAAAACGTGCTTCAAAGAGGTTATTGAGGAAACTGTTACTAAGGAAAACATATCAAACTATTTGTAGCTCCTGGGTGACGAGTTCATCCTGCGTTGTTTCTCTAACTCGTGCGATAATAACATTTATGGATTAGCGACGTCTCCTTTCCATGTTGACATGTTGACATAGACGCGCTGCCAGAAACCCACCCTTCAAGAGCAAGCGTCGGAAATAAAAAAAGTATTCAGCTGTGAAATACGATTTTGAGATGATTAAGAAAACATTGCTTTGGGCCAAGTACTTCAAAGATTATCTCGACATAGCAGAGCAAACGCTGCTATTGTATTTGCCTTTTTCAAGCACCTATCTGTGTGAAAGGGCGATCTCAGAAGTAGTAGAAATATAAACGAAGTATAGAAGCAAACTCGATATTGCCAGTGATATACGTTGTGCAATTTCTTCTATCCAATCAAGGATTGGGAATCTTGTTAAAATATGTAAGCTCATCCGTCTCATTGATTAATTCGCTCAACACCATTTGTGTTCAATAAGCATTAAAATTTAATGATTAAATAAAACCTACGAGACTTTTATTCATTTTTTGTTTTACCCTTATAATAATGAAGTTTTGTAATGGGGGGAAGGGAGGGGTAGTTTTTTTTTTGCAGAAGGGAGGCGTGATAAACTAAAGTTTGGGAACCCCTGCTCTAGTGTGTGTAAGCCACCGGGAACCCTTTTAAACACTTTCTGCACTCGACAAAGTTATCTAGCGAAACAATCACTTGCATCAAGATGCTTTCGAAACATCTATATGTGTCGGTGAAGAGCTGAACGTTTCACTTGCTGTTCGGTATTGCATTCGCCATGTCTCATGTTCACAGCTCACAGAGAGCTCATCAGGAGTTCCGATGATCCCTTGTTATTGACCCGCTGCATTCCAGGGAGTGGCCTCACTCACTTCATCCTCTAACCACAAATAACCCAATTAATTGTGTTCATCGACTTCTCGTGCTCATTCAAGTATTTTATGCTTGAACAGTAAAATTCAACCATGTAATTTTTTTTTGCGAAGGGCAGTTTTTTGTTATTACCTTATGCTCCTCACTTTCCATGAGACGTCAAAATAAAATTGATTAAATATGTTTATGAGATATTAAAAGTGAGGCAATTAAAATTAATGATTGCTCGTATGGCATACGGGCAACGTGCTCGCATTATTAAGGTGCCCGTCTATCTAACGCGCGTACTGGGTTGCAGTGGTTGTGTAATATGCGTTTTTAAAACAAACTTCTTCGTTTGTGCACAACCTGTTTAACACGAAAAGAAATAATTCATGAGACTAGGGCGGAATACAACTTTCAATTGATCACGCGTATTGCAAACGCAATTCATGAGACTAGGGCGGAATACAACTTTCAACTGATCACGCGTATTGCAAACGCAATTCATGAGACTAGGGCGGAATACAACTTTCAACTGATCACGCGTATTGCAAAAGCAATTCTGAAGCTCTTTGACGTGGCCAAAAACGAAATTTCCAGACTGTTATAGCTTATAATATTCTGGGAACATTCTTGCAAAACCAGTATGGGACCATGCACTTAAATTTGCTACAGATTTTCAATAGTTGAAATGGTAGGGTTACCACTTTAAGTCCGGTAGGTAGAACCAGTACGACGAGAACGCACTCCAGTTCTGAGCCTTGCCCGTAAAGGCGATGGCACACTCGATGCAGATGACAGTATTACCCTTATTGCGCACGCTCTTCTCGGGAGCTGTATATTTACCAACTCCTTGTCACAAGTTGTTTTCTGGAGGCTTTTTCGAAATTTTCGGCACCTCAAGACATTAATAATTACTGTGAAAACCTTCTTATACTTTTAGATATTCACTGCCTTTGTTACTCTCAAAGCACTGATGGAATATCATAGAGAATATCTTATTTCTTATCTTCCATCAGTGCTCCGAGTGAATATCTAACAGTGTCAAAAGGTGTTCACTATTTTTATTTACGTCTTGTCGTGCCAAAAATTTCTATAAACCGTCTGGAAAACAACTTTCGATATAAATTGGATTAAATATACTGCATTCGTGTTCCATTCCCCGTAAGAGAGTTACGTGTTAGCCCGAAACCATACAGTAAATTTACACTAACTAGGTACGTTAGCAGTGACAAATAACTTCTTTCGTTCTGGATATACTACTACTTACATATATATATATATTAAATATACTGCATTCGTGTTCCATTCCCCGTAAGAGAGTTACGTGTTAGCCCGAAACCATACAGTAAATTTACACTAACTAGGTACGTCAGCAGTGACAAATAACTTCTTTCGTTCTAGATATACTACTACTTATATATATATTAAATTTAAAAATATTAATCACTATTCCCACCAAAGTTTTTTTATGTTACTGAAGGAAGACCATATAACGGACTGTGCAAAATTTTTGAAGTTTTAAGTTTACGTATTTTTCCGCTGGTTTGGAAGCTACTGTTGGTCGAAAAACTAGACATGATTTCTCTATCTTACAACTGTACAACTGATTGCCTCTAAATATTGGACAGAAGTATAGCTGTTCAAAACGAAAATTTAAAATTGTAATTTTTAATGAAAAAGAAACGTTAATCATTTTATTATAGCTTTATTCTCACATTTTTAAATGAAAATTCTTTTATGGAACTAGTAAAAAATGTATCACCAGAATGGGAACCCAGTTACGACTTTATCCTGGAATTAAAATCTGGTAGTGAGAGAGAACATGTTCCTATAACCATATAGCCACAATTACCTTGATTTCTTTGGTGTTATGAGGGTAAGAATGGATTTTTTTTTTAATGTCAAATAACCACGTGGTCCTACCGGAACAGTGTTCGGTTGCTGTGAGCCCTCTGGGCCGATGTTGAAGATTCAGTTTACTGTATAGGCCATACTTCACTCTTTTCTGAAGCCCTGCTAAAGTTCTACTTCCAAGATATTCCACCGCCTCATGTGAACAAAGTCTAGAAAATTACACCAAAGGGACAGCGCACCGCATGCGTGCGCACTCAGTGTAATACAATTTTGCATGTGAACTATTTCTTACTAGGTATTACTAACACCCGTATTTTCCCCTTGTTCTTATTTGTTTTAAATATAAATCAAATATGAAAATGCATAGATAAAACATGCCTTAAATTTAAATCTAACCTAAAATAAAGTCCTTTCATGTTAACACACAAGTATAAAATGCTTGTGATACAGAACATATATAGGAATAGGAAACAACCAAACACATCATACACGGCAGTGGTGTTAATTCCATAGACGCAAGGTGAGCAATGCTTGCCCTATACATATTGGAAATGTTTGACCCTTTATAGTTTTAGCCTTAACTTTAAACACATTTAATTCCGAGTTTCACGTTTACAATTCGAGAAACAGAGTTTTCGTAACTCCCGTACTGTACACGCATAGTGCTGCTATCTAGTATTTATTTCCACAAACGGGAGCGACTAGCGATTAATCGAACTGGCAAGCAACAACACGCCACACGCTCGACCGCGTTACTTCGGCAGGGTGAGCAGTCGTTCTGTTTGCGTCCTCCAGTCCGACATTCTTCTTTGGAAAGTGTATGAAAGTGTTCCGGAAAGCGGGAGTTATCTTATAATTTGTAATATGTTCTCTACATAATACTCAGTTTAATTATTATTAAATTCATTTCGTTTACTTTTTTAATAACTAATGTTAGGTATTATAAAACGGCGAATGCATGTAAAGTTGGAAGTTGCGTTTGTTAGTAGAAATTGCTTCCAGTGTAAAAAAAAAAAACACTACACGCCACTGATACACGGGGTGATTTTTTAAAGGTTGCAATAAAAAAGTACCACGAATAGATTATAGCAGCCGAAGTGGCGTGGTTGCGAAACGGATGGCGTCACTGTAGCCGGAAAGTAGGAGGAGGGGGGAGTTAGCACCCGCCTGTTTTTCTAATTTCCCCATGTTCCGGCAGATGGCGGACTGTTTTTGATGCACTTGTCCGTCCCTCGAGCACTGACCGACCTTCCACTGTGTCGGGGCCTCTGGTGGTAGAGATCTGGAAGGGGGAGGGTGGAGCTTTTTCGCCCACCGGACAATTATTAAGGTTTATCACACCCGCCATATTGGATTTGTAAAATTTTCGCCGTGGCATGCAGTTTTAATTTTGTTTTACGTTTCACGGCTTGACAAGAAAATAAATTTTCTATACAATTTTTTTCAAGCAGAAATAATAGCCCGCTAGAAATAATTACTTATTTCTTGTCGTTTATTTCAACTTTAAAATAAAATAATAGGGAAGTTATAACGAAGTTATCCTAGTAGATGAAGCTAATACCCATGGTCTGTCGTGCACAAAAATTTTTAAACCGGTTATAATATAGTCCATTTACGGTTTCTTCGGCGTTTTTGAATAAAACCTTTGAAAAATCTCCCCACGTATGACGTGTTTAGTTATTTCCATATATGCCATGTATCACAAGCATTTTATACTTGTGTTCATAAAAGTTACTTTTTTCCCCTGTTAAATTGAAATGTTATTAATATCGTATATATAAATTATAATGCTTCATTTATAAAAAAAATTTTAATAAGAAACAGGGAGAAAATAGGTATGTTGGTAATGCCTAGTGAGAAATAGTCCTTATACAAAATACTGATACACTGAGTGCGCACGAATGTGGTGCTTTGTCTTCTGGTGTAATTCTCCAGGCTTAGTTAAGCTTAGTTTGCACGAGGCGGAGGAATATCCTGCAAGTAGAACATTAGCAGGGTCTCAGAAAAGGCTGAAGTAACCGTGAATGGATTATAGAACGTAAGCAGAAAACTTAATAAATACTAAATAGTGGTGACTGCCACTTGTTAGAGGTACTCCCTGGTGAAACACTGTTAGTGTATGCGTGTATACGAGTATATCTATAAATAAACACTCTGGGAATGCATTTTTTCTTCTTCAGAAAACTTAAAGAGTTATTATCTACAAGAGCAATTTTTTACTTTTATCGTTTTATATATATTCAGAGTTTCCATTAGGGAAAGAAACCCATACTAACTTGCATCTGTAGTCCATTGGCTTTCATCGCGTTTAATATATACAAGTTGTTGCAAAATTACATCTCGATACCCCGTGGAAACATTCTTCACATCTGGAGGATTACAAAAATGTTATATGGACATAAGTACGCAAACGATTCGTTTCTTTACTACAGTTCGTAGTGCATAACGTACAGTGTATGGTCCGCGGGCTGGATCATGTTGCTGTGGAATGCCATCGCAGCTGTATTGGCAGCCCCATACCAAACGCGTAATTGGACGCGGTGCATTGTCCGCTATTGCATCCAGGTGGAGGCTGCAATAAGAATATCGCGTGTGCTGCAGTCGGGTGTGTACGACAAGACTTAAAGAACGGTCTATGGCATCCCCGCACCGCACAGCACTTGTATAGGCCGTCCACGGTAAAGTGAGCACTTTTGAAGCCCTAGTTACTTATTTCTTTCAACCAATTGTTATCCTTCCGCCACTTTTTAATGTGAACCCTGTCATGCGAGTAATAAACACAGTGCATGTATTCACCATACCCAAAAACAAAAGTCCCGAGGCCACAATGAAATGTATTTATTGGTTATTAAGTCTGATGAAACAGCTTCAAAAAGTGCTCACTTTACCGTGAACGGCCTATATCGTGTGAATTGCCACAACGGGACCAGATCATTAATTACCACAATCAACACGTATGGAAACTGAAATAAAAAAATTATCAAAATAAACAAATTGAAATAAATAAGAAAGAGGGATTAAAAGCAAAGAAAATAAAATAAATTTTAACAGTGAAGTAAATTAATAGATAAAAAATAAAAACTCAAAGTTAGCACAAAAACGAGACATAAATATAGTAATTAAAGAAATAAACAACATATATATATATATATATTAATGTAGTATTAACATAAAGTGGATTAAATCGGATTAATAAGTTAGGGCCACGAAAACCCGCGCGTTATCGTATAGCACGGCATCAACAACAATTCGCAGTCAATGTTTGGGATGGCATTGTTGGCGACTGTTTAGAGAGAGCACATGTTCTACCAAGAAGACTTAATGGTGGAACGTATGAAGCATTCTTGACGAACGACATGCCTGTTGTTTTGGAACATGTCCGTATACACGTACGACAAAACGTGTACTTCATGCATGATGGACGATGTGAGCAGCCAAACATATTGAGGCGGGTTGCGGAACTATCAGGGATACACCAGGGATTCATCAACACATCCTGGTGTCCATGCGACAGCGGGTTGATGCATGTGTTCGTGAACATTTCCTTTAGTGCCGACTGTAAGCCTTCACACATGTGTAACTACTTCCCGTGCAGTTCCTACTGTTCTAGATGTAGTGTCGTGGCGTGAGGTGTCGTGTATCATGCAAACTAACGCTGCGATGGCATTCCACAGTAACGTGATTCAGCCCGCGGTTGGTACATTGTACATTATGTATTACGGGCTGTAGTGAAGAAACGAAGCTTTTGCGTACCTATGTCCATGTAACATTTTTTTCATCCTCCAGATGCGAGGAATGTTTCCCGAAGTATTGACATGCAATTTTGCAACATTTTGTATAGCATCCTTACGTCACAGATCTAATTTGCGAGAAATTCAGCTACTCGATAACGCATAGTGTGGCCTTGGAAGAACCCGTCGCAATGCCTCCACGTGGCCAGACGAAACCTTCAACATCTTACTACCGATTCCTCTTAAGTTACTGAAGATGTGGGAGCTAACCCACGGATAAGGTGGGGTCGCCCGTGAAGATGGGGCACTCTTCGTGTAGGTGAAGACGTGGCTGAAAATACTTCAATAACAGCATATCAGTGCGTCGCGCATGCGTGCCAGCGTACGATAAAGTTGGCACTGGAATATTCGCTGAGTATTACACACATATTTTCAATCTAGATTTCTGGTATATTATTTTTAAGTCAGGTGATTATTACAGGGTGGCTAGGAATCTATAGGGAATTTGCAGACGAATCAAGGTCTAAGGATGATTGTTGGATCATGATATTAATTACAAGTGTTATTGATGATTGCTTAATTTATTTCACTGTTACGTAAAACCTTGATAAATTTAATTTTTTCTACAAATCAACATTAGTTTCAATCAATTAGTAAGTTTAAAGATATTTTCTTTAAATTTTACATTTTTATTAAGATGTTGTTTTAATAGTTGCAACGGAGCTCAGGACTCTAGTGTTAACACGACGAGACGAGTGTGCCAACATCTTGTTAGTTAACCATCTCGGTTCAAATAACGAGATTTGGACCCCGGGGTTAGCGGCACTAGAAGGAACAGACACAATCGAAAACAGAGTCCGCAGGTCCACGTCAACTACTATTCTGCTGTATCTCTCAGTCGTGACAATGAGATTCGTCAGTAATGGCAAAAAATAGCCTCCGTATTGCAGTTAACGATTCTGAGTAATATTCTAATGAATAAAAATAATAATTTAGTGCTTGAAATGGAGCTGTTCTGGTCATTTCTGTTTGTGGCATTTTAAACTAATGAAAGGGGTAATCTGCAACTTGTCTTCTTCGACATTTATTTTGTATGAACTTGGATTTTGGTCATTGAACTCGGAGATAAACAACAATGTGCATGGCGAGCTAGGTTTGTAAGAATTTCTCTTTTGTGCTAAGTAACACGTCGCAATGCTGTACCTTCCTCTCTGGCAGCATTATTGTAAGAACTACTTGTTATTTCTTCACTAAAGTCTAAAGTAAGGAGCGATAAGTCAAGAACTACTTGTTATTTCTTCACTAAAGTCTAAAGTAAGGAGCGATAAGTCAAGAACTACTTGTTATTTCTTCACTAAAGTCTAAAGTAAGGAGCGATAAGTCAAGAACTACTTGTTATTTCTTCACTAAAAGCTAAAGTAAGGAGCGATAAGTCAAGAACTACTTGTTATTTCTTCACTAAAGTCTAAAGTAAGGAGCTATAAGTCAAGGATAAACAACAATGTGCATGGCGAGCTAGGTTTGTAAGAATTTCTCTTTGGTGCTAAGTAACACGTCGCAATGCTGTACCTTCCTCTCTGGCAGCATTATTGTAAGAACTACTTGTTATTTCTTCACTAAAGTCTAAAGTAAGGAGCGATAAGTCAAGAACTACTTGTTATTTCTTCACTAAAGTCTAAAGTAAGGAGCGATAAGTCAAGAACTACTTGTTATTTCTTCACTAAAAGCTAAAGTAAGGAGCGATAAGTCAAGAACTACTTGTTATTTCTTCACTAAAGTCTAAAGTAAGGAGCTATAAGTCAAGGATAAATAACAATGTGCATGGCGAGCTAGGTTTGTAAGAATTTCTCTTTGGTGCTAAGTAACACGTCGCAATGCTGTACCTTCCTCTCTGGCAGCATTATTGTAAGAACTACTTGTTATTTCTTCACTAAAGTCTAAAGTAAGGAGCTATAAGTCAAGGATAAACAACAATGTGCATGGCGAGCTAGGTTTGTAAGAATTTCTCTTTTGTGCTAAGTAACACGTCGCAATGCTGTACCTTCCTCTCTGGCAGCATTATTGTAAGAACTACTTGTTATTTCTTCACTAAAGTCTAAAGTAAGGAGCTATAAGTCAAGGATAAACAACAATGTGCATGGCGAGCTAGGTTTGTAAGAATTTCTCTTTTGTGCTAAGTAACACGTCGCAATGCTGTACCTTCCTCTCTGGCAGCATTATTGTAAGAACTACTTGTTATTTCTTCACTAAAGTCTAAAGTAAGGAGCTATAAGTCAAGGATAAACAACAATGTGCATGGCGAGCTAGGTTTGTAAGAATTTCTCTTTTGTGCTAAGTAACACGTCGCAATGCTGTACCTTCCTCTCTGGCAGCATTATTGTAAGAACTACTTGTTATTTCTTCACTAAAGTCTAAAGTAAGGAGATATAAGTCAAGGATAAACAACAATGTGCATGGCGAGCTAGGTTTGTAAGAATTTCTCTTTTGTGCTAAGTAACACGTCGCAATGCTGTACCTTCCTCTCTGGCAGCATTATTGTAAGAACTACTTGTTATTTCTTCACTAAAGTCTAAAGTAAGGAGCGATAAGTCAAGAACTACTTGTTATTTCTTCACTAAAGTCTAAAGTAAGGAGCGATAAGTCAAGAACTACTTGTTATTTCTTCACTAAAGTCTAAAGTAAGGAGCGATAAGTCAAGAACTAATTGTTATTTCTTCACTAAAGTCTAAAGTAAGGTCTAAAGTCTAAAGTCTAATGATACGTGACCAATTTCCAACATCTTCGTAGGTGTTAAATTATTTGCAGCTGCTTGTAAATTATTTTGCGGTGTCTGCGATGACGTTCATATTGCTTGCACTGAACTTCTATAGGCTGTTCAAGGTAAAGTGATCACTTTTTATAGCCCTCTCATTTGGAATAATAGTCAATAAACGTTTTATTTTGGCCTTAGACATTAACTTCCAAGTGCGGTGGAATGTACACACTGTGTTTGTTACTTACATGGCATTATTTATCTAAAAATGTGTTAAAATAATAAAAAATGGATAAAAGAAAACATTAAATAGACCTCAAAAGTAATCTCTACCGTGAACAGGGGCCGTGCTGGCTGAGCGGTTAGCTTGCTCGCCTCCCACCAAGGTGAACCGGCTTCAATCCCCGGCCGGGTGACCGGATTTTCGCAAGTAGGAATCATGCCGTACGATGCCGTTGATCGGCGGGTTTTCTCGGGGATCTCCCGTTTCTCCAGCTCTTTCATTCCAACGCCACTCTATACTTACCTCAATCACCCTCATCGACTCTCAAGAAAGCGCTGTTAAGAGCCACCCAAATCTCTTCACTCACTCACTCACTCTACTGTGAACAGTCTATAGTTGAAATGCTGGAGTAGGAATATACTACGGCACATTATCCAAAAATATGTGTACACACTTAAATGGCTCATCGATACGACGTTTCATATAATCAGAGTTTGTAATACCATTTAGAAGTAGAGCTAACATCTATGTACACAAAAGGTACTGATAAATTCAGTGGACCTATGAGGATCACATATGCTGGGCGACGGAATTTTTATCATTGAATTGAAGTAAGTGAGTGAAGAGATTTGGGCGGTATTGAGAGCCGATGAGGGTGAAGCGAGGTGAGTACACAAGTGCGGAGGAAACGGGAGATCCCCGAGAAAACCCGCCCACCAGTGGCATCGTCCGGCATGATTTCCACTTGCGAAAATCCGGGGGCTATCCCCGCTGGGAATAGCACCCGGTTCGCATTGGTGGGAGGCGAGTAGTCTAACCACTTCACCACCGTGGCCCTCATTGAATTGAATAGCAAAGATGTAGTCACCGTTTTTTTTGTAAGAATGGAATTTTTGAAAGTTGAAAGATGATTTTGGTAGAAGAGGGTATTGGAGTAGGGGGAAATCGGGGAGAACCAAAACAGCAGATGACTTCCAGTGACCCTTACACCATCCCCACAATAATGAAATGGGTTAGATTGCCACCAGAAGTTAGCCAGCAAAGTCACAAGTGGGCAACGTGGCGGAAATGGAAGAAGTTCGATGAAATCTCTCGAGCCATTCCCGTTTTTCTTCCTTCTCATTCCATATTTGCTTCATCTCTTTCTTGTTTCCCCATCAGAAAGGCACCATGAGCCTGTTCGCGGGCTACGTGAATTGCTCTTTATAGCGCGAACCAGTTACCTCTGCATCACAAAAACCGGTCTTATGATACTATTTAATATTTACCTAACATTTACAGGGTATTAGAGTTTGTGTCGAGGAAGGATTAAAACAACTATTTCAAGTGTTTGAGTTTTACTGAAACCTTTTCCGCTAACATGTCAAGTGTTACGATTCAGTGTTGATGTATGCAGCAGTACAGCACTCGCATTCTTGTTTTTCGAGTATTTTGCTGGTTAACCTTGCTGAGTGTATGATTGTGGATATAGCATAGAGTTTATCACAACTGAGTATTCTGGCTCTCAAGACCTAGCTGTTAAAAGAGGCTCCCAAATCTTTTCACTCATTCACTCACTCAGTTGAATATTCAATCAATTTTTTTAGAACAAGTATATATTTTATTTCTTATGAATTTCCTGGACTTAACTTGTGCTTATATACACATACATATATATGGTGCCCCAAACCTACATACATACATACATATATACATATATATATATATATATATATATATATATATATATATATATATATATATATATATATATATATATACGTATAGGATGTCCCAGACGTATATATATATATATATATATATATATATATATATATATATATATACGTATAGGATGTCCCAGACCTAATGTACCAGGGCCTTTCTCTCGAAAACGGTGCGTCCGAGCCTCTTGTCGGGTGAAATGCGTTGTAAGCAAACCTGTAAGGATGAATTGACTAGCGAAAAGTACATTGATTGGAGTCTGCTGGAAACTGGAGGAAACGATAGTAATTTCAGAATTTCAAATTGGGAGATAGTACAAAATTAATATAGATGAATAGAGCTTGCAAAACTGATCAGCGTTAGCATGGAAAAGTGTGGACCACACGATGTCGCGTCGTGCCACGCCAGCTTCAACGAGGCTAGCTGGTATTTTTATTTCTCCTCTGTGCCGTTCATCATGCCGAACAAGAGGCATTTCGGTGGTGCGTGCACTGTGAAAGGTTTCTAGCGTGGATTTTACTTTGTTTGTGTTGTTCGTGCAGTAATGCCGTATTCAAACGAAGAGGCATTTGACATGCTTACGGAGCTCGGTGAATGTCGCCAGAGTTACCGACAAGCAGAGCGCGTTTACGCAGGAAGGTATCAAGATCGCTCACGCTGGTCTAGGCATGTTTTCAGCGATTGGAGGCACGGATTCTGGCCAGCTGTAACCGACCCGCAATCGTAACAATTAAGTCAGAAGATGGGTTACAGACAATAGTTCTTGCTGCAATAAACCTGGACCCACATCTTTCTACTCGGAGAATAGCATGGGATTCCAGGATGAGCAGAAGTACCCCCTGGAGAATCCTACATGACGGTGGCTTACATCCGTACCACATCCATGTCCATCAGGCACTAAGGGAAGATGATTTACAGACAATTTCATTCTGCGACTGGTTTTTATATCAAAATCTGGACTTCCCTACCATCTTTCTGTGGACTGACGAGGCCTCTTTCCAATCTGATGAGGATGTAAATATCCACAATGCTCACTATTGTTCAGCAGAAAACCCTCATTGATTACGTCAGCAAGACAAGCAGCACATTTGGAGCCTAAATATCTAGTGCGGACTCATCCTTTATCAAATTATAAGACCTAATTTTTTTATGAACAATTAAATGGTGAGCGGTACTCTGAATTTTTGCAACACGCTCTGACTGAATTGTAAGAGGATGTTTAACTAGAACCGCGGTTGTTAGAGTGACTGAAACAAGATGGATGCCCGGCACGTTATTCCTTGGTGGCCAGGCGTACTTTAATTAAATCACAGTTTCCCTGATCGATGATGATTGGCGGAAAGAGTGGGGGGGGGGCAGTGTTTTGGCCACCACGGTTGCCAGACCTAACCCCCCTTGATTATTTTTTTGGGGAGGCATTCAAGACACTGCGTATCAACAGTGTCCAACAACGAGAGATGAAATGAAAGACCGAATTAAAGTGGCATGCCGGTCGTTGTCAGCTGCAGAGATACTTCGGGGTACCCAAAGTGCACGAAGATGGGCAAGAAAACATTTAGAACACCTATTACAATGAGTATAAAACAAACAAATGTGTTCTTTGTAATCATTTCTAAACAAATACATTAGTTCTAATAAATGTTTGCTCTGTCAAATTGCATTCGTTTAAAACTGGAAGTGTAAGCAAAAGTTAGTTTCCTCGCTACACCAACGATAGAGAGATTTTTGATACCACCGACTCGGCTGCACATGCCAATAAGTCTTTTCAGACAAAAATTCAACGAAACGAATTTTGTACCATCTTCCCATTTGAAATTCTGAAGTGACCCTCGTTTCTTCCAGTTTACCGCCGATTCTAGGCAATGTAGGGTTCACCATTTAATTCGTTCTTAAGGGTTTGCCTACAAAGTATTGTACCCAAAAAACCTGGGACTCACCGTTCTCGAAAAAAGAAAATGGGGGGGGGGGGGGAGCATGTAGGGTAGGTCTGGGATATCCTGGAGCTGGTATTGATATAGTTTGTGGCCGATATAATTATAATATCTGTCTTCCTTTACAAGTGCATGCGTGTTATCTTTATGATAAACTCGAAGTCTTGAATAGTAATATAATGCATGTTAAAAGTGCTTAAGAGAAATTAATTTTTCTACTACATTTGAGAGTAAACGGGAGAGTTAATTTTTAAATAAGATGCATAAACGTAACACATTCTTCATGTAAATAACTTTTAGAAAAGCAGATGACCGTAGCTAGTAAATACACACAGTTAATATTTCAACGCATTAAGTCTGAGTTGAATTAATGTATTAGTTCTAAAGATACAAAATATAGCATTAAAATATTAAAATCACTTCTAAGCTTAAAATAAGATACTGATTTATAAACGTGTAGGTCTTCTCTTATAGAACTGTTGATTGAGAAATGTGGTGGGTTTTGTTTGAGAAATTACTTAGGTATGAAATGTAGTTTTAATGTAAGGAGACTTATTTTTGCTTGGCATATGAATATGTAACTAGTGTGTATATTTAGTAAACGCGATGAAAAATGTTATGCGAATTTGGGTGTAAATAAGTTTAATTTTTCTAGGAATTAAGTATGAAACACAAATACAATGATACAGTAATTTTGAAAATACTGTATGTAATTAACACATTTGAAAATAATATATTTATGCTGCCTGTAATGGCACTATTAGCATGTTTACTTGTAGTGATCTTGGTATTTGCTAAACAAAGATATTAGCATGTTTACTTGTAGTGATCTTGGTATTTGCTAAACAAAGATATTAGCATGTTTACTTGTAGTGATATTGGTATTTGCTAAACAAAGATATTAGCATGTTTACTTGTAGTGATCTTGGTATTTGCTAAACAAAGATATTAGCATGTTTACTTGTAGTGATCTTAGTATTTGCTAAACAAAGATATTAGCATGTTTACTTGTAGTGATCTTGGTATTTGCTAAACAAAGATATTAGCATGTTTACTTGTAGTGATCTTGGTATTTGCTAAACAAAGATATTAGCATGTTTACTTGTAATGATCTTGGTATTTGCTAAACAAAGATATTAAAAGCTTTACGTATAATGGCCGGTATCTTACAAAATTGTAGAAAAATTTACGATAAAATTATTTGAATGCTCGCCTTGATGCTACCAGTATAAAAGTTTGGTTTAAATAATTTCAGTGTACACTGCATTCAAAAATATATAACATTCACATGGTCACTATTTTGATAGGTGGTTTATTCATAGAGACCAACCAGTGAACTTACGATAGAGCTTCTTGTATGCAAAATTTGACATCAGTGGCATGAATAACTACTTCAAAATTGTATTATTTCATATAGTGCTAGTTTACAAACCGATAGATAGAAGAAATGTGAACAAATTAATGTTCTTTAGTAACCAAACCTTCTGAAATTGGTTATAATAAGTCTCACGGTTTGAAAATACATCGTAACAACTAAAAATTATTATATGGCTGCCAGGCTGAAAAGAAATGCTTGACCTATCAAAATTATATGTGTTTAATCTGTATTTTACTTCACTAATATGCCTTATTTTATACACTCTCTTGATTATTCTTATATATTACGTGTAGCGACATTAAAAACCGGCGAAAAATGGTGGCTGTGAAGCATCGTATGTTCGCAGTGGGTACTGGCGTTTTGAAAAATAAATGCGTTATTTACTGAAGTTCGATTCGGCCTAACATATAATCACTTGTAACCAAATCTCACGCAAACCAGTTTAGGTGTTCTCGGGAGATATGACGTTAAAAATGTTTATATATTTTCGAGTAGCGAACTCTTTCAGAATGACAGACCTATAAGTATGTGTGTCTCTCAATTCAATTATAACATTGTGAAATATGAACATTTCTAACGGGCTTCGTGGTTGTTTGGATACGACACATTACACCCAGTTTGAAAATAAGCATCAGAAATCGTTGAAAACTATACACTTCTGGTGTATTTATTCTAATTAAGTCTAGTGGACGTCGGTACGCGGATTGAAAAGTTAAAAAGTGGAATGTATGCACACAGATAGACGTATACATAGAAAGAAGGTTAGGCTTAAACGTCTTTTCTTTCTTTACATTTGAAGTCCTTTTTAATTGGTAGCGACTATGTGTTTTAATGTAAGAGAATTTTACGATGTGAAGGGCAGCATGTGTTTGATTTTTGCCTTCAGCATAGCTCCGTAACAAGAAGTGATATTATATATATATATATATACACACACACGTGATTTCTCGCCTCGCGCGCGAAGTTCTGTTACACGCAGCCCAGGCACTGTGGGTGGGTCGACCCCCCCCCCCCCCCCACACCTAACACATCTTTCCCCCAGGCGGTCAGCCTGTCGCGACACCCGCCTCCTGGCTGGCGTCACAGCCCTCCTTGCCCTCCTCTTGGGAAAGTCTGGGAATGATAGACAGCGGAGAGACCTGGGTGACATCACAGCCCCTCCTCCTCCCCCTGCTGAGGAGCCAACAAACTTAGTGGAGGTGCAAGAATATTCTGGAATTGGACACTCGGCACAACTCGGGATCTAGCGAAACTTCTGGGTGATGATCCCTACATCCTTATAAATACCGCAGCGGTCCAGCGGCCAGCAGTCTTTGGCGAAGGTCATCTAGCTGAGTGCGGGTTTGAAGTTAGGTGCGAACGAGGTGTTCGTGGTGTGAATGGACGAGAGGGCGTGGAACCCGGTGAGTGAAGCCTACTGTGCGTGAGGGCGCTCGGAGGACTCTAGAACATTACAGACTGGCGGGACATGGACTAAACAGAGGTGGGACTGAGTGGACATGTAAGATGGATTTTATTGTAAATATATGAACTGTCAAATATGGACACATAATTTATAAAGTAATTGAATATGTTTTCATCCACTGTCTGTTAGGCTGATTTTTAATTATTTAATTACATTGATTTCTTTGAGGTAACTATAAATTGTGTTAATTGAAGTCATTAATTGTAAACAGTAAGGGATATCAATTTGTTGTGAGATGTTAAGTCGAGAGAAGTTATTTTTGTATCTATTGAAAATAAAAGTAGGAAATTATAATTAACTCTCTTATTTAATTAAGACCTCCATCCCTTGACGAACTTCGCTCAGCCCACTGCATTTCAAAAGAGA
Organism: Dryococelus australis; assembly: GCA_029891345.1. Lineage (NCBI taxonomy): Eukaryota > Metazoa > Arthropoda > Insecta > Phasmatodea > Phasmatidae > Dryococelus > Dryococelus australis. The sequence continues at coordinate 8,441,001 of CM056997.1, forward strand.
AATTAGTAACTATATGTGTGTGTGTGTTTTCATTACACCAATATTGTTAAATCATCAGAAATTTCTTTAACATCGAATATGTACGTTGTGGTGTAGGTATGCAATTAGTATGAAACCGTATGTTTTCACTTAAAGAAGTTATACTATTAAAGGGGAATATTTTATGAAAACTCGGCGTTCCGATGGAAATAATTTCCATATTTCCTCTGCGAAGATTATAAACTCAATAACGCAGGTTTCCAGTTAACTACCGACAATACTGAGTTTGAATTGTTTTTGTTTTTCTATATTTAATAAAAATGTAAATTTATTAAAATATTTACATAACTTTGTATCAGCCCCTTTTATCATTCCATATTTCAATGAAAATACAGAACTACATAATGTGTACGCCTATCAATTCAGCTATATTTGTTTATAGGGGAGACAAAACTCGCAGTATGTTGCCAGACCAAAATATCTGCATTTAATTTATGTTGGCCACAAATGCAGATTTCTTAAAAATATAACTTCGGAATTAGAAGGTGAAACACTCCCGAACAAAGAATTTACGGGCCATAAAAAACAACTCACATTATAATTAGAAATTTAAAAATTTTCTGGGGCAAGGAGTAGTGTTAGCATTAAGTAGATGATTTCCAGTCAATGGCACATAACAATCTTATATGAACCCTGTTTGTGGTATTGATAACTAGGTTATACTTGGTAAAATTAAATTATTTTGCATGCCTTAAAGTTAAAAATGTTACTTTTAATAAAACTGTAGCGTTTTTGGATTTTTAACAATTTTATTTAGTTTGTTTTATATTATAATATTTCATGGAAGCAAACTGCCATACTGTTTGTTTAACCGCCAGGGATTAATAAGGGACGGTGTCTTAAGAACCTTCGATTGAATAATGAGGATCGGCGAGTCGATATTTCAATAATAATATGATCAAATATTTATATTTTTAAAAACAAAAACTATGTTAACCAAATGAATCTAAAGGAGTGAGAGAGATATTAAAATCTTAAATTGCTTTCACAAGAAACAGAAAAAATACATTTTTATTCTCAGAATGTTTGGGAATCTTTTGGAGATACAGATACAGTGTTAGTGAATTATAGAATTGCTCAGCAGACGGAAGTAATAGGGTAAAACAGAATTTAATTGTACGTTATGATTTATTTTAAAATTTTTAAGGAAAGTGTAGAATTCTTTAGAATATTAAGGACTCCTGGCATGTTTAAGACAAATTGCACTGACAGATCAAGGTCAAGATCGCTGAAGGTTTATCATTGCAGAAAAACAATACTGCGTCTACAACACAATGCCACGTCCCAAACCTTGCTCCTGGGCCCTGAATAAAACCCTGGACAGTGAATAAATCATGATCGAATTGTTCCTATTCAAAGAAAGCATTCCGTTGTCTTTTTGCTGTCGATTCGCGGTAAATTGAAAAACATTTGAATGCCCAGGTGGTTCCTTTTTATTCACTCGATTGTGTATCCTTGCGCCGTTTACGAAATGAACATGCCGCAAGCCTAACAACTAGTATCGCTGTGACGAACAATTACCACAATGGAATTCCCGAAACACATAAGTATGAACATTATACGTATTGTAATTCTGATCTGTACACGACGAAAATAGCCATTTGTACAGGCCACCAATCTTTAAATTACGTATTTTGGCAAGACGCGCATTCATTTCGTGGCTAGTGAAATTTTCTGCCATCTCGTTTTACTGCCTTAATATACATAGATATAAATTTTTATAATATGTTAGCAGTAGCAGTCGATTAATGATTTTTAATATTTTGCCAAGACGAATGTTTTCGCAGAAACTTCTGAATTACTCAAATAAATTTGCAGTCTATTACTACTCATGTTAAATATTTGTGGTTGGACATCTGGGAACCTTTTGAAAACTGCTCTGTGGCTGCAAGTAATTTTGAACTTACGATATTCTTGGCTACGCGCCAGTCTCGATTTCAGTATACCATAATCTTGGAGCAAACTGTAGGCGTTTCCAAAAGGAACGTATTAATAACGAAAAATTGGCAAAAAAAATTGGTAGGCCTAATTGAATACAAACAGGTGTCCAGTGTTTTTAACTAATTCATTTTTGATAACTAGCAACCGGCGTAGAGCAGTAAACTGCAGAACGTCAATTGAAAGACAAGATTGGCGTAACACATGTAATTATAATAGGATGGTGAGTATGCTCTGTTTTGCAATTGAATACGAACTTTACATAATTAAATATGGTTGATCTAGTTAGCATACAGTTAAGCTAATATGTGATGATTTTCTTAGTTCTTTTTAACAATTGTGTTGTATGCAAATTAAGGTTGTTGCCAGCTTTGCTGTCAACGTCTTATTTACGTACGAGAGAGGCGTATTTTATTGTGATTAAGATCCGGAAAAATATTATTTTTCTCTTAGAGGATGGAGGTTGTCAACCTTTTGTTTATAATATAAGGCGACACTAGTCAGCCAAAGTTGTTTTTTTTTTCTTAGTAATACTGTTGAATATTTTACTTTATCCTGGGAACTTTTTAAAAGTAACAAATGAAAATGATAAAAAAAGAAAGATGGGGTTTTCCCTAGTGCTGTGGCGAGTCATAGTCGACTGCTCAGCTAGGATTTTGCTAGACTTTTAGTTTGCACACGAGTCCGCTGTGATTAAAACCAGGCTTGAGCAACGTACTAAGACGTGTACGGTAATTTCAAGAGAAGCAGAGACCTTGGTCGGACAACTTCGTGATTATTTTTATTATAGGCTGTTCACGGTAAACTGAGCACTTTTGAGTCCCTAGTTACTTTTTCCTTTCGGCCATTTTTAACACTTTAAACATTTTTTTTAAAATAAGTGTTGCCATGTAAGTAATAAACACAGTGTGTATTTTCCACCGCACTCGGAAGTTAACGTCTAAGGCTAAAATAAAATATATTTATTGACTATTATTCCAAATGAGATGGCTTTCAAAAGTGCTCACTTTACAGTGAACAGCGTATAGCTAGAATACGCCTTCCGCGTGTGTGTAAAGGTAGTGTGTGCAAGGACTGTACGAGTACACACCAAAGCCCATGTGATTTCTATGAAGGAAGATTAAGAATAGAAGAGGACGCACTACAACAGCGGATATTTTTCTGTTACGTGTTTGACTTCAAGAAGCTGCCTTCACCGCAATCGTTTCTGATAGGCTGGAGAAACTTTCTAACAGCGTGCAGCTCTTATGATCAATTAATTATTTTTCTGCACAACGTTGTGTTTTAGTATTACGATACAGTCCGTAATATTTTCTACCTGCACCTGAAATAATAGAGCCACGCACGTAATAGTAAATATGATATTTAATGTTAAATGACTAGCTGGTGCCGACTTAAACGTTTATTTACAAATAGAAAATGTAATTTCCCACTCGCTTGTTCACAATTTGTTTGAGCTTTATAGGCGGTAATTCCCAAACCTACTAAACTAAACGTTACTTACACTATCACTTCTCAATGTATTTATTATTAAACCAATACATAAACAGAGCTGCCGCTGTTGTCTTTTCAGTAAGTTAAAAGTAGCTAGTGTGTATATTGCCTATGTTGTATCACATGTGGATTTTCAGACTTCTAGAAAGTATTATTAAGTGTCTCTACTGGTGAGTAGATAATATTGAGTGTGGTAAGCATATTTACAAGGTGTACGGCTCAACTCATCATTTAGTATTAGCTAGGCGAGGCAAAATAAACATTAACACACCATGTTTCTATTTTCACAACTTACTGTGTATTATTAATCTGACTCAGTAACACGAGTATTGCAGTAGATTATTACTATATACAGTTATAGCTATATAGGTAACTTCACTTTGGCAATTTAGAAATAATCGTTCATAACTCATTGAAGAATGAATGCCCTCTAGTCTGCCATAAGAGACATACGAAAAATATAATTAATGCCTAAAGTGTCCGTGGTAAGATAATAAATCGGAACGCCTTCGGTGGTAGGTTTGACATAACAATATATTATTAGACTTCAGGTTGTAAGTCTACTTTTCACACTCATCAGGTAATATTATCTCAACCATGTCAGTTAGTGATTAGTAGACACACGCATATTCCACTCTCTTACTCGAATACACACACGCACGTGCACGATGTATGGTTATTTTCGATGTCACTTGCATTCTCAAACTTTAATTCGCTATTCAGCGATATTTATGGCAATGTCCTGTCGTTTATCCGCGTTCTTTAATTGTCTCATTGTTATGTTCATTGTGAATAATTTAACTAAATTGTTAATCATTACTGTCTGAAAATACAAGATGCTGGGTTACTTATAATGAAGAATTTACCGTTACTGTATTATAAACATCCTTCTTGGCGACTCTCTACAATAACATATACACACTTTTTGTGCCACGATAGATGACACTTAAGCTTCTGTTTTAAATTTTGTCTTTTTATGATACATTAATTGTTAAAAAAAAAAAAAAAAAAATCTGTTCTGCATAACGTAAGTGTAATTTATATAGTATGAAAAAGGAAATATAAATATGTCGTAAGCTTTAATCTCCAATGTAATTCGAGGCCACCGCGTGGCCATTCGGGCGATATTGTACAGTCGCACAAACGTATTTTGTGCTGACGTCGCCTTCCTTCATTTCTCTTCTACGTATAATTATGCCAAGTCAGGTAATTTTTAAACTGTACTATTTTTAAAAAAAATTATGTCGTACAACTTGGCATCACACCTGTAGTGAGTGTGTTTTACTAATTTATTTTATTTCATTTATGAATCGCGTGTTTGATTTTCTCCTGTCTGTTATTGTGGATGGATTAATTTTAAAATTTTTAGTGTGGTCCACCTTTCTAGATGGATTCATACCTACATATTCCGGCATCTTGCAGCTCGAAATGCCTTGCTGACATCCAGCCCAGCCTCATAGCTACGGTGTTTCGCCGTCGTTGTTGGTCTACCAGCTGCTCTTCAACTTCAGGAAACCATGTCATCTTATATATTTGGTCGCATGGGGTTTCGCTAAAACAATTTTTTTTTTTTTTGGATTCTTATGTCATGGACTTTTTCTGGGGCCCATCGATATGTGAAATATGTAGTAAAAAATGTATTAATGGAAAACTTTTGTATGTCTTATTATAACACTTAAAACATTTAGTGGAGCACCACTCCTCCCATAAGATTTATGCTTGTTTCAATCAATGAATATCTAAAAAACTTAATTTTATGTAATATCTACATTAAATTGTTTTACATTTTAGATTATTAATATTTGCAGTTTTAATTTGGTGGTACTGTACTTGCAAAAGAACATCTCACATATAATGATGCTCATTATTGTTTAATTTATTTATATAAATTTTTATATATTTACTACCCCGAATTCAGTGTTCTGTTTTTTATTTTTGTGTATATTTTTAAAACATTGCATCTTAAGTGTTTACTGGTCAATGGTCATAAGTGGAAAAGATTGATGGTTTGAAAGTTCTATGCTACCATATAAATGTTTGTGAAGGTAAAACGCCTTATGGGCTTGGCCCTTCTCTCTTACTATTTTTAAGAACACCAGCGCTGCTTGCGGGAATTCACCTTTGTTTTTATGCTCCTTCCTGGAGTTTGTGATTCGCGTTGCATCCCTGCGACGGGAGGGTGGCTCAATGATTGTATTGCTTTTATCGTTGAACGGTATGTATTTGTACACATGTCCTGGGTGTTACTGCGCCGCGCCAGTGATTATACACACTTTTTGTTGACGCGAGCAAATTTTCTGCCGCACAGTTTTAAGGGCAACTGTTTCGCTTCGAACAATGAACAATGAACAATGAACAATGAACAAATGACGCATGGCACGCGGACTGTATTTTTCAGCTCAGTGTCAAAAGATAAGGTGAAATTTGTTGCACCGCAGCGATTATAGGTTAAAATAATAAAGTATAGGATATACATTTTTCAAAGGGGAAATAAAAAATGTTTTGAGTCAACCGTGAACCGACTACATAAATCACATCCTTTGCAAAACAGTCTTTTTGCGACGAAAACCAAACACGATTCTATTTTGCACACAAATTTTATGTTTGTAGCGGGATTTTTTTTTTCTTTTCTTTCCCGTGAGATACCGTGGGATTTATTATTCAATAGCGAACGTGATGGTATTCAGTTTTGTATTCACTTTGTCGTTACTTAATTGTTTCAGCCCCCTATGCTTCGTATACGGTTGACTTCGATGATACAAATGAAAAAATTCTGCTTCTCCCACCATCGCTAAAAAAATATATATTTATTGATCGATCTTTGCTAAACATCAAGTTTCAGAGGGTTATATTTTAAATTTTGTCAGTGTTGGTAAATACAACGACCCACGCGTTAAAATCGATGAAACATGAGTTACTGCTAACTTCTGTCTGCAAATATTCGAGCTATATCCATATTTCATGGCTTTCAGCGCAAGGTATTTGCATTCACTACAATTTACATCAAGGGATTGTGGATATATGATCTAACTACTTGTTTTACATGCACGGAAATTTTATTTCTTACCAGAAATTTACTTGGCCACGGTGCTTATAGTTTATAAGCTATGAATTCAAATTATGCTTTTATGGGAGGTAATTCAGCAACGCAGTTTGGAAGCTCTTTTAGCGGAAGCTCTAATCTCTGCTTACAAAAATTAATGACCATGTTTAATGGCCTCTTCACTTGCAATTTATAGAAAATCCTGATTTTTGTCAGTCATAAAATCTGAAATAAACCCATCATATCAGATAATCTTATCCGCACTTTATGCCACGCCTTAATGAAACTGTGTTATGTTTGTTATTTTGTAACTCAGTGGCAAAATTCTATAAATAGGTGTTTATTTAATGCCTTCTGAAAAAAAAACCCAGTGCTTTGCATGACAAGTATTGTGTATATTGTATTCCCATAAAATACCTCTTAAATGTTGGCTGTATTTTCTGCCGTGCTTACGATAACTCTAAAGGGTTCCTAAACTTATTTTCCACTCTTCTTAGCAGTATTTTGCAGAAGTGAACTATCTATTTTAAGGAGAAACGATGCTGTGAAATATGACTATTAGACAACTGACATGAATTCATGAGTGGGTTTTTCATTATTCTTGTACGATTAATAGGTGAGGGGTTGTTGGTTGAAATATTCTTGTTGTCATGCACGAACAAAAAAAAAAAGTATTTTTAAGCACAGCTTAAGAACTTCAAGAAGCTAACGTGGCAGGCTAATTATAGGCATCGAGCATCGTATCTCGGCTGTTGCATTGTGGGACCGGAGTAACCACATCTCAGGCAAGCAAGGGGATGAGCATCACATTGAATAGCTTTCAATCTGACGTGAGCACGTGGGAAAAAGTTGCTTGATATTTCTCTCAGGTGTAGTTTCCCATTTGTGGCTGTATTTTCCTCGAATATCATGACGAATAAATGTATTTGTATAATGAGGGGTGCAAAAATTTATTTTTAAGGAAAAAAATATGTTTAGACTTTTGTAGTCAATATGAGCTACTTGCAGACCTTTTTATAAGAAGAGTATCTAGCAATAAATCTAAACAATTTCATCGCAATGTTTTAAAATCACATCAAGATTTCAGTTGCCAATGATTTATAACAATTGGTAGTAATATTTATATGTAATTTAAAACGGATATATGTGAAAAAAAGGGAGTAGTTGATTCTATGTATAACATATTTGGTTGTAGAGGGCTGTGGCTGAGGGCGAATATTTATAGCAAAAATATCCCACTTTCCGGTCTTGGGGAAATTATATTTCTAGATAATCATTTTTCGTTTTATTTTTCCCTATTATTGATCTCCATGCGCTTAATTGGTGCTCTGTATTTTTCGAATAAAGTGAATTAAGGCTCTTGTGGGTGAATGAAACGACTTCAATATTTTTTTCCATGGAAACAGGTTTTCAAAACCTATTTCTAATTACGTTTTGTTTTATTAACTTTCTGCGATGTGTGTATTCCTACTAATAATTATCAGAAATTGTAGCTCGTTGTTTTGGTTATGAAAGAAATTTCTTTCAATGATTAACGTTTTCCTTTCAAGAGCGTATTTTGAAGCAGTACCTTGAAATGAATGAAGGCAGGTACTATTAAATTTATAGGAATATGTGTTTAAATGTTCGTGTTGTGGGTATTTACCTAGTGTGCTTCCATATAGGCTAACCCCTATTGGATTTTCCAGCCCACACCCAGAAGGTTTATTGCCCAGTGTTTGTTATCTTGAACTTACTTCAGGTGTAAGCGAACAAATAATAACACTCCAGGTAAGGTAGACGGGTGTAATTGGAACATTTGGCAGTGTCACAAACCGTCCAATGACATCCCGTTTAGTTATTATTGACGGTATCAAATAATTACTCAACGTACAGTGCATGCATTATTGGATAATTATTTCTGTCATTGCACATACGTGGTTAGAAGGCAGCATGCTCACAGAGCGTGAAGAAACCGTGATTAGACTACAGCATCAGTAATTGGTGCCCTCGATGTGTGTTCAGAGCTCTCTCAGCTCCATCGGCACGACACTAACGCCATCTGTAACACATGTCTCAGTGACGCAATACAGACGTGACTATAAATATTTGGAAACCTCCTTACATCCTACCCGTGGAGAGTAGATATATTAGTTTGGCCACTGTTACATACGTATTTACATTTCTATGTCCGGAAGTGTAGCTTAAAATACAAGCAATACTCACATAAATATAATGATATGTGTACGCACAATCACGTAGATATACCAATGCGTCACTTGAATAAAATAACCATGAAACTAAAACGACAAATGTTCCCTTATATTCGGACCGAAATACTGCGAACGATCTCTCCAAGACGGAGAAATTTCCGATCTCCAAGGCAATTTCATTAATTAGAGCTCGCTAGTGGTTTGTAGAAAGGCGCGGTAAAATGTGAAAATTATGTTACATTTTCTTAGGGCTTTGTAGGACTTGGTATTTCCCTTAATTGATCGCTCAGATCTTTTCTTTCTTATGCAAATCACTACAAATGGAGGTTAACTTAATCATCATATTACCATTCCATTAATTTTGTCACAATGAAAATAACTCTAACGTCATGGATGTAACATTGTTTCATCCACGTGAATTCACTGCAGAATAAAGAATAACGTTTTGTGAAAAAGATAATGTTTTAACATTTTTTATAGTTCGATTTTATTTAATTTGTAGCAAATAATTTGTTTGTATTTTTATTCTTAGAGTTCTAGAATAATTTACCTCAAAGAAAAAAGGTGTGAATAAGATAAGATAAAGATAAAATTTTACAGATTTGTTGTATACGAGCGTAAATTTTAATAAGTTATAAAAAGGTTATCTTTATTTAATGTCTCATTATCAAGATGTATTGCATCTTTAAGTAATATTACTTTGACTTCTTTATGTAGGTTCCACTATTAGATGCAAAATTTTATAAATCTATAAATAATCCACACAAACAGCCTACTTTAGGATTTGCAAAATAAACTAAACGGAATTATTCTAAATTTTTACCTAATAGATTTCTAAAATATACGAGGAAGGAAACGAATCAATATATTAATTATTACTAAAGTAATTCGTTATATTTTGTTTAGCGAAACGTGGCTAGGGTACATATTATTTCCTAGAGAACGGAAAGGTGACAGCATGTAGCAGCTCATACACGATGTTATACATAGCCCCGTTTTGCACAACGCGTTGGATCAATACCTGTGAAGGAGGCCAAAGGCAAGTTTACAAAACTACAAAACCACAACAGCGAGCCGGAATGGAATCTCTAAACATCAACAATAAAATGCAGAAAACAACAGGAAAAATGGGTCCAGCAGACGCCAAGATATCCTTGCCAAGATTCCACAAACTACAAGCAGACTCCGCCTCCGATGCACAATAGGAGCCAATCAGAAATCTTTACTAAAGTCCATTCACGGTCACTTCAGTCTTTTCTGAGACCCTGCTAAAGTTCTACTTCCAGTATATTCGTCCGCCTCGTGCAAAGTAAGCTTAACTAATCCTGGAGAATTACACTAGACGGACCACATTCGTGCGCAATCAGTGTAACAGTATTTTGTATAAGAACTGTTTCTCACTAGGCGCTACGAACACACAGGTTTTCTCATGGTTTTTTTAATTCATATTATTTATGAATGAAGCATTATCATTTATAGATAAAAAATGATTAACGTTTCAGTTAAAGAGGAAAAGAAAAGTAATTATTATGAACACAAGTATAAAACGCTTGTGATACAGGGCGTATTTAGGAAAACTAAACACGTCATACATGCGGAGATTTTACAAAAGGTCTGATTCAAAAAGGGTGAAGAAACCCCGTGAATGGACTATACAGCACACACTCACGTGGAAGGGCGCGACATATGGACTAGACTGTGAGGGAGGAGATGGTCGCAGTTGATAAGTGTCTAGGGGCGTGAACAGTAGCTTGACGACGAGCCGTGAATGGACTATACAGCACACACTCACGTGGAAGGGCGCGAAATATATACTAGACTGTGAGGGAGGAGATGGTCGCAGTTGGTTAGTGTCTTGGAGCGTGAACAGTAGCTTGACGACGAGCCGTGAATGGACTATACAGCACACACTTGCGTGGAAGGGCGCGACATATGGACTAGACTGTGAGGGAGGAGATGGTCGCAGTTGGTTAGTGTGTCTAGGGGCGTGAACAGTAGCTTGACGACGAGCCGTGAATGGACTATACAGCACACACTCACGTGGAAGGGCGCGAAATATAGACTAGACTGTGAGGGAGGAGATGGTCGCAGTTGGTTAGTGTGTCTAGGGGCGTGAACAGTAGCTTGACGACGAGCCGTGAATGGACTATACAGCACACACTCACGTGGAAGGGCGCGAAATATATACTAGACTGTGAGGGAGGAGATGGTCGCAGTTGGTTAGTGTGTCTAGGGGCGTGAACAGTAGCTTGACGACGAGCCGTGAATGGACTATACAGCACACACTCACGTGGAAGGGCGCGAAATATGGACTAGACTGTGAGGGAGGAGATGGTCGCAGTTGGTTAGTGTCTTGGAGCGTGAACAGTAGCTTGACGACGAGCCGTGAATGGACTATACAGCACACACTCACGTGGAAGGGCGCGAAATATGGACTAGACTGTGAGGGAGGAGATGGTCGCAGTTGGTTAGTGTCTAGGGGCGTGAACAGTAGCTTGACGACGAGCCGTGAATGGACTATACAGCACACACCACGTGGAGGGCGCGAAATTGGACTAGACTGTGAGGGAGGAGATGGTCGCAGTTGGTTAGTGTGTCTAGGGGCGTGAACAGTAGCTTGACGACGAGCCGTGAATGGACTATACAGCACACACTCACGTGGAAGGGCGCGAAATATGGACTAGACTGTGAGGGAGGAGATGGTCGCAGTTGGTTAGTGTGTCTAGGGGCGTGAACAGTAGCTTGACGACGAGCCGTGAATGGACTATACAGCACACACCCACGTGGAAGGGCGCGAAATATGGACTAGACTGTGAGGGAGGAGATGGTCGCAGTTGGTTAGTGTCTTGGGCGTGAACAGTAGCTTGACGACGAGCCGTGAATGGACTATACAGCACACACTCCGTGGAAGGGCGCGAATATGGACTAGACTGTGAGGGAGGAGATGGTCGCAGTTGGTTAGTGTTTAGGGGCGTGAACAGTAGCTTGACGACGAGCCGTGAATGGACTATACAGCACACACTCACGTGGAAGGGCGCGAAATATGGACTAGACTGTGAGGGAGGAGATGGTCGCAGTTGGTTAGTGTGTCTAGGGGCGTGAACAGTAGCTTGACGACGAGCCGTGAATGGACTATACAGCACACACTCACGTGGAAGGGCGCGAAATATAGACTGACTGTGAGGGAGGAGATGGTCGCAGTTGGTTAGTGTGCTAGGGCGTGAACAGTAGCTTGACGACGAGCCGTGAATGGACTATACAGCACACACTCACGTGGAAGGGCGCGAAATATGGACTAGACTGTGAGGGAGGAGATGGTCGCAGTTGGTTAGTGTCTTGGAGCGTGAACAGTAGCTTGACGACGAGCCGTGAATGGACTATACAGCACACACTCACGTGGAAGGGCGCGACATATGGACTAGACTGTGAGGGAGGAGATGGTCGCAGTTGGTTAGTGGTCTAGGGCGTGAACAGTAGCTTGACGACGAGCCGTGAATGGACTATACAGCACACACTCACGTGGAAGGGCGCGAAATATGGGCTAGACTGTGAGGGAGGAGATGGTCGCAGTTGGTTAGTGTGTCTAGGGGCGTGAACAGTAGCTTGACGACGAGCCGTGAATGGACTATACAGCACACACTCACGTGGAAGGGCGCGAAAATATGACTAGACTGTGAGGGAGGAGATGGTCGCAGTTGGTTAGTGTGTCTAGGGGCGTGAACAGTAGCTTGACGACGAGCCGTGAATGGACTATACAGCACACACTCACGTGGAAGGGCGCGAAATATGGACTAGACTGTGAGGGAGGAGATGGTCGCAGTTGGTTAGTGTGTCTAGGGGCGTGAACAGTAGCTTGACGACGAGCCGTGAATGGACTATACAGCACACTCACGTGGAAGGGCGCGAAATATGGACTAGACTGTGAGGGAGGAGATGGTCGCAGTTGGTTAGTGTCTTGGGCGTGAACAGTAGCTTGACGACGAGCCGTGAATGGACTATACAGCACACACTCACGTGGAAGGGCGCGAATATGGACTAGACTGTGAGGGAGGAGATGGTCGCAGTTGGTTAGTGGTCTAGGGGCGTGAACAGTAGCTTGACGACGAGCCGTGAATGGACTATACAGCACACACCACGTGGAAGGGCGCGAATATGGACTAGACTGTGAGGGAGGAGATGGTCGCAGTTGGTTAGTGTTCTAGGGGCGTGAACAGTAGCTTGACGACGAGCCGTGAATGGACTATACAGCACACACTCACGTGGAAGGGCGCGAATATGGACTAGACTGTGAGGGAGGAGATGGTCGCAGTTGGTTAGTGTGTCTAGGGGCGTGAACAGTAGCTTGACGACGAGCCGTGAATGGACTATACAGCACACACCCACGTGGAAGGCGCGGAAATATGGACTAGACTGTGAGGGAGGATGGTCGCAGTTGGTTAGTGTTTGGAGCGTGAACAGTAGCTTGACGACGAGCCGTGAATGGACTATACAGCACACACTCACGTGGGAAGGGCGCGAAATATGGACTAGACTGTGAGGGAGGAGATGGTCGCAGTTGTTAGTGTCTAGGGGCGTGAACAGTAGCTTGACGACGAGCCGTGAATGGACTATACAGCACACACTCACGTGGAAGGGCGCGAAATATGGACTAGACTGTGAGGGAGGAGATGGTCGCAGTTGGTTAGTGTGTCTAGGGGCTGAACAGTAGCTTGACGACGAGCCGTGAATGGACTATACAGCACACACTCACGTGGAAGGGCGCGAAATATAGACTAGACTGTGAGGGAGGAGATGGTCGCAGTTGGTTAGTGTCTAGGGGCGTGAACAGTAGCTTGACGACGAGCCGTGAATGGACTATACAGCACACACTCACGTGGAAGGGCGCGAAATATGGACTAGACTGTGAGGGAGGAGATGGTCGCAGTTGGTTAGTGTCTTGGAGCGTGAACAGTAGCTTGACGACGAGCCGTGAATGGACTATACAGCACACACTCACGTGGAAGGGCGCGAAATATGGACTAGACCCCCCTGACGACGAGCCGTGAATGGACTATACAGCACACACCACGTGGAAGGGCGCGAAATATGGACTAGACTGTGAGGGAGGAGATGGTCGCAGTTGGTTAGTGTCTAGGGGCGTGAACAGTAGCTTGACGACGAGCCGTGAATGGACTATACAGCACACACTCACGTGGAAGGGCGCGAAATATGGACTAGACTGTGAGGGAGGAGATGGTCGCAGTTGGTTAGTGTGTCTAGGGGCGTGAACAGTAGCTTGACGACGAGCCGTGAATGGACTATACAGCACACACCACGTGGAAGGGCGCGAAATATGGACTAGACTGTGAGGGAGGAGATGGTCGCAGTTGGTTAGTGTCTGGAGCGTGAACAGTAGCTTGACGACGAGCCGTGAATGGACTATACAGCACACACTCCGTGGAAGGGCGCGAAATATGGACTAGACTGTGAGGGAGGAGATGTCGCAGTTGTAGTGTCTAGGGGCGTGAACAGTAGCTTGACGACGAGCCGTGAATGGACTATACAGCACACACTCACGTGGAAGGGCGCGAAATATGGACTAGACTGTGAGGGAGGAGATGGTCGCAGTTGGTTAGTGTGTCTAGGGGCGTGAACAGTAGCTTGACGACGAGCCGTGAATGGACTATACAGCACACACCCACGTGGAAGGGCGCGAAATATGGACTAGACTGTGAGGGAGGAGATGGTCGCAGTTGGTTAGTGTCTTGGAGCGTGAACAGTAGCTTGACGACGAGCCGTGAATGGACTATACAGCACACACTCACGTGGAAGGGCGCGAAATATGGACTAGACTGTGAGGGAGGAGATGGTCGCAGTTGGTTAGTGTCTAGGGCGTGAAGTAGCTTGACGACGAGCCGTGAATGGACTATACAGCACACACCCACGTGGAAGGGCGCGAAATATGGACTAGACTGTGAGGGAGGAGATGGTCGCAGTTGGTTAGTGTCTAGGGCGTGAACAGTAGCTTGACGACGAGCCGTGAATGGACTATACAGCACACACTCCGTGGAAGGGCGCGAAATATGGACTAGACTGTGAGGGAGGAGATGGTCGCAGTTGTTAGTGTCTAGGGCGTGAACAGTAGCTTGACGACGAGCCGTGAATGGACTATACAGCACACACTCACGTGGAAGGGCGCGAAATATGGACTAGACTGTGAGGGAGGAGATGGTCGCAGTTGGTTAGTGTCTGGGCGTGAACAGTAGCTTGACGACGAGCCGTGAATGGACTATACAGCACACACTCACGTGGAAGGGCGCGAAATATGACTAGACTGTGAGGGAGGAGATGGTCGCAGTTGGTTAGTGTCTAGAGGCGTGAACAGTAGCTTGACGACGAGCCGTGAATGGACTATACAGCACACACCCACGTGGAAGGGCGCGAAATATGACTAGACTGTGAGGGAGGAGATGGTCGCAGTTGGTTAGTGTGTCTAGGGCGTGAACAGTAGCTTGACGACGAGCCGTGAATGGACTATACAGCACACACCACGTGGAAGGGCGCGAAATATGGACTAGACTGTGAGGGAGGAGATGGTCGCAGTTGGTTAGTGTCTTGGAGCGTGAACAGTAGCTTGACGACGAGCCGTGAATGGACTATACAGCACACACTCCGTGGAAGGGCGCGAAATATGGACTAGACTGTGAGGGAGGAGATGGTCGCAGTTGGTTAGTGTCTAGGGGCGTGAACAGTAGCTTGACGACGAGCCGTGAATGGACTATACAGCACACACCACGTGGAAGGGCGCGAAATATGGACTAGACTGTGAGGGAGGAGATGGTCGCAGTTGGTTAGTGTCTAGGGGCGTGAACAGTAGCTTGACGACGAGCCGTGAATGGACTATACAGCACACACCACGTGGAAGGGCGCGAAATATGGACTAGACTGTGAGGGAGGAGATGGTCGCAGTTGGTTAGTGTGTCTAGGGGCGTGAACAGTAGCTTGACGACGAGCCGTGAATGGACTATACAGCACACACTCACGTGGAAGGGCGCGAAATATGGACTAGACTGTGAGGGAGGAGATGGTCGCAGTTGGTTAGTGTGTCTAGGGGCGTGAACAGTAGCTTGACGACGAGCCGTGAATGGACTATACAGCACACACCACGTGGAAGGGCGCGAAATATGGACTAGACTGTGAGGGAGGAGATGGTCGCAGTTGGTTAGTGTGTCTAGGGGCGTGAACAGTAGCTTGACGACGAGCCGTGAATGGACTATACAGCACACACTCACGTGGAAGGGCGCGAAATATGGACTAGACTGTGAGGGAGGAGATGGTCGCAGTTGGTTAGTGTGTCTAGGGGCGTGAACAGTAGCTTGACGACGAGCCGTGAATGGACTATACAGCACACACTCACGTGGAAGGGCGCGAAATATGGACTAGACTGTGAGGGAGGAGATGGTCGCAGTTGGTTAGTGTGTTAGGGGCGTGAACAGTAGCTTGACGACGAGCCGTGAATGGACTATACAGCACACACCCACGTGGAAGGGCGCGAAATATGGACTAGACTGTGAGGGAGGAGATGGTCGCAGTTGGTTAGTGTCTAGGAGCGTGAACAGTAGCTTGACGACGAGCCGTGAATGGACTATACAGCACACACTCACGTGGAAGGGCGCGAAATATGGACTAGACTGTGAGGGAGGAGATGGTCGCAGTTGGTTAGTGTGTCTAGGGCGTGAACAGTAGCTTGACGACGAGCCGTGAATGGACTATACAGCACACACCACGTGGAAGGGCGCGAAATATGGACTAGACTGTGAGGGAGGAGATGGTCGCAGTTGGTTAGTGTGTCTGGGGCGTGAACAGTAGCTTGACGACGAGCCGTGAATGGACTATACAGCACACACTCACGTGGAAGGGCGCGAAATATGGACTAGACTGTGAGGGAGGAGATGGTCGCAGTTGGTTAGTGTCTTGGGCGTGAACAGTAGCTTGACGACGAGCCGTGAATGGACTATACAGCACACCACTCGTGGAAGGGCGCGAAATATGGACTAGACTGTGAGGGAGGAGATGGTCGCAGTTGGTTAGTGTCTTAGGGCGTGAACAGTAGCTTGACGACGAGCCGTGAATGGACTATACAGCACACACTCACGTGGAAGGGCGCGAAATATGGACTAGACTGTGAGGGAGGAGATGGTCGCAGTTGGTATAGTGTCTAGGGGCGTGAACAGTAGCTTGACGACGAGCCGTGAATGGACTATACAGCACACACCCACGTGGAAGGGCGCGAAATATGGACTAGACTGTGAGGGAGGAGATGGTCGCAGTTGGTTAGTGTGTTAGGGGCGTGAACAGTAGCTTGACGACGAGCCGTGAATGGACTATACAGCACACACTCACGTGGAAGGGCGCGAAATATGGACTAGACTGTGAGGGAGGAGATGGTCGCAGTTGGTTAGTGTCTAGGGCGTGAACAGTAGCTTGACGACGAGCCGTGAATGGACTATACAGCACACACTCACGTGGAAGGGCGCGAAATATGGACTAGACTGTGAGGGAGGAGATGGTCGCAGTTGGTTAGTGTCTAGGGGCGTGAACAGTAGCTTGACGACGAGCCGTGAATGGACTATACAGCACACACTCACGTGGAAGGGCGCGAAATATGGACTAGACTGTGAGGGAGGAGATGGTCGCAGTTGGTTAGTGTTCTAGGGGCGTGAACAGTAGCTTGACGACGAGCCGTGAATGGACTATACAGCACACACTCACGTGGAAGGGCGCGAAATATGGACTAGACTGTGAGGGAGGAGATGGTCGCAGTTGGTTAGTGTGTCTAGGGGCGTGAACAGTAGCTTGACGACGAGCCGTGAATGGACTATACAGCACACACTCACGTGGAAGGGCGCGAAATATGGACTAGACTGTGAGGGAGGAGATGGTCGCAGTTGGTTAGTGTGTCTAGGGCGTGAACAGTAGCTTGACGACGAGCCGTGAATGGACTATACAGCACACACCACGTGGAAGGGCGCGAAATATGGACTAGACTGTGAGGGAGGAGATGGTCGCAGTTGGTTAGTGTTCTAGGGGCGTGAACAGTAGCTTGACGACGAGCCGTGAATGGACTATACAGCACACACCTCACGTGGAAGGGCGCGAAATATGGACTAGACTGTGAGGGAGGAGATGGTCGCAGTTGGTTATGTGTCTAGGGGCGTGAACAGTAGCTTGACGACGAGCCGTGAATGGACTATACAGCACACACTCACGTGGAAGGGCGCGAAATATGGACTAGACTGTGAGGGAGGAGATGGTCGCAGTTGGTTAGTGTGTCTAGGGGCGTGAACAGTAGCTTGACGACGAGCCGTGAATGGACTATACAGCACACACTCACGTGGAAGGGCGCGAAATATGGACTAGACTGTGAGGGAGGAGATGGTCGCAGTTGGTTAGTGGTCTTGGGGCGTGAACAGTAGCTTGACGACGAGCCGTGAATGGACTATACAGCACACACTCACGTGGAAGGGCGCGAAATATGGACTAGACTGTGAGGGAGGAGATGGTCGCAGTTGGTTTAGTGTGTCTAGGGGCGTGAACAGTAGCTTGACGACGAGCCGTGAATGGACTATACAGCACACACCACGTGGAAGGGCGCGAAATATGGACTAGACTGTGAGGGAGGAGATGGTCGCAGTTGGTTAGTGTGTCTAGGGGCGTGAACAGTAGCTTGACGACGAGCCGTGAATGGACTATACAGCACACACCACGTGAAGGGCGCGAAATATGGACTAGACTGTGAGGAGGAGATGGTCGCAGTTGGTTAGTGTCTAGGGGCGTGAACAGTAGCTTGACGACGAGCCGTGAATGGACTATACAGCACACACTCACGTGGAAGGGCGCGAAATATGGACTAGACTGTGAGGGAGGAGATGGTCGCAGTTGGTTAGTGTGTCTTAGGAGCGTGAACAGTAGCTTGACGACGAGCCGTGAATGGACTATACAGCACACACTCACGTGGAAGGGCGCGAAATATGGACTAGACTGTGAGGGAGGAGATGGTCGCAGTTGGTTAGTGTGTCTAGGGCGTGAACAGTAGCTTGACGACGAGCCGTGAATGGACTATACAGCACACACTCACGTGGAAGGGCGCGAAATATGGACTAGACTGTGAGGGAGGAGATGGTCGCAGTTGGTTAGTGTGTCTAGGGGCGTGAACAGTAGCTTGACGACGAGCCGTGAATGGACTATACAGCACACACTCACGTGGAAGGGCGCGAAATATGGACTAGACTGTGAGGGAGGAGATGGTCGCAGTTGGTTAGTGTCTTGGGCGTGAACAGTAGCTTGACGACGAGCCGTGAATGGACTATACAGCACACACTCACGTGGAAGGGCGCGAAATATGGACTAGACTGTGAGGGAGGAGATGGTCGCAGTTGGTTAGTGTGTTAGGGCGTGAACAGTAGCTTGACGACGAGCCGTGAATGGACTATACAGCACACACTCACGTGGAAGGGCGCGAAATATGGACTAGACTGTGAGGGAGGAGATGGTCGCAGTTGGTTAGTGTGTCTAGGGGCGTGAACAGTAGCTTGACGACGAGCCGTGAATGGACTATACAGCACACACTCACGTGGAAGGGCGCGAAATATAGACTAGACTGTGAGGGAGGAGATGGTCGCAGTTGGTTAGTGTCTTGGAGCGTGAACAGTAGCTTGACGACGAGCCGTGAATGGACTATACAGCACACACTCACGTGGAAGGGCGCGAAATATGGACTAGACTGTGAGGGAGGAGATGGTCGCAGTTGGTTAGTGTCTAGGGGCGTGAACAGTAGCTTGACGACGAGCCGTGAATGGACTATACAGCACACTCACGTGGAAGGGCGCGAAATATGGACTAGACTGTGAGGGAGGAGATGGTCGCAGTTGTTTAGTGTGTCTAGGGCGTGAACAGTAGCTTGACGACGAGCCGTGAATGGACTATACAGCACACACCACGTGGAAGGGCGCGAATATGGACTAGACTGTGAGGGAGGAGATGGTCGCAGTTGGTTAGTGTCTTGGAGGCGTGAACAGTAGCTTGACGACGAGCCGTGAATGGACTATACAGCACACACTCACGTGGAAGGGCGCGAAATATGGACTAGACTGTGAGGGAGGAGATGGTCGCAGTTGGTTAGTGTTAGGGCGTGAACAGTAGCTTGACGACGAGCCGTGAATGGACTATACAGCACACACCCACGTGGAAGGGCGCGAAATATGGACTAGACTGTGAGGGAGGAGATGGTCGCAGTTGGTTAGTGTGTCTAGGGGCGTGAACAGTAGCTTGACGACGAGCCGTGAATAGACTATACAGCACACACTCACGTGGAAGGGCGCGAAATATGGACTAGACTGTGAGGGAGGAGATGGTCGCAGTTGGTTAGTGTGTCTGGGCGTGAACAGTAGCTTGACGACGAGCCGTGAATGGACTATACAGCACACACTCACGTGGAAGGGCGCGAAATATGACTAGACTGTGAGGAGGAGAGGTCGCAGTTGTTAGTGTTAGGGGCGTGAACAGTAGCTTGACGACGAGCCGTGAATGACTATACAGCACACACCCACGTGGAAGGCGCGAAATATGACTAGACTGTGAGGAGGAATGGTCGCAGTTGTAGTGTCTGGGGCGTGAACAGTAGCTTGACGACGAGCCGTGAATGGACTATACAGCACACACCACGTGGAAGGGCGCGAATATGGACTAGACTGTGAGGAGGAGATGGTCGCAGTTGGTTAGTGTCTGGGCGTGAACAGTAGCTTGACGACGAGCCGTGAATGACTATACAGCACACACCCACGTGGAAGGGCGCGAATATGGACTAACTGTGAGGGAGGAGATGGTCGCAGTTGTTAGTGTCTGGGGCGTGAACAGTAGCTTGACGACGAGCCGTGAATGGACTATACAGCACACACCCACGTGAAGGGCGCGAAATATGGACTAACTGTGAGGGAGGAGATGGTCGCAGTTGGTTAGTGTTGGGCGTGAACAGTAGCTTGACGACGAGCCGTGAATGGACTATACAGCACACACCCACGTGGAAGGGCGCGAAATGACTAGACTGTGAGGGAGGAGATGGTCGCAGTTGTTAGTGGTCTAGGGCGTGAACAGTAGCTTGACGACGAGCTGAATGGACTATACAGCACACACCACGTGGAAGGGCGCGAAATTACTAGACTGTGAGGAGGAGATGGTCGCAGTTGGTTAGTGTTGGCGTGAACGTAGCTTGACGACGAGCCGTGAATGGACATACAGCACACACAGTGGAGCCGAAATATGATAGACTGTGAGGAGGAGATGTCGCAGTTGTAGTGTCTGGGTGAACAGTAGCTTGACGACGACGTGAATGGACTATACAGCACACACCACGTGGAAGGGCGCGAAATAGGACTAGACTGTGAGGGAGGAGATGGTCGCAGTTGTTAGTGTTAGGGGTGAACAGTAGCTTGACGACGAGCCGTGAATGGACTATACAGCACACACCCGTGGAAGGGCGCGAATATGGACTAGACTGTGAGGGAGGAGATGGTCGCAGTTGGTTAGTGTCTGGGCGTGAACAGTAGTTGAGACGAGCCGTGAATGGACTATACAGCACACACCCACGTGGAAGGGCGCGAAATATGGACTAGACTGTGAGGGAGGAGATGGTCGCAGTTGGTTAGTGTCTAGGGGCGTGAACAGTAGCTTGACGACGAGCCGTGAATGGACTATACAGCACACACCACGTGGAAGGGCGCGAAATATGGACTAGACTGTGAGGGAGGAGATGGTCGCAGTTGGTTAGTGTCTGGGCGTGAACAGTAGCTTACGACGAGCCGTGAATGGACTATACAGCACACACCACGTGAAGGGCGCGAAATATGGACTAGACTGTGAGGGAGGAGATGGTCGCAGTTGGTTAGTGTCTAGGGGCGTGAACAGTAGCTTGACGACGAGCCGTGAATGGACTATACAGCACACACCCACGTGGAAGGGCGCGAAATATGACTAGACTGTGAGGGAGGAGATGGTCGCAGTTGGTTAGTGTGTCTAGGGCGTGAACAGTAGCTTGACGACGAGCGTGAATGGACTATACAGCACACACCCACGTGGAAGGGCGCGAAATATGGACTAGACTGTGAGGGAGGAGATGGTCGCAGTTGGTTAGTGTCTAGGGCGTGAACAGTAGCTTGACGACGAGCCGTGAATGGACTATACAGCACACACCACGTGGAAGGGCGCGAATATGGACTAGACTGTGAGGGAGGAGATGGTCCAGTTGGTTAGTGTCTAGGGGCGTGAACAGTAGCTTGACGACGAGCCGTGAATGGACTATACAGCACACACCCACGTGGAAGGGCGCGAAATATGGACTAGACTGTGAGGGAGGAGATGGTCGCAGTTGGTTAGTGTCTAGGGGCGTGAACAGTAGCTTGACGACGAGCCGTGAATGGACTATACAGCACACACCCACGTGGAAGGGCGCGAATATGGACTAGACTGTGAGGGAGGAGATGGTCGCAGTTGGTTAGTGTTTAGCGTGAACAGTAGCTTGACGACGAGCCGTGAATGGACTATACAGCACACACCACGTGAAGGGCGCGAAATATGGACTAGACTGTGAGGGAGGAGATGGTCGCAGTTGGTTAGTGTCTAGGGCGTGAACAGTAGCTTGACGACGAGCCGTGAATGGACTATACAGCAACACCACTGGAAGGGCGCGAAATGGACTAGACTGTGAGGGAGGAGATGGTCCCAGTTGGTTAGTGTCTAGGGGCGTGAACAGTAGCTGACGACGAGCCGTGAATGGACTATACAGCACACACCCACGTGGAAGGGCGCGAAATATGGACTAGACTGTGAGGGAGGAGATGGTCGCAGTTGGTTATGTGTCTAGGGCGTGAACAGTACTTGACGACGAGCCGTGAATGGACTATACACAACACACCACGTGGAAGGGCGCGACAATATGGACTAACTGTGAGGGAGGAGATGCGCATTGGTTAGTGTCTCTGGAGCGTGAACAGTACTTGACGACAGCCGAATGGACTATACAGCACACACTCACGTGGGAGGCGCGAAATTGGACTAGACTGTGAGGAGGAGATGGTCGCAGTTGTTAGGTCTAGGGGCGGAAAGTAGTGACGACGAGCCGTGAATGGATATACAGCACACCACCCGTGGAAGGGCCGACATATGACTAGACTGTGAGGAGGAGATGTCGCAGTTGGTTAGTGTCTAGGGGCGTGAACAGTAGCTTGACGACGAGCCGTGAATGGACTATACAGCACACACCCACGTGGAAGGGCGCGACATATGGACTAGACTGTGAGGGAGGAGATGGTCGCAGTTGGTTTGTGTCTAGGGGCGTGAACAGTAGCTTGACGACGAGCCGTGAATGACTATACAGCACACACCCACGTGGAAGGCGCGAATATGGACTAGACTGTGAGGGAGGAGATGGTCGCAGTTGTTAGTGTCTAGGGCGTGAACAGTACTTGACGACGAGCCGTGAATGGACTATACAGCACACACCCACGTGGAAGGCGCGAATATGGACTAGACTGTGAGGGAGGAGATGGTCGCAGTTGGTTATGTGTCTAGGGCGTGAACAGTAGCTTGACGACGAGCCGTGAATGGACTATACAGCACACACCCACGTGGAAGGGCGCGAATATGGACTAGACTGTGAGGGAGGAGATGGTCGCAGTTGGTTAGTGTCTAGGGGCGTGAACAGTAGCTTGACGACGAGCCGTGAATGGACTATACAGCACACACTCACGTGGAAGGGCGCGAAATATGGACTAGACTGTGAGGGAGGAGATGGTCGCAGTTGGTTAGTGTCTGGAGCGTGAACAGTAGCTTGACGACGAGCCGTGAATGGACTATACAGCACACACTCACGTGGAAGGGCGCGAAATATGGACTAGACTGTGAGGGAGGAGATGGTCGCAGTTGGTTAGTGTCTAGGGCGTGAACAGTAGCTTGACGACGAGCCGTGAATGGACTATACAGCACACACCCACGTGGAAGGGCGCGAAATATGGACTAGACTGTGAGGGAGGAGATGGTCGCAGTTGGTTATGTGTCTAGGGGCGTGAACAGTAGCTTGACGACGAGCCGTGAATGGACTATACAGCACACACCCACGTGGAAGGGCGCGAAATATGGACTAGACTGTGAGGGAGGAGATGGTCGCAGTTGGTTAGTGTGTCTAGGGGCGTGAACAGTAGCTTGACGACGAGCCGTGAATGGACTATACAGCACACACCCACGTGGAAGGGCGCGAAATATGGACTAGACTGTGAGGGAGGAGATGGTCGCAGTTGGTTAGTGTGTCTAGGGGCGTGAACAGTAGCTTGACGACGAGCCGTGAATGGACTATACAGCACACACTCACGTGGAAGGGCGCGAAATATGGACTAGACTGTGAGGGAGGAGATGGTCGCAGTTGGTTAGTGTGTCTAGGGGCGTGAACAGTAGCTTGACGACGAGCCGTGAATGGACTATACAGCACACACCCACGTGGAAGGGCGCGAAATATGGACTAGACTGTGAGGGAGGAGATGGTCGCAGTTGGTTAGGTGTCTAGGGGCGTGAACAGTAGCTTGACGACGAGCCGTGAATGGACTATACAGCACACACCACGTGGAAGGGCGCGAAATATGGACTAGACTGTGAGGGAGGAGATGGTCGCAGTTGGTTAGTGTCTAGGGGCGTGAACAGTAGCTTGACGACGAGCCGTGAATGGACTATACAGCACACACTCACGTGGAAGGGCGCGAAATATGGACTAGACTGTGAGGGAGGAGATGGTCGCAGTTGGTTAGTGTCTAGGGGCGTGAACAGTAGCTTGACGACGAGCGTGAATGGACTATACAGCACACACCCACGTGGAAGGGCGCGAAATATGGACTAGACTGTGAGGGAGGAGATGGTCGCAGTTGGTTAGTGTGTCTAGGGGCGTGAACAGTAGCTTGACGACGAGCTGTGAATGGACTATACAGCACACACCCACGTGGAAGGGCGCGAAATATGGACTAGACTGTGAGGGAGGAGATGGTCGCAGTTGTTAGTGTCTAGGCGTGAAATACTACACGACCAAACTACGCAACATGAGGAATAGAGGTGTCCTTAGGTAGGGAACAGTAGCTTGACGACGAGCCGTGAATGGACTATACAGCACACACCCACGTGGAAGGGCGCGAAATATGACTAGACTGTGAGGGAGGAGATGGTCGCAGTTGGTTAGTGTGTCTAGGGGCGTGAACAGTAGCTTGACGACGAGCCGTGAATGGACTATACAGCACACACCCACGTGGAAGGGCGCGACATATGGACTAGACTGTGAGGGAGGAGATGGTCGCAGTTGGTTAGTGTTTAGAGGCGTGAACAGTAGCTTGACGACGAGCTGTGAATGGACTATACAGCACACACCCACGTGGAAGGGCGCGAAATATGGACTAGACTGTGAGGGAGGAGATGGTCGCAGTTGGTTAGTGTGTCTAGGGGCGTGAACAGTAGCTTGACGACGAGCTGTGAATGGACTATACAGCACACACTCACGTGGAAGGGCGCGAAATATGGACTAGACTGTGAGGGAGGAGATGGTCGCAGTTGGTTAGTGTCTAGGGACGTGAACAGTAGCTTGACGACGAGCCGCCAATGACGGTCCTCCATCTGGGCAGAGGGTCCGCAGTGCGAGATCAGGTGAGTTCCTCACTAATGCCCGGTTGCACCGTCGTGGTTCGAAACTCGATCCGAGATCGCATCTAAGATCGACACAGAAAACTGTTGCACCATTCGAGTTCAGAGCTGGACTGGAGATAGAGATGAAGTTCATTTCAAACCTCCGAAATTGGCAGTTCGAAATCTCGATTCGAGACCAGCAGCCATCGTCGACAAATGTAGTTTGAAAATACGCCAACAGATAGAACAACGTTCGATTGTTTTCTTGGGAAATTAAAACAACAATATACGTACTCGAATATTATTCAGTAAAATTGTACAACAATAATTCACTTAAAACAGATAAAACATTGCACATCTATAATTCTATCTATAGTGAATATTACTCCCGCTTCCATGACGTCATATATTATGAACCAATAGCAAAATTTGTCTCATACTTAATTTTGATCTCTCACTTTGAACCAAAATCGACGTATCGGAGATCCAGAATCATTAAATTTCGTTGGTGCAACACTTTTAAATTGGAACTAAGATCAAACTGGATCCTGGTTTGTTACTAGGATCAATAGAGCTTGGATCGGGGAAGATTTTGGTGCAACCGGGCATAAGTCAAGATCACTTTAATTAAAAATAACCTTGCCTTTCTTTCCTTCTTCCGTTGACCTTATAACTTGACATTCTCGATTACTTATTACTTCTGTTGGAATTTTTGAATAAATACTTTACATAATGATATGGTCCCATATGGGGGCCATATAAGATATAAGTGGGGGCAAGCGTGCTCAACTGAATATAACAAATAACACTAGTTTAACGTCCTATTTTTTAAATATTAATAGCGTAACGATTTACATGATATTAAAAATGCTTTTACATCACGTTACATTTATTTTCTGTACTTTGGGGCAGCTCGACATTAGTTAGATAGTATTGATTGAATGTAATTACTTTAGGTTACAGTTTTTTTAAATTTATTTCAAGCCACGCGATACTTATCAAATGTCAGTTTCAACTCCAGGAACTACTGGAAAGTCTTCACCTCAGTATGACGCCGAAGGCTGATCATGGCCTTACAGCGGACGCAGCTATTGTCTTTCTACCCAGCTTGCTCTGTAGGCGGCTGGCTGTGGTAAGATAAGGCCCACAGTCATTCACTTCCCTCTCTTTACACTCGGGATAGCGCGTTTCCGCAAGCATTATAACCAAGGCTTGCCCACGCCATTACAATAAGCTTTTTATATCAACTCCTGCTATGTATTAACTTTATATACTACTAGATGACCCGTACGACTTCGTCCCCATGACATTTAGGACTGCGGCTCCACTATTGGGTTCTCTACCCACTTAGCTAATGCGGCCCCACTTGGAATAACTCTAGCCACTGGGCCACTACGGCTTTTTGGAAGGAAAGGAGGACAGCCCACAAACAGAAAAGAAAGGAGAAATGACGGAACATGAAACATGTAGACTGGGATATTAAAATATGAATACTGGACAAGACTGTATCAACAAAACGTCATGGTGAATTATTACCTAATAATATCAGATGTTTGATAGTAGGTCCTAGTAACTGTGGAAAAACTACACTTATGATAGATAATTTTGTACATGCTCAGGGATAGCTGGACTTTGGTACTCTCTATGTGTGTTCAAAAAGTGTGGACCAACCATAATATATCAATTTGAAGAAACATATAGATGTACCATCAAAATTATTTAATGAACCGATAGAATACTTTTTTCCATCAAATAAAGAAATGGTTGATGTAAATGAATGTCATAAAGAGTCTGTAGTTGTTTTCGATGGTATCATACTTGAAAATAGAAATATGGTAAGAGATTACTCACAGTAGGCACAAAGATATTGATTGTTTCTATTTAGCCCAGACATACTCAAAAGTACCTAAGAAGCTTATAAGAGACAATACCAATTTTCTTTGCATGTTCAGACAAGACGATACAAATCTTAAACATATTCATAGTGATTTTGTCGGTGGTGATATGTCGTTTGAGAAATTTAGGGAGACTTGTTCAAAACGCTGGAATAATGAATATGGTTTTGTTACAATTGATGTGACTCATAAGTTAAATAATGGTAAGTACCCTAAAAATTAAACACTTTTTTAATTCTTAGATTATAGGTAAGTTTTGTTTTAATGGAAGTGTTTCTATTAAAAACCAACATAATCTGATCTTTTTTTAATGTATTGGTATACCATAACTATTTCAATAAACTCAATTGTACCTTCGGGTACATTGTGGGCTTATGGTATTTTAAACTATATCATATCATCAGGGAATACTTCAAACGTTTTATACATGTCAATTTTATTCCATTCATAGTATAAGTTGAAAACACTTTTATATTTTTCTGGTTTTATTATTATTTCATATATAGTTCCATCTCTCGTAAAAAAATATTATATTTGATTATCAAAGTAAAATACTTTTTCTTTTGAACTGTATTTTCCAACTAAAGGAATAATGTTAATTCTGTTTTTCTGATAGTACTCTAAATTGATTACATCCATCGGTGCAATGGGATCTCCCATATGTCTTAGTCTTTTTTGTTCAAAATCTATATTATTATCTACTTCCAAGTAAGTAAGATAGGCTTTATCCAATGAACATTTATTTATTGTCAGTGTAGCTATAGAGTCGTTGAACTGTGTGGTGGAAACAAAATCATTATAATTGATCTTCTCAGTAGTTGTATCATTGGCCGTGTGTTCTTTAATTTTATCTTCAATCCAAGAGCTCATTAATGCATTTCCACATATACCCATTGTTTATTAATAGCGAAATAATTCTTGGAAATTTAATATTATGTGAAAAGTGATTTAGCATAATTACACACGAATGACCACAAGTTACTTGATTGAAATTTTCAATTCTATTATCGTTACAAAAAAAATGTTACTTCCGAGATATTCTATTAATTGTCAGGATGGATTTCCGCCAAATAAATAAAAACAATATTTGTTGTTTGCTTTTTTCGAATAGCATACCCAATGTTCGCCAGAGTTTGTCGAAACATCTAGATTACCAATCCCACATTCATTATCGAGTAGCATGTCAAGTAGCTCATCGAACATAAATAAACCTCGAAAATTTTTAATGTTTACTTTTTTAACCATTTTATCAATATCAAAGTTACTGAGTGGAGTTACTTATATTTAACATTCTTACCCCACTTAACTTTCTTCAATCCCTTGCCGTATTCCTCCATAGCTAAATTATGTCTGTGTTGTTCTTCCAATTCTTGGTTTTTCTTCTTAGCATTAATTACTGATGTAGTGATAGATGATGCACTGCCAGCTAACGCTCCTAGAGCTCCCATAGTTTGCAAAAATTAAGGGTAAAAATCCACCCTTGTGAACTGTCAGACCATTTCCAGTTTTCATTTCTTTGAACATTTTCTTAAGTTGTGGAACTGAAATTGTGATACTCATCGCTTTGTCCTCCTTTAATTTCTTGTTTTTATGTTCCAGTTGGTCTTTCGTTAGGAAAGAATCAATATTCAAACACTTCAATTCCTCATTAGGAACTTGAAATACAATGTTTTTTACTTTCATTTATTATAACAACCCCAACCAAGCTTATGTTTAATATGCATCGCAGATCAAGTAACACCAGCGCACAATCTCTTATTGAGATCAGCATCAGAATTTAACAATCTTTTAAACGCTTTCTCTTCTAGTTCTTTGACATCTAAATGTCTTTCAGCTAGATCTTTATGATGATGATAAGCTATATCATGTTCCATTGCAGCCTCATCTAGTGGATTAATGGGGTTTATCGCCACGCTCAATTCTCTCTTTTTGTCTGGTACCCGGTCCCAAGTACTGATAACCTGGTGGATGCAACTCAAAAGGTAGTGAATTTATTATGTCATTGAGTAACCCTTTTCTGTGATGCTCCGATTCCCAAAAAGTATGTGGTATTGTGTTCAACAATCGTTACAGATATGGTAGACCTTATGGATTATTCACAGCAAAATCACTAAACTTGCTGTTAAGCATATTCATTATTCCAACTTTTTCATTGTAATAGTTGTCATTTCCAATATTCTCTTCGCCATAAATAACGAGAAGTCGATCAATAAGCAGCCTAACAACAATCATCCATATGTATTTTTTGTGATAGTCTGTATATTTCTTTATGTCTTTCCCTTTTTTAGGTGAGGGACGTTTCTTTTTATTTGTATCGTAAATAGGATTAACAATAATTTTCCATTTATTCCCTTTACTCGATTTGGGAGGTCCCAAGTTAGGATCATTGTTTTGAAAAACTGAATTTGTATCTGCTAAGATACGACTATAGTGTTCATAGTCGGTTGCATTGTAGTCACTTTCTGTTACTTTCTCACTAGTTCATAATTTCATCAAACCATCAGTTCCAGTATATGTTGGGCCTTTTACAGTAAATTTGTCATTGATGAATATTACTTTGCTATCACCAATATACAATCTACCTTTATGAGCCTTTAGTCCAAAAACTTCGTTTTGCAATCAATTAAGAAATCGGCCATTTTCTTATCAATAAATGATGTTTTGTAGGTAGTTAACGGTGAGATATCAGTTTTCAAATGTCCCAACGCTTCGTCAAAGCGTTCATCGTTATAGCATTCATCGTCATCGCCAATGCATTTAACGCCATCGTCATACCGTTCATCATTGCAAATTCGTTTAATACCATCGTCATAGTGTTCATCGGTGCGTATTTTACCAAACAGTTATCTTTCAAAAGATGTTTATGTTGGTGTCTGTGGGTAGTCTAAATTCTTAACAGCAAATGGAAGAAGTTTTTTTATTAAGTTCTTATTCTCATTTGTTGCGTGTCCAATTTTCTGTCCCAAATATTCTATCGCATCTATCAATGGTTGTTCGTGTTTTTCATTTTTATTATATTCATCTTGACGAAATTTTCTTAAAGTTTAAACTTTTCAGTTAGCTGTCTTTTTCTCTCTATATTCTTCTCTATATTGTTTGTAAATTTTTTTGGCTCATTTATTATATAAATTAATCAAATGAACTATGATAACTTAAATGTATACTGTCTCAAATGTATGAAAAATACACTAAGTTCATATGAACTTATAAATAATAACAAAGTAAAAATTAAATGTGTTTTTTACATGTTGTACTACTAATAACTCGATATTTACTAGTGGGGGTATAAAAACGATATTGTAAATTAAATTCATAAACCAATGCGAAAAAACTTCCCCAGAAGAACTGTTCTGTCTTTTGGCATCGATGATCTTTGACAAGCTGATTTAGTTCAGATAAATTCAGGATCTCTAAAAGGTATACACAGAATTAACAAAGGGTTTAAATATATGTTAACCGTGATAGATTTTTTTCTTCAAATATGCATGGGCAATACCCATCAAAGATAAAACTGGTGAAAATGTTAACTTAGCATTTAAAACTATTTTGAATTATTGCAAACTAATACATTTACAAACAGTCAAAGGGAAATAATTTTACAATAAATCATTTAAGGCATTTATCATAATCATTTAATGGCCAATAACAACATAACACACTATTCAACATACAGTGTAAAGAAAGCTAGTGTTGTAGAAAGATTTATTAGAACATTGAAGGAGAAAATGTGGAAGATATTTATTGTGCAGGGAAGCTATAAATGGGTGGCTCTATTACCTAAATTAATAAGTGAATACTGTTCAGATTACAATCAGAATGAAACCCACCAATGTGAATGGAAAAAATGAAAGTACTATTATAATCAACATGTATGGAGGAGAAAGAAAAATTATTAAACCAAAGTTTTCAATAGGAGATAAAGTTCTTATAAGTAAAAGTAAAAGTTTTGTTTGAAAAATGATATACACCAAATTGGTACAATGAAGTATTTAAGGCGTGTGACGTATTGCACACAAACACCACGACAAATATAATAAAAAATTTAAAAAATTAACTTTATAAAGGCATTTTTTATGAGCCTGAGCTGCTTAAGACCAAATATGATAAAGACTACTTAGTGGAAAAAGTTATGCAAAGAAAAGGAAATAAGCTGCTAATTAAATGATTAGGTTTTGATAGTAGTCATAATTCTTGGGTTGATAAGAAAAGTGTAGTTGTTTAAGAAATATAATAAATTGATTAACAAAAAATTAAAAGTTATGTTCGTCAGTCGTTTCCGCCAAATAATTTGAATGAATACAACAAGCACATTGAGTTTGATATTCCTATTGGCGATGAATTTTCACATCCGAATGAAGCTTATGTATACCGACAGTATAAGCTAATTAAAAGAGATACAAATGCAGATTATAAAAAACTTCAACTATTGATCATTGTGGGAATTTCTTCCCATTCCAGTTCTCAAAAATAGAGATCTCTAAACATGGTTGTATATTCGAAAGTATTGGCAACCCTGGTATCACTTCAACAATGATGCATACGTATGCTAGGTACAGAATCAGAATCAGCATACTTCCAAATGTTGGGGATAGAGCTAGGTAAATATGTTAGGAGAGGTAATTGTAACGAAATTACCTATCCATTAAGATATTTGCTTGAGTTTACGAGAGATTGTAATCAAATATTTTGGAAAGGTGGGTACAAGATCACATTCATTCAAAATTCTAATGATGATGTTTCTCTTTACAGAAGACCCCCAAAGAAAGCAAATGGATCTGATGATGAAGATAATATACCAGATGCTGGTAAAATTGTTATTGAGAAATTGGAAATTCTGTGGCCAACTGTTGAATACAATCCTATTTATGGAGACGAAATTAAAGCAAAATTATACAAACACCCCAAAATTCCAGTTGGTTTCAATTATTGGCAATGTCTTGAAAAACCAGTACCTTTAATGCAAGCTCATTTCAGATTGATATAAAAGATCAGTTCAATACATTCCAACTCGATATGCCAGACTTTGTTATTGTTGGTTTTCAGCAAAACAGAAAACAGGATTCTGGGCAATTCACACACGGTTCAATGTTTGACTCTTGTTTTATCAAAAATATTTCTATTAAGAATGGACGGAATGAAGTGTTTCCCAAAGAGAATTGGAATTTAAACATTGATGAAAATTTTTTCTATAAAATGTATATTGCTTACACTGATTTTAGAAATTCAAAGACTAAACTAGAATCCCCTTATCGTAATAATGAACAGCCCTTCAACTCTGCATCATTTATTGGGAGAAGACCATTGTATGTTATTGATTGTTCTTACAGAAAAACCGCTCTTGTAATAGATCGAACTAATCTGAAACTTACAGTTGATTTTAATATACCAATATAGGCTACAATTATTTATAATGTGATACTAGTAAGCCAAAGAAACCTAATTTATGATTTTAAAAGTGAAACAATCATCGAAGTCCAACAGTGCACAAACATGTATAGTTATTAGTTTTTAATGGATGGTTATCTATTAAAAACATTTACTGTTATATAATATCGCATGGTATCACACTTTTTCAGGTTTGTAGTGCCCCCATGGTAGTGTAGTAATACCATCTTTAAGAATAAATCTATAATCATCTTCGAAAGTTAATGCTTTTTTTCTCATCTCAATCGTAATGAGTTCATGTTCCTTCCCTCAATAAGATTTATACTTTTATACAAACCTTTTTTTTTTACCAAACAAACACTTTTTGTATTCACCAAAACTAATCTCATTTCCTACTTTTTTTTCTTTCACACTCTTTGCTCTTTTCTTTACACCACCTTCCTCATTTATTGCATACATTTTATATTTCAAACCAATAAATTCTTCCATTATTTTTCCATTACATTCATCTTTCATTTTGCCAATAATATTTTTGTTAACTAATGGTATACCATACGGATGATCTTTTTTATATATTCAGGAGTATCAAAATGATCGATCATTTCTTTCATGTCACTGTAGAGGTCTGATGTTTTTATATAATAGATGTATGAATCAGTATCTTGGTAGCACAGTTCAATATTTTTCCCATGCTTTGATTTTATTATATTATAGTGAAAATCGTGCATTAAGACATTCGATAATCAAGTATACTCAGTCCAACATAAATGGGTCTGTTAAAGCACAGTTTGGTTTTAATGATATGAACTGCAACCAAAGTGTTAGAAAATATAGTTCTATCTTTTAATTTTCGTTCAGCCACTAGTTTATCCATTTGCTTAGAACTTGTGCACAACCATATATCCACTCTGTTTATAATATTTTCCATTGTTTTTCCAAAAACGGAATTATTCATTAATACATAGAAATCTTTTTCAAATTCATTTGTAAACCTTGTTAGCATATTTATGTTTAGATCAATATAGGACTTGAGACAATCTGATTGATGAAACTCCAGAACTCTATGGATCTTTTTCAATTCATTCCGAGTGATAGATATTGCTCAAGATTTACATAGTGTAATACATATTTTTCTTTATCATCCAGAGTAGTTAAGAGTTTAGGATTTTTTGAATTTTCTGGTATTTTATTCCCTGGTGCCACTGACAGATCTTTGTGGAGATTGTGTAGTTCATGTGAGTATTCCAAATCAACTTCCAATATATAACCCTTTCTAGAATCACCTTGTATTTTTGTTGCATCTATATTGCATATATATCTATATCATAAGCATTAATATATTTATTTGCTTTAGCATATCGCTTACAACATTGTGAAATTCCACCATGAACACCTTTTTCTATAATTAGTATCATGTCGTAATCTGTTAATAATTTCAGTTCTATTTTGGAATGTTTGAGCATAGCATCCCATGCTAAACCTGGGGCTGTGTAATACAATGCTGGGTCTAACTTATATGTTTTGAGACATACATCTCTAAAATTTTGCATTATATCAGACACTATCAATACATCAGATTGTTATAGAGTTCTGTGTACTCCCTCAGAGATTTTATGTTGAATTTTTCTCACACCTTTCTCGCAAATTCGTAATATTCGTCTGTAATGTCACATTTATTGAGTTTGTCATAAAATGCATTTTTGTATGGAAGTGATGTCTCACAAAATTTCTCAGCACTATCCATGCAGTCATATGGATAAACACCTTTTCTTATAACAAATTCAATAAGTTTATTGGAAAAATGCTTACACGTTTCTCGAAATTGGCTTCTGGAAAGGTTGCTAGAGAGGTTATCGATACTATTTTCCATAGATATAAATGAATCAATAAATCTAAGATTTACGCTTTCACATACATGTTTCATAAAATAAATATATTTTACTTCGGTGTTGGGAATTAGATAAATTTTATTTTCATCGATGACAAGATCTCTTATGAATAACTGTGTGTCATAACCAGATAGATTGTGTATGAACACTGGGATAAAACATGGATTTCTATACGATAAGTTACAATATCTGTGTGCAGCTCCCCTAAATTTCCCCGTAAGATGATCACCATTCAAAGGCTTTTCACATATATGACAATGGGTAGCTGTATCATAAACATTTGTTCTTTCTGAGTTAGTGGAAGTATTGGCTTTTCATTTGTGTATATATCACCAATAGACTTTGCTTCTTCCATTAATATTTTAACGAATACAGTTGATACTTCAGATCCTTCATGAGTTACTGGTGGTTTATAGTATCCATGTTTGTATTTTACATAGTAAGAGAAGCTAAGAGGCTCGTTTTTTTGGTATGGTTTCGTGTAGAATTCGTCGGTGTTTGGTTGGCGAGTTTCAATTTGAGTCAACAAACATTCAGAATCAGCATATATCACAAACTGCACTATTTAAAAGGATGATTTTTGTTTTTAAATCTTAATATATAATTTTTTCCTTTAGATGGTAGTTCAACTCTAACACCACTTACTTACAGAGTAGAAATGTTGCAAACATCTATCACACACACACACACTTATATATATATATATTACCATTATTTAATACTTGTGATGCGATAAGTCTCGAAAGACTTTTTATCCAGCAGTAGTGGTCGTTCTTTTCGTCTTTGATATAGAGTAGGTTAATGTGTTTATCCGTCTTATTTTTGTTGTTTTAATGGGGAGATTATATATTTCTTACCACCATCTTCTTCTTCGTATGCATATACATTAATAGAAATTCCAGTTATTTTCTCAAAGGTTGGTATGCTATCCAATTTAATTGGAAATTCCAAACCCTTAAGGACATTATCAAACTCATGTTCGTAAGCTATGTATTTATTCACTCTTTGGGTGTATCTTTGTACTTGATGCAATGCAGATAGAACACACCACAAATACATTTTTGATCATTATTCTTAACATTAATTACTGCCTCCTTAGCTTTGATTTCTTTCTGGAATATCAACATAAGAACTGCTCTTGAATGGTACATGTTTATTTATTCGCACTTCTAGTTTAAATATTTTGTTGAGATCCCACTGCGATCCCTTATCTTCGAAAGCCCCCATCTCAGCTCTGATTTTCGATATGCTGTTGGCATAATATTATTCCAGATTAATCGATTTCAGTATAATTCTGTTCTTTGTCTTAAAGGAACTTTCTACATATTCAATATTCTCAACAATTCCCCTTTTGTGCTCAGTGAAGAGTTTCATGTTTACTTTAAGTGATTTTAAATGTTTAATAATTAGTCCCATGACAGTTTCTTTTACATCGTTTAGGAAATTATTTGCGTCTATGTATGCATTCACATTATTTACAGCATAAGTCGTTATTCTTCTCTGAAATGCTGTTTCGATTTCTTCTACACTGAATCTGAGTGTGTACTTATGAATTTCACTTCTCAAGTGACTTCTTATGAGAGATGGTATGTAAAAGTGATTACAAATTTCACACTTGACATACTTCTCTTGACAGACTTCTCTTGATATACTTCTCTTGATATACTTCTCTTGATGTTTCTTCTTCTTTCTTTTCGCTAAAATAACTTTCTTAAATTTATATTCTTTCCAAACATTACCAGTTGCGTTAGACTTTTTCATTGTCATGGTCACCATCATATCAGACATCAGTTGTGTTTTATTTGCGTCCATTTATTATATACAATATTTAATTTTTTACGTATTTTTTTTTGCAACTGCGCCCAAGCGCAACTTTTTACGCGTATTTTTGCAGATGCATTCAAACGTAAAGTTTAACGCAACTTTTTTCTAAAGACTACGATCTAACCAAAAGCAACTTTTTGAGTCACTTTTCGCAACTGCTCCCAAACGCAACTTTTTGAGCCACTTTTTTTGTGGTTGCGCTCGAATCGGCATTTCTATACTACTTACGGGTCACTATAGTTCAAACATTTCTTGAGGTCTATTTCAAACACGGATCTTGTAGTTTTACAAACAAGAAATTTACAAAATAATTTTGTATGGTTGTTAGAGACATTTGAAACAATTAGAAACAATTTCCCAGTCAAATATATATTTTTTAGAGTAAGGAGAAGTTCCGACGAATTTCTGAGTTTTAAATTAATGACAGCGTTTAGCACACTCCTAACACTAAAATTGCCGTCTGAGAAATGCCCTCGAATCAACGTGACCAGACTCGAATGGGTAACCCAGAGGCTGGTAACTAGTGTATAAATACACCACCAACCTTCGAGCAAAAAACCATACATGCTGGTTTGAAAACATTCACTAATCATACCATTCAAATAACAGTTTCGCAATTACGCGATCCACTTGTATGCACGTTGTGTATTATTCCGCCTTATGTAAAATTAACATGGCCATGGGCCCCGTCACATTATTCATGCGTCGGTCGAGTGAAACCGTGAAAATATTGGGAAATGAAATAGTTCACAAATTTGCCCATTTATATAATTCGATGCATTAAAGAAAGAGAAAGCAAAATTAATAATTTAAGTTATCAAAAATGGTTACCTAACACTTTTTATTTGCCGTTAATATATGGAACTGCTTTCCATACATCGTTACCAACTTTACTGGGCACATGTCACTCAGTGCGCCCCTTAAAATATATGCAGGTAGGAGCAGTGACTTTTTTCTAAGGTTAATTTCAAATGTGCTTACTTAATCGTGAAGTCTCTCGTGATATATAGTATTATGTGAAGTTTATTATAAGTAGTGCTACTATACTACGACGTCGGAAATGCGCAGATATAAACAGTCGTAATCTGACAGCTCGTGTGTCAGATTCTGTGACGTGGCGCGACGTGAATTATTGGAGTCCGAAAGGGGCGTGATAGTCGGTGTCAGAAGGACAGGACATCTCATTTCCGAGGTGGGCCGGCCGGCCGTCCATAACACTGCTCGAGCTACCGTGTCAGATATATATATCGGTAATACCTTTGTAAGGCTATTTACGTACCACAGAGGTTGCAGTAGTGTAATGGCTAGACTAATCGCCTCCAACATAGGCAAACCGGCTTCGACTCCCTACGGCGTCACCCACGGATTTTCGCATGTGGGAGTCGTGCCGGACGACGCCGCTGGTCGGCGGGTTTTCTCGGGGATATCCCGTTTACCCCTCCCTTTCATTTCGGCGCTGCTCCACAATCACCTCACTTCACCCTTATCGGCCCTCAAGACGTCGCTGTTAAGAGCCGCCCAAATCTCTTCACTTCACTCACTAAAGGGTAGAAATAGTAAAAATAAATTAAAAAAAAAGGGAAATGACATGCTTCGACAACAGGAAGCTGTAGGCCAAAACAGAAACAAGGGAAATCAGTAAAAACAAAGGCTAATCTATATCCCTGAATTTCTGATAATGGGTACAGTTGTATGCGTAGGAGGTCACACATGCGAGGTTCAGCGTATGGCTGGCTATGTAAAATAAAAGCAGTACTGTACATTTTCAAAAGTATATGCCGTTCACGGTAAAGTGAACACTTTCTTCTATCGGCTATTTCTTATACGTCTGCCACTTTTTAAAATAAATATTGCCATGTCAGAACTAAACATAGTGTATTTATGTAACCGGACTCGACAGTTAATGTCTAAGGCTGCAATAAAAATATTTATTGAATATTATTCCAAATGAGAAGGCTTCAAAAAGTGCTCACTTTACCGTGAACA
Organism: Dryococelus australis; assembly: GCA_029891345.1. Taxonomy (NCBI): domain Eukaryota; kingdom Metazoa; phylum Arthropoda; class Insecta; order Phasmatodea; family Phasmatidae; genus Dryococelus; species Dryococelus australis. The sequence goes on from CM056997.1 coordinate 8,479,375, forward strand.
GTCTACAGTCTTGGGAATCCGCAAAAGTTGGTAATTACACAAGAATACGCCAGTTATATGCACGAAAATATCCAGTAGATACAAAGGTTTTTGTAAATATCTTGAACGATTATTTTGATATTATTACAATAGTGAAAAAATAACACAAGTAGACCACTTGTGCGTTCGATTTCACGTAAAAAAAAGTGTGAAAACAAATGGCATACATGTACGCCTGGTTTTTCCTAGGAAAATGCCGCTAAACTCACTCATAAATGCTTACGAAGACGAATTATTTGCAATTTATTCAAAGCACTGTAATGGATTTTGACTTCGCTAAGTAAGAATTTTTAATAACATCGTAGTCATAAAATTATTTCCAAACACTTTCCTTCCACATTCTTCAGATAATTAGGCCTAATTGTTTTAATAATAATATTTTCTAACTATGCATATATATTTTCATCCACAACACAGTTCGTATCAGCTGCGCTAATTATACCCGATGCCTGGCACAAGCATGTATATAACACTATCAAGCAATGTGTGAAACAATAAATAACCAGGTACACAATGAAATACGGTTATTAGTGCTAATAATACATTGGGACAAGGAGATAATTAATAGCACACATTTTATGCTAATGTGTTATCATATAAACCAGTAATTTTCTGTGTGTTGCTCTTCACAATTCACTGATGACCACACATATAAATCAAACGAGTGAAAACATACAGTTAAAAATATAGAATTTATAATAATTATACGCTAATCTGATAATTTATATTAGTGCCATCTCATTAACAGCTCAGTCCCTAAAATGCAGTGAAACACCTAATATAGGGTATGTAAGCGAATCCATACGTCAATAATTAAAATATTCATGAGCATACTGTTTACACAGATGGAGATTCTGGGAATTATACGTTTCCATAAATAAAATTCAATATGCATTAAGGGTATCGTACCCCCAAAAAATTAATTATTCTATAATTGTGCCAAACACTATCCAACTCGTACGCATTGTATGTGATGACATTTTCCTGGAATAAAAAAATCTACATTTAATGTTTTTTTGAATAATATGATGTCTAATACAAAATTATTCTCTTTTGTCACAGTCGTAAAAATAAATACTAACTTAGTTGTACAGATGAAAAAAATTACGACATAAACTAATACAGTGTGCTACTGCTTGACGTAAATGAAATCACCAAATAACAGCACATACATAAAAAAATATAAATATCCACAATTTTATTTATATTTAACATTTTTTCATATGTATAACTTATCATTTGGGGATTACATATGTCACGCAGTAACCAATGGGATTAGTTTTGTGACGGCTATCCCTGCACATCGATAACACCTACATTAAGGAAGCCCTCATCCTGTGTGTGTTGGCAAACACCGTCACAGTTTACTTTCTAAACATGTTCATCTGTTTAACTTAGTTTTTTACGGATGCAACCAAACAGAGGAATTTTGTATTTGACGTCAATTTATTTTTAAAAAAATTAAGTTAATTCTTTTTTTTTTTTCGAGGAAAATGTCATCACATACAATGTGTTCGATTTGGACAATGTTTGGAACAAATATGAAATTATTAACTTTTTGGGATCCGACATTCTTAACCCTTGTGTGTCATAAAATATTTGGATTGTATTTTCCCATAAGTCCTTCCAAGCTGAATTGTTATCTTTCACACACATTCAGACAATTATTACTTATTTTTAATTTCTGAACTCCTGCAAAAATCACGTGGCTGCCATTATTTTGTATTGATTAATGTATCTATCAATCAGCAAACACGCCCGAGTGTCATTCGTATGGGAAGAAATGGATTAAACAATACACGTGGCAAATAAAAATCATATATTTCGTACACAGTTATAAATTAAGTGGCTTCTTACTAAAATACAATAAGTGGCGATAATTGCATACCCAGAGTAGCGAATTTCCGTAAATGTCTAGGCTGTGACGCGTGTTCTAAAGGGGTGGACTATCTCAGAAGGTAATACGGTACGTTGACCGCCCTACCAAGCTTAGCCTACCACGACGAATACTATACCTTCAATTATACCTCTGAGACGTTAGGGGTTTTATTACAGCATTCGGCCGCTTGGGGTCAGGTTTGCAATGGGCCGTAGGGGAGTCAAACACTAGAGCGAGTCGTATACAGATGGCTTCCTGTCCTGGGAGTGTGATCCGTCTGACTATTAGGGCCGCCAATATACTCGGGATGCCAGCGATCCTGACTGGATGTAAGGGGGAGAAGTTTAATGTAAGGTGACGATGGGGGTGCGTAACCTGACAGACGAGACTTTAGCTGGGCGTGTTGGTTGACGTGCTGGAACGTAGTCAATAGAGGCGCTTGTCATACGGACACGGGAGTCGTGCTGCGCCGGGACTCGAACCCGGATCACTTTCCCCGTTGCTAGCTTAGTGTCACAGTATTTTGGGACGGATTTCAGTTTAACATTGCTGAAGTTTTTCTTGGGCTGGCTAGCAAGGTTGTCCTGGGGAGTTTTCCTGGGTCTTATAGTCCGTGGTGGGGTACCCCGGCCAATAGCCACCGAGTAGTAGTAGGTGATCGAGGGGAGAAGAAATGTCTAGCGGGATATGGCTCGTGATGTTAGATCGGGATGACTACCCGACGGCGGTTCGTCCTCAGACGTGGTTAGTGTGCTGGCTTGAGCAAGGGCACGAAGTTCCCTATATGTTTGCTTGCTGGGCGCACCGCACCACTCCTTACTTAATGTACATATGGTTATTCACCATTCACGGTAAACTGAGCACTTTAGAAAGCCCCCTCGCATTGAATAATAATCTAAAAATATATTTTATTTTAACATCAGACGTTAAATTCCGAGTGTGGTGGAAAGATACAACTATGTGTATTACTTACATGGCAACATTTATTTTAAAAGGTGGCTAAATGATAAAGAAGGGCTGAAATGAAAAAGTAACTAGAGCTTCAAAAGTGCTCACTTTACCGTGAACTGTCTATAATAGCAATCACACAATACAAAAATATACAGGGAGAAGGGGTCAACTATTACAGTAACAAACAGCACTCAAATATGCACTGTTACGAAGTTGTTTAATGTGGGGTTTCATTCCCTGGGGAGTAAACGCAATGGTAATTACTATTACAAAAATACACAATATAATAAAATTGTTTTACAAACAATTAACAGAATTTACACGAGAATCACGTAGAGCGACCGGGGGTCAGACGAAGGCGAGCCTGAGGTAGTAAACTACAGCTCTGCAACTTTGAAGTGGCTACTAATGAATACCATAGCAACGTAATTTACAGCGGATAGATTAATTAAAAGGGGGAAGCTAAACAGGTAGTTAACACACAACTCGACGGCTCGCTACCGTGGAGTTACGGGAAGTTGACTGAGGTAGGAATTACCGGGTAAAGGCGGGGTATACCTGTAGCTGTTGGCTGACTCACGTTCAGGTACCTGATGACGTGCAGGTCGAGAGAGAGATATTCTTGACGCAGGTTAAGGCGAGGGTCAAGAGGGGAGTGTTGGCGGTAGGAGATAGAGTAGCTGTGGGTCGAGCCTGAAGGAGAGCCTTCAGCAAGCTGGGTGTAGGCGAGTGGTTAGTGAGTAGCAGAGAGCCCTTGCTGACTGAGAAGAGTCTTCAGCAGACTTGAGGTTGGCTCGCGTCCTATGCGGCCGCAGAGCCTCACGACACTCGCCCCCATATCCCGCTACGCTAGTGTGAGCACCTTCACAGTTCTGTGTGCCCTCCGGCATGCATGTTAGTAGCTAAGTCGGTTGGAGCATGGGCTGTATCTCAGGGTCAGCCCTTTACGCCTTAGGTCGGGTTCAATTATTATAATGGGTGCATGCATCGCAGCTGAGCAGGGTTATAGTGCCATGGCCGAAATTGTAGCCATGTGCACACCCCGAAAGAAGAAGGGTCTAGATGGAAGACCATAGCAAACCAGGCAAAGCGGAGGGGCCGTGGAAAATCTAATGCGTCAGTCGCGTAGGATAAAATAATTCCTATTAACTGGATTAGGGATGGATAAAGTAGAGCATGTGTTACTTCGGGAAGAAAGACTTATGTTGGTTTGATGCGGGGTGAAATGAAATGATATCGCAGCTGGTGTGGATTGCGGGGGACAAAACAGCCCCCGCGCCGATGCCAGTCATCGTGTGGGCGCAGGCGCCCTTGAAGTTGAGCCACTGTCAATACTGCCGTTTAGCGAACCAGTACTGCAGTACTGACAGCAACTGAGGATGGAGGCCCCTCTGCTTCTCGTCTGGGAAACGCGAGACATCTGGGGCCTACCAGTAGTGGTGGCGAATCCTTTGGCCCAGGAGTGAAGGCTGACATCGGGGTGCTTCCAAGGTCCGATGCATCCCAATCCATTCATCACGCACCCGCGGTCGGCAGCCCGCTGAAATCCAGCAGTGAGGATCGCTACACTTCGCATTTTTCAGCACCTCGAGATCCCCCTCCATGCCTTGATCGTTGGGTCACCTCCAGCAGATGCTCTTCGTCATCTCGTACTGAGCTGCCCAGGTTCCCGACACCCACGACGACGGTGCTCTTGCACCAGCCAGTTTGTTCGCGGACTATTTCCAGCCACCCCAGAGCCTGGGGATTCCCTATCCATCACCTGGGGACGCGACGAGTTGTGGATAGTCGCCGCACCCAAGCTGCCATGGTCCCATCGCACTTGCAGATCCACCTCGCCTTCGCTGGTCCTCAAGTCGCGGGCAGTTCCCAGCGAGATTGCAGCCACGAGCGCGATGTTCCTCCCACGACAGCTTAGTTCGTCGCTGGTGCTAGCTGCGGGGGCTGTGTTTGTTCTATCGGGGGGGGGGGGGGATAGCGTAGCACCACGGGGATTACTTATCGGGGGTGCAGACGCGCTGCAACTTTCTTGTCACCCCGTGTGGAGGCGACGACATATTAAAACCCCTGTCTCTGAGGCGGAGCGGCTGTGACGTCATAAGGTCACAGAGGTGCTGCCATCTCTCGTGATTGCAGGAACTTCTTCCAGACACGAATTTTAGAATCCTCAACAATTATAATTCCAATCTCGTGAGGGTGCCTTTTGCATGTATAATTCTGGACGGGCAATGGGGATTGTAATTACTCACGTAATATTCAATGGTGTGATCGGCCACACAGGCTTGTGGGCTTCTTGGCGCGACACATATATTTCGGATTGCCGCTTTTATATTCCGCCCCGGAGCGCGCGTGGCTCGTAGATGGGCCGTAGTCGTCCGTAGAGTGCGTAGTCGCGCTGCGCAGCATATTGGCATGCGTCAGCTGATAGAGTAATTATTTTTCATGAAAGATCTCAAGTAACCCAGTAAAAATATCCGAACTATTTTCCCTAATTTTATATATATATATATATATATATATATATATATATGTATATGTATGTGTGTGTGTGTGCGTGTGCGTGTGTGTGTGAATTAAACAGCATTCTGGCACTTCAAAAAGTTTGTTTTCTATGAAGACTCGAATAGACAAAAATAATTTTATTAAAAAATAGCAGGCGTTTGGCTATTCTCTTTTTCATTCCTTCTGAAACGTTCGTTTATTTCCTGCCTGCACACCTGCTATTAGAAAAGTGTGCCCGACAGAATTGCAGGTGAAGTTTCTACACAAGAAAACAAGGAATAAAAACTTTCTCGACTACCGGAGTGGAAAGGCGTTCCTTTCCGCTGCTATAAAAGCTCCTACTGTAATGGGATGAATCCCATGAGGTGCTATTGCAAAGCTTAGCCTGATCCAAGGTCAGCGTAATGTTTACCTCGAGATAAAGAGGTGTGCTTTACGATGTCATTTGTCTAGAAACGGAATCCCTATAACGTCTTGCTCTTAGACTGTTTAGGTCCCTGGCTTTCACGACTGCTAGAGCAAAGCATTTTCCTGTGTGTAAGGTAACATGAAGTGGGGACCTCTAATACTGCACCATGTCGTTTAACTATGATCTTGAAGACGAAGTTGAATTAGTACCTATACATAGACCACAAACACAGCAAATTGAGGAACTATCTAATAATCCCGTTATGGTGCACGTTGGGATTTAAAATTCCTTTTTTAATTTGTTCGAAGAAACTGACAGAAAGCTAAAAATTTAATTGAAATTATTTAAATTGTTATTTTTAATTTTACTGTGTGCAGTGGATATTTTCACTGTCCCAAAGTGTACTTTTCATCACGAACCTGAATATTTTTCCTTGTACTGTTAAAATACATATTTCCTGCGTACTCTTGGTTGGCATGTAAAACACATTTTAACTCAAAATTTGGTTTCAAGTGAAAATAAATTACATCTGCATCAGGTCCGACTTTTCCCCATTTAATACCGTTTATGATATTTATCCCCTTTTTGCAACAAAGCTAATCGTGAACTTAATCTGATGGGTGTGAAGTTGGAAAGGCGCCAGTTAAGCCGCTGTAGCGGTATTTGTATGGAATGTGGATGTAACATCACACGCAGGGAATTTCATCCTCAATGCATCGGTTTAGATCGAACACGTCTCCTGAGAGTCATAACGAATTTGCAAAAATTATTATTAGAGTTAAATTATATATATATATATATATATATATATACATACAGGTTGGGGGCTTAGTTCGTTAGGTGATTCCTTATACAAAATCAAGTGAAAATATATCGGATACTTTTTTATACTTAACTGAAAATTAGGATAGAAAGGATCCCGGGGAAATCCAGTTTTTTTTTTAACCTGTATTTTTGCAAAATTTCGCACAGCGATTTATAAGAAGTTACTAACTGAAATTAAATTTTCTTAGCTTTTGTTGATGTTAAATGAAGAGTTAGAGTAATATTACCATATCTATATTCAGGCCCATTTCATGGTGTCAGCCTATACATGGATACGTTTTTAAGCCCAAGGCAATGTTAACTTTTGTGTATGTCATAAGAATGTCCAGCGAACAAGAAGAAAGCACGTGAGTTTGTCAAAAGTCTTGAACATTTGTGTGGTCCACTCAGTAAAACTTGGGAACAATGTAAGTACAGGGCGAGTCCTTGAAAAGAGGCCCCGTGGAACATGTGTATAACGGAGCGAGGGAATGAGGAAATACAGGTCAGTGCGACAACAAAATACCTAGAGTATATGGTGAACAGTTTTTATATTTACTTAAAGGTGTCTGCATTAATATATGGTAGGGTAGATGGTAGTACTCTAGATAGTGAACTCAAGAGTAGAAGGGGAAAAAGAAAACTTTCACAGTGGCTGATGGCGAGGAACGAGCTGTCGCTGTTTTGAAGCCATATTCTTGAGCAAACTTTTCCCAGAACAATACGTTTCTATCAAGCTGTTTCTTGCAAGGAGTGGCAGAACAGAGAGGTTTGCAGTTGGAAATGAGAAGAGTAATGGAAAACCAGGAACTCCACAAGTTGTGGAACAGATTTGCAACAAGAGTTGGAAAAGGGCTTTAGGAGTTTGACCTGTGGCAACTGGATCATTCCGAAGGCCCGTGAGGGAGTTCTCGGGTAAAAGCTTCAATGGTTAAAGACAGGACATAAACTGATTAGCGAGGAGGCAGGTTTAACTGAGAAAACCGGCAGAAAGCCGCGTGAGACCAAGAAAGAAGGCACAAGGCACTGAGACAGAAGAGGAGGCAGGTTTAACTGAGAAAACCGGCAGAAAGCCGTGTGAGACCAAGAAAGAAGGCACAAGGCACTGAGACAGAAGAGGAGGCAGGTTTAACTGAGAAAACCGGCAGAAAGCCGTGTGAGACCAAGAAAGAAGGCACAAGGCACTGAGACAGAAGAGGAGGCAGGTTTAACTGAGAAAACCGGCAGAAAGCCGTGTGAGACCAAGAAAGAAGGCACAAGGCACTGAGACAGAAGAGGAGGCAGGTTTAACTGAGAAAACTGGCAGAAAGCCGTGTGAGACCAAGAAAGAAGGCACAAGGCACTGAGACAGAAGAGGAGGCAGGTTTAACTGAGAAAACTGGCAGAAAGCCGTGTGAGACCAAGAAAGAAGGCACAAGGCACTGAGACAGAAGAGGAGGCAGGTTTAACTGAGAAAACCGGCAGAAAGCCGTGTGAGACCAAGAAAGAAGGCACAAGGCACTGAGACAGAAGAGGAGGCAGGTTTAACTGAGAAAACTGGCAGAAAGCCGTGTGAGACCAAGAAAGAAGGCACAAGGCACTGAGACAGAAGAGGAGGCAGGTTTAACTGAGAAAAACCGGCAGAAAGCCGTGTGAGACCAAGAAAGAAGGCACAAGGCACTGAGACAGAAGAGGAGGCAGGTTTAACTGAGAAAACTGGCAGAAAGCCGTGTGAGACCAAGAAAGAAGGCACAAGGCACTGAGACAGAAGAGGAGGCAGGTTTAACTGAGAAAACTGGCAGAAAGCCGTGTGAGACCAAGAAAGAAGGCACAAGGCACTGAGACAGAAGAGGAGGCAGGTTTAACTGAGAAAACTGGCAGAAAGCCGCGTGAGACCAAGAAAGAAGGCACAAGGCACTGAGACAGAAGAGGAGGCAGGTTTAACTGAGAAAACCGGCAGAAAGCCGTGTGAGACCAAGAAAGAAGGCACAAGGCACTGAGACAGAAGAGGAGGCAGGTTTAACTGAGAAAACTGGCAGAAAGCCGTGTGAGACCAAGAAAGAAGGCACAAGGCACTGAGACAGAAGAGGAGGCAGGTTTAACTGAGAAAACCGGCAGAAAGCCGTGTGAGACCAAGAAAGAAGGCACAAGGCACTGAGACAGAAGAGGAGGCAGGTTTAACTGAGAAAACTGGCAGAAAGCCGTGTGAGACCAAGAAAGAAGGCACAAGGCACTGAGACAGAAGAGGAGGCAGGTTTAACTGAGAAAACTGGCAGAAAGCCGTGTGAGACCAAGAAAGAAGGCACAAGGCACTGAGACAGAAGAGGAGGCAGGTTTAACTGAGAAAACTGGCAGAAAGCCGCGTGAGACCAAGAAAGAAGGCACAAGGCACTGAGACAGAAGAGGAGGCAGGTTTAACTGAGAAAACCGGCAGAAAGCCGCGTGAGACCAAGAAAGAAGGCACAAGGCACTGAGACAGAAGAGGAGGCAGGTTTAACTGAGAAAACTGGCAGAAAGCCGTGTGAGACCAAGAAAGAAAGCACAATGCACTGAGACAGAAGAGGAGAAAGTGCCGTACACTGTATTACTCACCAGAGTACAGTTGCAGTGCGGGAGGATGGAGGGTGTGCTGGACTTCGGGCCATTAAACCTGTTTCTTGGGCCGTGAATGCGCATATTTCAATGTGGCATAAAACTATGCTGAGAGGAATGTGTAGGGCCACACCTCACAAGAGAGACGTGCATGCTGTTATGTGTGGTAACATACTCGCACAGGCTGGTTTACCCTCGCACTTTTACCTCGCTCCGTTACACACATGTCCCACGGAGCCTCTTTTAAAGGACTCAACCTGTACAATATGTTCCGAGCACCTCGCGCCAGCAGACGGATGTCCCGTCGCTGGCAACCAACGCGGCAGATATGTCGGCGGTTCTCCAGACTCCAGGAGGAAGGAATGATGCAGGAGGGGGGACTGGATCTCGTTCCAGAGACGGCGTGGAGGAAGCAGCTCGGAACTGCGGAGTCGAAATTGAATCGGCATGGACACGATATCACTCTCTTGTTGCAGGCAATCCAATTCTACTGTTTCCAATTCGTTTGACATCTTCAAGAGGAACTAAAAGAAAAAAAAGACGCCTCACGGTTTTCCTTGACGCTTTGCATATCTGCACGTTCTTATCACGAACGTGGAGTCTCCGGAGTTATTGTTAAAAGTTCTTTCACATTTAATTGGAACTTTTAAAATTACCTTTGAAAAAACAATACAATTTCATTAGCTGCACATATATTCATTAGCTGCATATATATTCATTAGCTGCATATATATTCATTAGCTGCATATATATTCACGAAAATATTGGATGTGGTCCTTACAGTAATGTTCACATAGAGAAGTACAACTTTTTTTTTCTATGATTATGTCAGTTTTCAGCGTAATTTTTTTAATTAGTGGCAATCGGAATCAATTTTTTTTTTTTTTTTTTTTTTTTTTTTTTTGCGTTTTATCCAGGCTAGAACAATAATTTCGTGTCACAGAAACAAATACAGGATGATTCTCAATTGGACCGACAAACTTCGGGAGGTGATTCTCCATGAAACAGTAAAAGGAAAATATATGTGACACTTTATATCTAAACCGAATATTAAGGGAGGTATGAGGCCTTAAAAAAACGAGACTTGAAGACGTATTTGTACCAAATATCGGCTCTTACGTTGAAGGTCCCGATAACATACAATTATGTTCCGAAAGTTGTCATTGTATTTTACTTCGTTACCGATATTTTGCACAAATACGATTTAAAACCTCGTTTTTAAAGGGCTCGTACCTCCCTTAATATTAGGTTTAGGTAGAAAGTATCACATATGTTTTCCTTTTACTTTTCCATGAAGAATCACCTCCCGAAGTTTGTCGGTCTAATTTCGAATCATCCTGTATATGTTTCTGATAATTCCTCATCTTCACTCGGTTAAGGCACGGGTACAAGCCACGGGAATGTTGGTATAGGCTGTTCAAGGTAAACTGAGCACGTTTGAAACCCCTAATTAAGATCTACTTGTATACACGTTGTGTATTCTTCCGCCTTATGTAAAATTAACATTACTGTGGGCCTCATTACTTTATTCATGCGTGGGTCAAGTAAAAATGTGAAATTATTAGAAAACTAAATGTTTTTCAAATATGCTCATTTTATACTTCGATGAATTAGAAAAGAAACCTAAATAAATAACTTACGTTATCACAAATGGTTGCCTAACACTTTATATTTGGCGCTGAGATACGGAACTACTTTCCTTTCATCGTTATCAACTTTAATGTGCCCATGTCACTCAGTGCATCCGTTAAGGTATATGCAGGTAGGGGCAGTGACTTATATTTTTCTAAGGTTGATTTTAAAAGTGCTCACCTTATCGTGAAAAGCATTTGTACACATGGATGGGAGAGTTAATAAGTGACAAGAAGAAGAAAAAATAAGCGGGTCTTTCTAAAGTTCTCAACGTACCGTGAACCAACTATACTATAAACGGCAATACCTCGAAGTGATCTGGCCAGTTAGCCCTGGGGCGCTAAACATGAAGGACGTAAGCGAGACTGAGTTGACTTGACTGTTGAATAATTAACTGCTGACTTGAGGGCTATGGGAACTTCTCGCTGTGGGAACTTCTGGCTATGGGAACTTCTCGCTATGGGAACTTCTCGCTGTGTGTGGATTTTAGAAATATAAAATCAAGAACTTTATTTGAACGACGTAATATATTTTGACGGGGTTTGTTTAAATAACTAAATATCTGGATTAACGAAATTATCACACGTAGAGTTAGTTAATCCGATGCTTCGTTTTCTATAGAAAAAATATTAATTGTTTTACGAATACTTACTTGCAGTAATCAGAAAATCAGTGCTTATGAACAAAAATAAATTTCAAAATTTACAAACTTTTATTCTTGGAAAATATTATAGTAAATAAAAAGTACTCTTCTTAATTTAACAAAATTCCTTGTTCTTGAGAACCCTGATAAAATATTTTGAAAAATAAATAATTTTTTCATCATGCTATTAAAATTTCAATATTTGTGAATTTTAGTTAATATATTACTTTTTATTTGAGAAAAATTTTGACATATTTACTAATTTCATGCTTAGTTACTTTTTTTTCTTCAAAAAGTTGACGATTTTAGACTCCAAAACTGTAGAATCTTTCAGTTATTGTCGTATATCTGGCAGAATTTGTAAGCTTTGGTGAAAGGAAATTTTATCACCCAAAATGTTTCTGATATTTAATATCTCAATTTAGGAAAATACTATTCAGTAATTTCTAGCAGTTGAAGTTTGGAATACATGTTAATGTTTATGGTGGGTTTTGTGTTACGTTGGCATATGTTTATGGTGGGTTTTGTGTTACGTTGGCATATGTCAATACGCGTCAGTTTTCGTTACATTTTCACACACACCTTAGAGAAAATTATTTAGCGATATTGCTAATTGCAAACTGGACTCAACAAAATACTTGGAAATGCGTTACATTAGAAAGCGCGCAAGGCTTCACTTTAACTAAATCAGTCTATTCGGCATGGGATGATTGTTAAATTCAGTTTTAAAGTAATACAATACATGAAAGTCATGATAGTATAATGAAGAGCACATCAGATTAATGAAGGCGAAAGATGCGAACTCGCGCCCCACACCTCTCAATTAGTTTTTGAGAATGCAGACTGTAACACTGCACCCTAATATATATATATATATATATATATATATATATATATATATATATATATATATATATATATATATATATATATATAGTTATTGGGGCCATGTCTAGGTTTATTATCACCAACTTCGATCCCTGCAGTAGGTCTTAAGATTACACGAGATAAAATTTCTGTTCTAGTCATCATCTAATGCTATTCGGAAGGCCACTGCCAAACATGACTAGACAAGGCAAATAGACTGGCGACGCAATAGTTGAAAATATTGTCTCACTGAGAAGAAACGAGAAGAGCAAGCAGAACCGCCATATTGGGGCGAATGCGAGCTACATAGTTATTTGAAAGACAAAAGAAAATGCGTCTGTGAAGATCCTAGAAGGAGTTCACAAATGATCGCTCTCATCTGAGTTCGCGCATAACTTCACAGAATTGAGCAAGTCAGAAAAATGTAACGATTATCCGCGGATTTTACTTATCTTGTTTCGCCGAGCACGGCAGCACTTAGACAACAACTTGCAGGGTTCCAAGAGCTGATTATGAACCTTAAGTACAGTATCATTCTGCTAATAGAAAAACTTTGTCGTATTGAACGCAAAGAAAAAGGTGGTCTACATTACGACATTGCGTATTTCCTAATTACACAGTATCACACTGATAGCACACACTGTAAAAAAAAAATTGTGTAATTTTACACGAATGTTCGTGGCAGCACAATCTCCACATGTGTAGTGTGCACGTTTACTTTTACTGTGTGTCCCGTGTATGTTCACAAATACAATGCCAGTGTAATTTTAATATACTTTTTACTAATTATTATGTTCAATTACATGTACTCTGTATGTGTCATTTTACTTTTTTTGTTGCCAATATCAAGCCACATAATGTAAATTTACACAAACTTTGTTAGTGTAATTTTATCATACCTGTTAGTTTCTTTTACTAACAACCACATTAATTCATATGTACTCTCTAGGCTACATGTTATTTTACTATACTTGCTACTAATTTTCTGCCACACATTGTAAATTAACACAATCATTGTTATGGTAATTTTACTACACCAGTCTGTTACTGTATAATGTTCATCATACATAATTAAATGTACACTATAGGTGTAATGTTACCATACCAGCCTGTATTTTGTCTTATTATTTTTAATGTTCATCATACTTAATTACATGTACAATATTGGTGTAATGTTACTATACCAGATTGTAATTTTATCTTATTATGATGTTATATAACATGAACTCCGTGCATATAATTTGACTACGAAAATTATAGATTTCATACCACATGCTGTAAATTTACACAAATATCGGGATTGTAATTTCACCACTGTGTATGTGTATTTTCTCACTAACAAAATAGTCAAATCGCAGATTCACTGCAATTGTAATTACAAAATTTCTGTGAATTTACAGAATTATAAAATGTTATCTCCAATATGTGGATAACGATTTATTTCAGTTATAGAATAGGTAGTTATATGCAAAAGCAAGCATGTTCCATCTGCGGGAGTTAAGATTTTCTTTTGAACACACAAAAGGAGTTCGAAGAAGTTCTACTCCCTACCGCTAGAACGCATGGTTGAAGCAAATACTTGTAGTTATATTTAAATTCACAGCAAAATTGGTGTCAAATTACAAATGCCGTATTCGTGTTGGTTATAATTTTTTGCACGTATCGTTTAGGTACGTGTCGATTCGTGTGTGGTGAATGGCCACACAAGGAAATATTTATTTTCTGTCTGCAGGTTTCATAAATTCACAGAACTGAAACCTGGGATTGGTTGAAGATTATGCTCACGCCCATTATGTCCGGGAGGAGTTCACCTGTGTTACGCATGGCGAGAACAGTGATTTGTACCGTAAGGCTGAGAGATTTCAAGGCCTGAAGGCCGGCATATCTTCCATCCTCCCGCACTTCAACTGTACTCTGATGAGTAAGACAGGGCACGGTACGTTCTCGTCTTCTCTCTTCGGACCTTTTACTGGCCATTGTTCCTTTACACGGTATTCTACCAGTTATCTCAGTAGACCATGTCATCCTCGTCAATCAAAGGTATTCCAAGTTTCAACATTAAAAATGGTACGCGAATACTCCCTTACGTGTCATCGGAAACCTGCCCTTCACGCCACTTATGTTATTCCAGCCTTCTGCCGATCTTGGTGATAATCTCATTCCATATCCTGTGATGATCTCCGTACTTTAAAACATTATCCAATTGCAAGTGAATGTCCTTTTTCATTGTTATCTATTGGAGCAATTCTCCGTTGTCATCTGCTTTCAGCCAGTCCATCAGTACATGTTGCAAGGTGTCATCCACACCGCAAATGTCACATAGTGATGATTGCACAAGCTGCAGACTGTGGAGGTTCGACTTGAATTTGCTGTGACCTGTGACTACTACAAAACGTAAAACCTATCATATCGTTTTTTAGAAAAAATTAATAAAAAAACTTTTCAATTGACAAGCATTATTTTTGACAGGCTTATGGAAAAAAAGAAATGTAGTCGGCTCTTAACATCGGGGTCGTGAGAGTGGAGGAGAGCAAATCAAATCGTCATTAAGTGTACTAATGAGCGGCGAGATAAAGCTAAACAAACTAACTGCCAAGCCAACGTTCCTACACAGACACATCTACAAAGATATAGTAGGCCTAATGTCCATCGTCCATCAGGAGCCCGAATAAATAATTTTCGATAAGCTGATTTACGTGGAGATTGCTGTGCTCGACTGTCCAAGACATCTACACATGTAAAGGTTTTATTATGACGTCAAGATGACCTGTCATGCGAAAAAACTCGAACTCTTATGCATGGAGAGGACGGCGGTTAGCCTGCTTTCTTTACACCAAAGAGAAATGGGATAAATCCCCGGCTGGGCCACTACTAGATTGATGTATATAGGAATCGTACCGTACTATGCCACTGGTCGGCGGGTTTTCTCGGGGATCTACCATTTCCCCCGTCCCATCATTCCGGCGTTGCTCCATATACACATCAATCTCTCTCATAGGCTCTCAAGAAATCGCGGTTTAAAGCAGCCCAAATCTCTTCGCTCACTCCTCACTCACGCCTATAAGTGGAAACAGACTTGTTCTTTACCAGGTTCGAGCCAGGAACACGCCCGCATTCCTCGCTGAATTGGAAATGTCCGATTTTACAACCTCCCGAAAATGGTTCTCAGGAAGAGACATAAAAGTGGTGGGCAAGTTGAGGAACGTACGTGTTTGCCACAAGACGGCTGAGTTCGTTGAGCTGTGAGCGAAATTACAGATGCGCGCGCCGCCGAAAATACAGTCGGGAGGTTCAATGCGTCCAGTAGTGCGCCGTGGCAACCAAGATCAACTTTGAAGATTGCCCCCTTGTACCGCAGGAGGGAGAGGGAGGCTGCGTTAGGCACCTGGAGGCCCGTACTATTCAGTTTCGTCGCGTTCACGTATAGAGCTATTGTAGCAAGTTGACATTGAACTGCTGCGATAACGAATGTGTAGTGAGCGAGGATACTACGCAGAGACTATACATATTGCTGTGGTCGCCATCAACAAGGGGTGCCAGGTTGCATGTTCAGGTATAGAGCTAGTGCAGCAAGTTGACATTGACCTGCTGCGATAATGAATGTGCAGTGAGTGAGGATACTACGCAGAGACTATACATATTGCTGTGGTCGCCATCAACAATGGTTTCCAGGTTGCATGTTCAGGTATAGAGCTAGTGTAGCAAGTTGACATGGACCTGCTGCGATAACGAATGGGTAGTGAGCGAAGATGGCGTGGTCACCAAGAACAAGGGTTTCCAGGTTGCATGTTCACGAATAGAGCTATTGTAGCAAGTTGACATTGACCTGCTGCTATAATGAATGGTTAATGATCGAAGATGGCACATAGAGACTATACATATTGCTGTGGTCGCCATCCACAAGGGGTTCCAGGTTGCATGTTCACGTATAGAGCTAGTGTAGCAAGTTGACATTGACCTGCTGCTATAACGAATGGGTAGTGAGCGAGGATACTACGCAGAGACTATACATATTGTTGTGGTCGCCCTCAACAAGGGGTGCCAGGTTGCATGTTCAGGTATAGAGCTAGTGTAGCAAGTTGACATTGAACTGCTGCTATAACGAATGGGTAGTGAGCGAAGATGGCGTGGTCACCAAGAACAAGGGTTTCCAGGTTGCATGTTCACGAATAGAGCTATTGTAGCAAGTTGACATTGAACTGCTGCGATAACGAATGGGTAGTGAGCGAAGATGGCGTGGTCACCAAGAACAAGGGTTTCCAGGTTGCATGTTCACGAATAGAGCTATTGTAGCAAGTTGACATTGAACTGCTGCGATAACGAATGGGTAGTGAGCGAAGATGGGACGCAGAGACTATACATATTGCTGTGGTCGCCATCAACAAGGGGTGCCAGGTTGCATGTTCAGGTATAGAGCTAGTGTAGCAAGTTGACATGGACCTGCTGCGATAACGAATGGGTAGTGAGCGAAGATGGCGTGGTCACCAAGAACAAGGGTTTCCAGGTTGCATGTTCACGTATAGAGCTATTGTAGCAAGTTGACATTGAACTGCTGCTATAACGAATGTGTAGTGAGCGAGGATACTACGCAGAGACTATACATATTGTTGTGGTCGCCATCCACAAGGGGTTCCAGGTTGCATGTTCACGTATAGAGCTAGTGTAGCAAGTTGACATTGAACTGCTGCGATAACGAATGGGTAGTGAGCGAAGATGGGACGCAGAGACTATACATATTGCTGTGGTCCCCATCAACAAGGGGTG
Source organism: Dryococelus australis (assembly GCA_029891345.1). Classification (NCBI taxonomy): domain Eukaryota; kingdom Metazoa; phylum Arthropoda; class Insecta; order Phasmatodea; family Phasmatidae; genus Dryococelus; species Dryococelus australis. The sequence continues at coordinate 8,496,436 of CM056997.1, forward strand.
CCAGGTTGCATTTTATCGCTGGGTGTAGCGCGGCCTCGGCAGACAGCCCGTGAAGTTATGGAATCATTTTGGTGAAGGGGGGGAAGGTATCCAGTCAAGGTCGGGTCAGATATCATATAAGGACAGGACAATGGCAGCTCGTGGCCATCTTGCTCCTGTCTGCCGGGGGCCCTTCCTGCACGTCGCTTGTAGGAGGACACCAGTAAGTGGTCGTGGTTCGTCGCCTCCCTCAGCCGCCGTCGAGAGAGACTCCACGCAGCCATCGTTAATCCCCCAGTGTAAATATACCTCCTGGTAGGGCGAGATATGTTTGCATGACGCGACAGGATTCGCGAAGACACAGAATCTTGCTCCTTATGAGCAATAGCACTTCATACTTGCTAATTCCACTCTGCGGTACTTGTAATGCTTAAGCTTAGTATGGAACAAAGTAGTGTTTTGTAACTACGAGTGCTTTGCTTCTGTATGCGTAGTATCTGTTTGAGTGCGGGTTCCCTCCCCTTAAAGGAGCGCCACCGCAATAAGCAGTACTGCTACGTGGGGTTGGGTTAAGAGGGATCTGTTGATGTCCTGGATCATTTAATTTTTGCTGCCATTTTTATCCATTTAATTATTTTAAAAAATTCTGATGTATATAATTTGTTATATACTTGTCTACGTTGATTTTCATCCATATATATATATATATATATATATATATATATATATATATATATATATATATATATAAACACACACACATATACACACACACTTTCGGGTAATTTTTGCTCCATGTTTTATCACTCATGTTATTAATGTGCGTATATTTTCTGTATGCAAATTATTCTAAACGGTTTTTCTTTTTCTCTGTTTATTCGGTCACCTTTTTATAAATATGACTCCACATATTTATGAGGTTTACTGATGTTTTATATGTCTTTATATAATTATTTGCTGTAACATGTTTTTCTTACCGAATTCTCGTTCCAGTACGATTCTAATCTACCGCCTTCCGCCAATCCATTTCATTATTGTTTGTGGAGTTCCTTTTTTTCCCCCCATATTTTACGTTCTCCTATTATTTACATCGGCCCTTTTCTTTCTGTGTTTTTATCGCTGTTAGGGTAGCTCCCTTTCCACCGTGTTTGATGAATTACCTTCTTTTCCCATGTTTTGTGCGTTTATTACTCTGTGAGTTTATTTCTGCACGCTGGTTCGCGTTACTTTTGATGGGCGCGTTACCATCTACTATGGTGTTTTTATTTTTTTTCGCTGTTGAACAACGTGATGGGACTATTTGTCTTCTAGGAGCATGCGAAACTAAATTCCGCTCCCGACGGGGGAAGAAAGATGCGCTAGCAGGGCCGACAATACTCTTAAAAAAAAATATTACTTGTTACAACTCGTGTTGTTGCCTTTTTTTTTCGTTCAATGTGAACCACTGCAAAAAAAAAAAAAATTCGCCACAAACAAAATGTTCTCTTTCAGCTGTATATTTATGACAACAATGACCTTGCATTGACGTTAAAATAGTTCTGTCTTATTTTTTGTGGTTAAGTCTACAACTTTATTTTCTACGTTAAATCATTGGGTCGATGATATAAGGAATTCGTTATTTTCCTAACTTAGAATTTAGTAAGTGTTGTCACCGACTAAAAAAGTAGTATGTTGGGAAAACTATGTTTTAATATCACATAAAAACTATTTAATACACAGAAAGATTTTATTAATGTGTAAAAACAAGGTCTTAGTCATTCTGGAATTTTTTTATAAATATGTACTATTGCGATTTAAATATGTAATAAAAAAGGTTTAATATAAGCAAATCTGGATTTCTTTCAACTTTCCTTTGAATTAAATCAACACTAAGATACCATAAACAAAATCGCCTCAAAGAAATGCCTTTCTTTGCTATACACATTCGTATATTCCAGAAACCTCGCCCGTGTAAGTATTTAACATCAAAATTGGCAAACGTTATGTTGAGGCTATTAGGAATTTTGTATTTGGTAATTTGTCGCTTTCAAAGATGGCGAAACGCAAAACGCACAATTACAAGATATTCGTAATCGATTTTGCTGAGATAATCGGGTTACTTGACCATTTTGTAAACAAAAGTCGTCAAAGCGTGCAGGAAGCGTTACGAACAATTCGCACGTAACTCGTTACAAAAATACGAAGCCAAAACAAAACATTCGAACCCGGAACCTCTCGCGCTAAAGATCGAGCGCGCAAGCCACTGGCTACGGGTGTTGACGATCGACGGCATCGAAACACTGACGAAATAAAGTTCAAAAACCTTGTTAGTAATAAATTAAAAGTTAACAACGAACATATGCATTTACTGGACCCAAACTATATAGACTACTTGGATTCGAATTCAGAAAAAGATACAGTGTGAAATAATTAGGCCTACTGTAAATATGGTACATACAATATTACAATAAGTTAACATTTAATGCAAGTCCAAAACTGCTAATAGGACACAAAAGGAAAATGGCAAATTAACTTAACCCATGTAAACATTTATAAAAAGACGCAGCAGCCATATTGTCTTTTCTTCGTAATCTAACGTCTGTAAAAACGCCCATAAGAACATATATATGAGCATGCAAATGCTATGTTTAATAATGCTAATTTCAATTAATAATATTTATGTATATTGTTTGGCATTTACCTTGTTTGCAATGTGCTTTCTTAATTTGCATTCTAACACGAGATCATTTTCTTTATTTTTATTCTTAATTATGCATGATTCCAGATATGAAGTTGTTTGCGTTTATGGTCCGTCGCCAAGGGCAACGAGAGTTTGTTGATTATTTTATGAAGTAGCCGCCTTGTGATTGGCCAGAAGAAGGCGTCGCCCTAAGATTATGGCTTACCCAGTTAGCCATGTGACTTTTTCTTCGTAACTTTAAGCGGAGCGTGATGTATATAATGAAATATAACGAGGGTAGTAACGAGGGTGACAATTTGACATCACGGACGAGCGGGAGAAGACCTGTGCCATTTCAGAAGAAAAGAAGAGGATCTGTGTGCGGTCGTCTGTGATTAAATTATTGAGATTAGCTGGTCTTCCACGAGTTGCGTGTGGTACATGTTATATATATATATATATAGACTGTAATACCGCGTACCCTGGTCCGATGACCTAAAGCTAGGAAAGACAGCTTCCATTGAGCGGAGAGAGAGGCCGCATTTACCCAGCACGCCCTACTACATTCTGCAGACAGCTTCCATTGAGCGGAGAGAGAGGCCGCATTTACCCAGCACGCCCTACTACATTCTGCAGACAGCTTCCATTGAGCGGAGAGAGAGGCCGCATTTACCCAGCACGCCCTACTACGTTCTGCAGACAGCTTCCATTGAGCGGAGAGAGAGGCCGCATTTACCCAGCACGCCCTACTACATTCTGCAGACAGCTTCCATTGAGCGGAGAGAGAGGCCGCATTTACCCAGCACGCCCTACTACGTTCTGCAGACAGCTGAGGCGATGCAACGGAATTCCTGCAGTCGACGAGGATGTTCGTAAGATCAATTTAAATACATCTACAAATTAAACTTTTTAATATCGCATCTGATGCCATCTTGTCGTCGTTAATGTATTTGCGATTTAAATATTTTAACCTATAGAACCCGAGAGTATAAGAGCCTGGCTCCCAAATTAGATTGGTGTGAGCAATAAATTACTAATTCGAGAAGATATTATTAGAATAATTTTTTACATGAGCCATAGTGAATTAAGATTCTTCTTTATTATTTTTGGAAATCACAAGCGACATATCAATAATTACGGCCAATTAAGTGGAATTATTAAAGACTAAGAATTTCATTAATCACCACGATATTGCAAATAATTATTACTAATAAGATTACATGATGGAAAATATATTTTTGTTTCGCAAATTATTTGCAATAAAATTAAATGAATGAAGTTTATGATAGCCGTATCATTCCTAGTCGGTAGTTTCTTGTTATTTCATATTTCTCTAGTAAGAGTGCAAAGATATTTCTTGTATTGCTTTCTCCTCACTATATTCCTGTGGCTTATCCATGTGTTTGGTAAGTATTCTGAAATTTCCTAAAGTGGGACTGAGTTTGATTGTTCATGTAATTATTTCTGGTAATCTTGATTTCTTCTGACCCAATTAAGGAACCTCCATTTTTTTTTAATCTTCCACACACACACACACAGCCAATTCTTCTTTGTTACTCCTGGTACATATTTAAAAGTAACTTGGTTTCAAAACTGCCACGTCTATGACAAATTTTAACAAATTTTGGCAACCCAGAATTTATGTGGTGTATCCTCTAACATTACAAGTACACAAAATTTACATTATTATGTGTAGGAGCACTACAGTAATCATAACCATTCCCAACATATCAATGACGGGTGTTGCATCTTGCACAAACACGATATAACAAGCATCTTCAATAAAGTAGGATCACATTAAAATTTTCAGTGACTGTCCTCAGAGATCACCATTTTATTAGCGCCCACTTAAGTCACACTTAATCAGATGTGCACTTACAGTAAAAGAAAACTACTTTTTTAGTTGGTCAAGTATCTCGGGAAAAATTTACCGATTGAACAGCAGAAAGACTCAAGGACGACCATAATTTGACGTGAATACGTCTTTAAATTTGCAACCATAATGGGAGGCAATCCAGAAAATCCGATGATAAAATCGGGGTATACAGTTTGGCATTACAGCTCCGAATCTATTATCTACTTTCAAAATTAAATTTCACCACTCGATTGCCAAAATATCAAGGAATTTGTTACGTTGAGTGAGGACTGCGAAGCATCGTGCGCAAGGGGAGAGGGGGGCGCAATTTGGAGTTCGTTTCGTCGCATCTCGTAACTTCCGCGTATTATAACTATTGACTAGGAGAAGCTACGACGCTCGTTTAGGTTTCAATCGACAGCTCTTGTCAAGATCAATCGATTGCGTCTATTAAAACATTTGCATGGCGTGGTTATGGTAAAACTGTATGAGTTTAATGTAAAAAATGGGGTGTGGCTGTGTTGGGGACACGGCCGTTTGTTTTGCGTGAATACGTCTACGTTGACGCGCTCGGACGCTTTGATGTTTATTTTACGTTCCCGGCACCGCTTCACTGGATCATATGGGGTTTTATGGATATCACTGGATTGCTTTTGAGATGCTCTTTCCAACCGTATACGATTTCTGTATTTCGTCTAGGCTTATTGACGAGTATAGCCCGAAATTGTGTTAAGTTTTCTTAATTTTTATGTTATAATACGCGGAAGTTATGAGATGCGACGAAACGAACTCCAAATTGCACCCCCCTTCCCCTTCTTTGCCCCTTGATACTTCTCAGTCCTCGCTCATATTCTTTGATCCTTTGGCAATCGAGTGGTGTAATTTAATTTTGAATGTATACGATATATTCGGAGCTGCAATGCCAAACTGTATCCCCAGCTTTTGCTATCGTCGAATTTTCTTAATTGCCTCCCTCTATGGTTGCTAATTTAAAGATGTATAAATTGACGCATTGTTGACCTATGCTCGTCAAAAAGCCAAGCAGAAATACAGAAATGGTATACGGTTGGAAAGATCGTCTCAAAAGCAATCCAGTGATACCCATAAAACCCCATATGATCGAGTGAAGCGGTGCCGGGAACGTAAAATAAACATCAAGGCGTCCGAGCGCGTCAACGTAGACGTATTCACGCATAACAAACGGCCGTGTCCCCAACACATCCAGACCCCATTTTTTTCAGTCGTTGGTGCTGTGACAAATTGAAATAGTGAATTTTTCACTGATTCTGATTTAGAGTGTACAGACTTTGTGAGATTGTTCGTTATAGAAAATGAGTTATAACTGATAATACGATCTAGAACCTAACGCAGTTTTTAATTGACAGATACCCTTTGCAAATTGGGGATTAAAAAAAGTTATTTGTAAAATCTCAGCAAGTGTGTTAGATGAAAGAACAAATTTGTGAATAGTGTTACGCTGATTAGATATCCGCTATATGTGAACCTTCGTCTGGTAATAACATAATAACATGTGTCATCGTTGGTTTTCATGCCTGAAAAGCAACCTACAGCAACCTTTCGAATGTTGCATGTTTTCGCGAAAACTGTTCGTCTGAGAATTTTACACCAAGGCGTTTTGTGTTCGTTTGATATACACCTGTTTGTGATCCTTTAAAGTGTTATAGATACGAGTATTGCGTCATAATAATCGATAGAACACCCACGGTAACACACTTTTGTTGGTTAATACAATTAAGCCTTTTAATTGACAAACTAGCGATAAGCAGAACACCAGAAGAAAAATAAAATATTGAAAAAACTGATCAACCTATCCAGCAATGACTTCGTGAATAATATTTCAGGAATGTTTCATGTTCGAACTCTAGCTATCGAGTGTAATGTGTATATTTGAAAACGGAAAGAGATCAAACACGTGTTCTTGCGACCTTTCTAAGTAGAGGCCTACGACAATTTCTGTGTGTGGCATTCTAAGAGTACTACTGGGAAGTAGGCATACAGCACTTTTCATCTTTAACATTACGCTACAGGATCTAGAGTTGACAACGAAGGACTCACACCGGCGAATTGTCGGTGCAAAAAGTGAAAGGCAAGGTAGAGCTAAAAAAAAGGGTTACTGCAAAAATGACTTATTTTATTTAATACATTAATTTATTTATGTCATATGGAAGATTCGCTGTGATAGTTCTTTGTGGAACAGGGTCGCTGCCATTATTTTATGTAAAATTTCCTCATATAAATGTGTTTTAATAAATAATATTTTTTAAATCATCATTTAGAAGCCAACGAAAAAGAGTCGCCGTGTATTCTATTTTAGGATCAAAATATGCCGAATACTGTAATGCTATATTTTGAGATAAAAATTTGTCTAGTGTTTAGGTTATGAGGTATTTTTCCTTTCAAAGATTCGGCTAAGTTTGTATATTTCAATTAGCTGGATATGTTCATGTCGAATAACACATTTTATTGTAATTGCTTAGCCTTTAACGGACAACTATATGAAAATGTATGCTGCTCAGAAGAAATTACATCCCGGTTTCTACTGTGCCAAACCTATAACAAACACCATGCATGTAATTATAACAAAATGACCTAAGCATGTAACGATGATCTTCATTATCAACAATAAACAGGCTAAAGTACCTTCTTGTCTCTGGCTAGGTAATTAAAGTTATAAAGTTCGTCCAGCAATATGAGTGCCCTTCATGAGTTTTCTCGCCGAAATCCGATGGAAATTGTTTCATGAGAATCCTTGGTGTCAGTTTGACTCGGAAGTATTGAAATTACAGCGTTGAGACGATCCCACCTAAGGAAACATCTGGGCACACAAAGAGAACTCACCCGGTTTCGAACTCAGTAACTACTGTTTCTGTTTTGCAAAAGACCTGGTATTAGTTTCCTAGATATATCGTATTGTGCCTCCTCCTGGTATGTTACACGCAAATATTTGTACGAATTAGGGAACTGTTATTCCAGGATAAAACTACTAGAAAACCATTGCATTGCATGCATTTACTCAGTCAGCTTTTTAATACTATGCCTCCTATTTGCGGCTCTTTCCCCATAAAGAAAAATTCTATATTTGTTACAAGAACCTTTGTAAACGAGTTTCCAAAGATTTTCTCGTTAATCCACTGTTGAAATATCGTATATCTAAAATGCATTGCTTTATAAAGCATAAAATTGTTTATAATAAACTTGACGTATACAACATATACTTGTTAAATTTAAAAATCAGTTTTACACATTCCTCATTAATTTTTTTTTTTTCAGATTTACTCTTATTTATTTGTAGTGTTATAAAATTATTTTCGCAACTGGTTTACAATGAATTCCGTATAAAAAAAAAAAAAAGATTGCAGTGTGCAACTGTGGCATGCACATTTCACTGGCATTTTTTTTTTCCACTCTTAACTCGCACTTGACGCAGAAACTTCTCTCCCCCTCAAAATACGAGTTATAAATTAGCATAAGCATTTTTTTTGGATGGTCTTAATGCTAACACACGCTGACAAATTACGAATACCTAATTGACAAACACGAGTACGGCATTAGCCGATGAACGAGAGACACGGCAATCTCCACGCACAACGAATCGGCGTGTAGTAATGTGTTCGTTCGTTAAATGGCACAGTTAATTCGCTCCGGCGATCATAAATTATACCACGTGCACTGCATGTTCCCGCAAACCCGTGTGTTCTGCGCGGAGCAGGCGGGCCCGCCCACTCTAGGGCTGGCTTTGGCCCCGAAAAAAGGGTGTAGGGGGAGGGGAGGGAAGAACAGAATTAGTTTTGTTTATGTAGCTTCATAACGTTGTTTACAAACATGCGTACACACACTGCTTCCTGGGTTTGTACGCAGCACTCCTGGCCATCACGCCATTCCGGCTCTCGGACCCCGTGGACGGCGGGAAGAGAGATATACATATATATATAGGATGTTCACGTTAAAGTAAGTACTTTTTAAGGCCCTCCCAACAGGCTTTAACCACTAATAAGTATATCTCATTGGAGAATCAGGCATTTAATTTTGAGGGTGGTGGAATGTATACACTGTGTTTATTCATCACAAAGCAATGTTTATAAAAAAAAAAAAAAAAAGCAGCGGGAAGATGGGAATAGAACGAAAAGAAAAATTTAGAAGGGCCTTAAAAAGTGCTCACTTTACTGTGAACAGCCTATAAAGGCTGTTCACAGTAAAGTGAAATCAACCTTAGAAAAAATTCACTGCCCCTGCCTGCATATACTTCGACGGGCGCACTGAGTGACATGAGCCTGGTAAAGTTGGTAACGATAGATATAAATTAATTCCGTATCTTAACGTCGAATAAAAAGTGTTAGGTAATTATTTGTGAAAATTTAAATTATTTATTTTGCTTTCTGTTTTTTTTTTTTTAATTCGCCAATGTGTAAAAATTAGCATATTTATAAAATGTTCACTTTGATAATAATTTCACAGTTTCACTTGGCCGACGCATCAATGAAGTGATGAGTCCCACAGCAATGTTAGTTTTACATGAGGGGGAAGAACACACACCGTGCATACAACTAGATCTTAAGCAGAGCTTTCAAAAATTTTACCGTGAATAGCATATAGTCCGTTCACCGATACAGACTACTTTGCTAAAGTCCTACTAAAGATCTACTTCCAGGATATTTCTCCGCCTTAGGCAAACAAAGATTAACCAACTCTAGAAAATTACACCAAAGGGACGACGCACCGTATTACTGTACACTAAGTGTAATAATATTTGGTATGGGAACTATTCCTTACTAAGAATTGCCAAAACACCTATTTTCTATTTGTTAGGTTGGTATCTTTGAGGTGTCTGCCCGGGGCCCACCGAACCACTATCAATCACGATGTATTTGTTGGAAAAGTTAAAAGACCATCCAAATTTTGAAACAAAAGAAGGAATTCAAATGGTCGACCGTGTGTGTGTATGTGAAATGCCATTTGAAGAATCCAATCTGCGTGAGCTCGTATTGAAATGCCAAACACATCGACACACACACACACGTGTGAGATGAATAATGAATATTCAGCTTGCCGGTTCAACTTCCCGCCAAAAGAGTGCACTGAAACTCGCCTGATCGCTAGCGATACTGATGACGGACGAGTCCGTGAATGTATAAATAGTCTACCTGTATAATAAATAAATAAAAAGTATGTGCAACCAGAAAATGAAACATAAATTAACTGTAAAAGATCTTTTAAAAACAATTTTTTTTTAATAAAAAGATAATTATTATAGGAGAAGTTCTAGAATTAGTATAACTTGTAAAACGTTCTCGAACAGCCGTAATAAACTTGGCGCGAATAATTAAGAGCTCAAAGCAAGATATGTGTTTACTACGCTTACGCAAATAAGGTATATGTTCTATATTGCGCCAAGCTTTTATCTACTAAATATAAATTGATATAAAAATATTAATTTGTCGTAAAGTTTATTACGGCTGTTCGACCACGTCTTACAAGTTCTACAAATTCTGCAACTATTCCTACAGTAATTTTTTTTATCTTTTAGTTAATTTATAAGTAAAAGCTACGTTTTAAAAAGTTTTTACAGATAATTCTTATTTATATTGATAATAAATGAAACATAATTTGTAAATAAAATATAAAAGTTAATTTTAACAAAGAACAAGGTATTCTTATGTTAACAGAAGAATAAAACGCCTGTGATACATAGCATAATTAGGAAACAACCAGATAAGTAATACAAGAAGTGATATTTCAAAGGTTTGATTAAAATATGTGTGAAGAAACCCCTAATAGGCTAACAGCGCCTGTACCATCCAGTTAACCGTCGACTGATCGGAGCACAAAACATCTCTCAGCTCCTGCCAGGCGCACAGCTTGACGCCTATCATCTCGCCCTCAGAGAGAACCTTCACTCACTCGGAACACCCGTGGACAGCTGGAGCAATCAGCGGTTTAATGCTTTTCCCGGTAACACGAACTCCTTTTCAACCCTTGTAATGCCTGCTGAATGTACGACGCAGCGTCCGTATAATATCTACCATTTCATCGTGGCTACTTAAGGGTGGCCTGTTTTCCGCAAAAACCTTTAAGATGGATTCACAGCATTCAAGTAGAGTACATACGAATAAATGTATAACACTGCACATAAACATACATCCAATCACACTTCGCTCTCAAAAGTCAGTGGGCTATACCAGGTTCGTTAAGGGATGGAGGTCTTAATTAAATAAGAGTTATTTATAATTTCATAGTTTTATATACAATAATTATAAACAAAATACTTTCAACCCAAATTCTCACGATAAATCGATATCACTTGTTGTTTACAATTAATGACTTCAGTCAATAATATTTAAAATCACCTCAAATAAATTAATGAAATTATTTAACTATAAATCGGTCCCAATAGACAGTGTATCAAAACCTATTCAATTATTTTATAGATTATATGTTCACATTTGGCATTTACAATAAAGTCCATAACAAATTTAATTCAGTCCCACCTCAGTTTAGTTTATATCTCACTATTCCGCAATCTTCTAAGACTAAGAGTGTCTCCGAGCGTCCTCTTGTACAGTAGCCTTCACTCGTCGGATACCTCGCCCTCTCGTCCATTTACACCACGGACACCTCGTCCGCCGTCGTCTCGCAATCTTCCGTCCTCGTCCACATATAACTTCGCACTCTGTGCTCAGCCCCAGCCAAAGACTGCCGGTACTCCAACTCTGGCTTGTATTTATAGGGTCGCAGACCGTCACACAGAAATTTAGCTAAATACCGCGTTGCGCCGAGAGTCCTAATTCCCATAATATTCTTGCGCCTACTCTACATTTGTCGGCTTCTCCATCAGGGGGGAGGTGGAGGGGCTGTGACGCCAGCCAGGCCTCTCAGCTGTCAATCATTCCCGGCTGTCCCGGAATGGAGGAGGGGGCGAAGAGGCAGCGAGCACGTCTGCCTGGGAGAGGGGAGGTTCGTGGTGACCCCCCCCCCAAGTCGTGCAGCAAATAACGGGAGCTAGCTGCCAGTGCGATCTGCAGCGCGTGATAATACGTACGTAGAAAAGAGAGCCGTAGTACGTAAGTACGGCCGAACTATCAACCAATCAGAATATGTCCGTTTTAATAATATCATTTCGAAAACACGCCAACACTATGATGGCAAAGCCATCTATGCATACAATTATGTTTATTTCGGCCATTGTATCCACATTGCACCATGCTTTGCACAAAGCCTGCGAAAACTAAATAATTAACAATAATCTCGCTGTGCACTTTTTTATTTGGATGTCTGGCAGCACAAAAAGTTACGAAGAGATTCTGAATCCGCCTGTACACTCAGGCTAGACTTAAACATTTCACATGTACATCTGCGCATTCTTCAATCGTTAGTCATGTGTCTTCGTGAGAAGGAACTTTCTTATCTGACTGCTCCAAGCAATAACGTTAATTAAATAAATCGCATGAACTGACGCCCAAGACGCGTGACGAAATCAATCACGGAAATGTACTAAACCAGCGATTTTCTTTACAACCAGTTCTGGAATATTTTCGCGAAAAACAGCTGCTCCTACTCATACATGACAACCAAAACAACAATTATTATTACATCTTCGAACCATTATTAAATAAGGTATTGTACTCTACAAATCACAATGTATGGTGCTCAAAGGCCATTTCTTAAATACATAAAGTACAATTAATTTTTCCAAAAAATGCCGATTGTAATTCATGAAAATATTTCTTGCGAAAGCATGGTCAGGGTTCCTGGCATGTATACAAGTAAGCAATAACACTGTTATATGCCAGGTGAAAACGTATATAGGCTGTTCACGGTAAAGTGAGCACTTTTGAAAGCCCAGCTTAAGATCTACTTGTATGCACGTTGTGTATTCTTCCGCTCATTTAAGGTTGACATTCCCACGGGTCTCATCGCTTTATTCATGCGTCAGCCAAGTGAAACTGCGAAATTATTAAGGAAATAAATACTTTACAAATCTGCTTAAGTAGTACAGAAATGCCGATTCGAGCGAAACCGCAAAAAAAAAGTGGCTCAAAAGTTGCGTTTGGGAGCAGTTGCAAAAAAAGAGGATCAAAAAGTTGCGTTTGGGAGCAGTTGCAAAAAAATGACTCAAAAAAGTTGCGTTTGGTTAGATCGTAGTCTTTAGAAAAAAAGTTGCTTTAAACTTTGCGTTTTAGTGCATCTGCAAAAATGCGCGTAAAAAGTTTCGTTTGGGCGCAGTTGCAAAAAAAAAAGTTGCTCAAAAAATTTGAATATGTAGAAAATTAAATATTGTACATAATAAAGATGGATCAGTTACTAAATGTATTAAACAGAACCAAACAATTTAAGAAACTTTCCGAACTTACAATTGGACAGTCCTATCCCATAAACCATGCTGAAATAAATGATACACAGTATGGATACAAAGCAGTAATTACTTCTGGCAATTTTAAAGTAACCTTACCAGATAGATATCTTCAGATTTTCACTGAAAAAGTTTTAAATTAGGTTAATCGCGGAGGTATAAGTTTTGCATATGATGGAATGGTGTATTGTGGCGTTAAACAAATGCATTCTATTCGGTTTTTTAAAGAGTAAATGATCATCGTCGTATAATTATACATCAGTTGATTTTTATTTGTGCTCATATCTCTATAAAGTTTTAATGGTTATCCAATCATTAAAACACAATTATCGCTCTGACTTCGGCAACTATGATGATATCATAGTCTAATTAAAAATTTAGATACACATCTCCAAGTTCGACATATTAAAGTAGTCGAAACATTGAATTCTTTTTCTAAATCTTTCATTGCACTTTCTCTAGAAATAAAATTCATCTTTATCACATGAAACTTTAATAGTTTAAAAACTATTAACATTATTATATATAGAACACTGACTACTTCCAACCCAAAAAATATCTTCTGTCTCATCTTTAATACCATTGTTCTTTCAGACAAATCAAAGCTAATTAACTTACTTTTTTAATTCGTAATTTCAACTTATATTTCATTAACTTGATTTGTTTGCATTGGAAAAAATAATGGATAAGCTGGTTCGTTATAGGACGTGTCGCCAAATTCAAATGTTGTTCTTGGTTTAAAAGTGGTAATTATGTTAGTTTCTCTATGATTATATTCATTGTGTTTCAATATCATACCATTTACTATATTACAGTGTACATTTATTGTTTAAAATTGAGCAAATTGTGGAATTGTATCCCCATAATGCTCCACATTTGCCTCCAGAGTTTTATTTTCTACAAAACACAAAAGATTTTCCTATTGAACCCCGCTTTCCAAACTGTAATTCAAGCGTACATTTTTCTTTCACTCTGTTTGTTATTCTATCCAGCTCGAAAGATATTTCATTTTCTTTCCCATCCATTGAATCTACACTAAATGAAAAAAATTGCTTTTATAGTTTTTTCAAGATATTTTAAGCTATATTGGCCAACTTGAATATCAATTTATTATTCCATTACATCATGACCCACAAAATATCTTAATTTTCCCAGAGTAAATGTTATGTGTTACATAAGTAGTATAGAACTCAACTAAAGCCAGTGAGTTTTCCTCTATCTTTAAAGGGTAATGTAGTCTTTTCTTCAACACTGATTTGTTATCTGTTAGTTTGAATACTTTACTCATTTAAAAATATCATTTAAAAATCTATTAATAAATGAGCAAGTAAAACATGAAATATGTAGACTGGGATATTAAAATAAGAATACCAGACAGACTGTGACAAAACATCATGGTGAATTATTACCTAATAATATTTGGTGCTTGATTGTGGGTCCTAGTAACTGTGGGAAAACTACACTTATGATAGATAATTTTATATATGCTCAGGGATGGTTGGAATTTGGTACTCTCTATGTGTGTTCAAAAAGTCTGGACCAATCATAATATATCAATTTGAAGAAACATATAGATGTAGCATCAAAATTATTTAATGAACCAATAGCATACTTCTTTCCATCACATGAAGAAATGATTGACATACATCAATGTCATAAAGAGTCTGTAGTTGTTGTAGATGATATACTTGAAAATAGAAATATGGTAAGAGATTACTTTACTCACAGTAGGCATAAAGATATTGATTGTTTCTATTCAGATCAGACATACTCAAAAGTACCTAAGCAGCTTATAAGAGACAATGCTAATTTTCTTTGCATATTCAGACAAGATGATACAAATCGTAAACATATTCATAGTGATTTTGTCGGTGGTGATATGTCGTTTGAGAAATTTAGGGAGACTTGTTCAAAATTTTGAAATAAAGAATATGGTTTTGTTACAATTGATATGACTCATAAGTTAAATAATGGTATGTACCCTAATAAAATTAAAGACTTTTTAAATTCTTAGATTATAAATAAGTTTTGTTTTAATGGAAGTGTTTCTATTAAAAACCAACATAATCTGACCTTTTTTAATGTATTGGTATACCATAACTATTTCAATAAACACAATTGTACCTTCGGGTACATTGTGGGCTTTTGGTATTTTAAAATATGTCATATCATCAGGGAATACTTCAAAAGTTTTGTACATGTCAGTTTTTTTCCTTTGATAGTATAAATTGATAATACATTTATATTTTTCTGGTTTTATTACTATTTCAACTATAATTCCATCTGACTTAAAAAAAATATTCTATTCGATTATCAAATTAAAATACTTTTTCTTTTGAACTGTATTTTCCAACTAAAGAATAATGTTAATTCTGTTTTTCTAATAGTAACCTAAATTTACTACATCCCTCGGTGCAATGGGATCTCCCACATGTCTTAGTTTTTTTTTTTTTTTTTTCAAAATCTATATTATTATCTACTTCCAAGTAAATAAGACAGGCTTTATCCAATGATCTTTTATTTCTTGTCAGTGTGGCTATAAAGTCGTTGAACTGTGTGTAGGAAACAAAATCATTATGATTGATCTTCTCAGTAGTTGTATCATTGTTCATGGGTTCTTTAATTTGATCTTCAATCCAGAAGCTCATTAATGCATTTTCACATATACACATTGTTTATTAATAGTGAAATAATTTTTGGAAATTTAAAATTATGTGAAAAATGATTTAGCATAATTACACACAAATGACCACAAGTTACGTGATTGAAATTTTCAATTCTATTATCGTTACAAGAAATATTACTTCCGAAATATCCTATTAATTGTCGGGGTGGATTTCCGCCAAATAAATCAAAATAATATTTGTTCTCATCGATCATAAAAATCCACTGAAAATTTTTAATATTTAATTTTTTTTAACCATTTCATCAATATCAAAGTTACTGAGTGGAGTTACTTTTTATTAACATTCTTACTCCACTTAACTTTCTTCAATCCCTTGCCGTATTCCTCCAAGGCTAAATTATGTCTGTGTTGTTCTTCCAATTCTTGGTTTTTCTTCTTAGCATTAATTACTGATGTAGGAATAGATTATGCACCGCCTGCTAACGCTCCTAGAGCTCCCAATGCTGCAAAAATTAAGGGTAAAAATCCACCCTTGTAATCTGTCAAACCATTTCCAGTATTCATTTGTTTGGATATTTTCTTAAGTTGTGGAACTGAAATTGTGATACTCATCCCTTTGTCCTCCTTTAATTTCTTGTTTTTATGTTCCAGTTGGTCTTTCGTTAGGAAACAATCAATATACAAACCCTTCAACTCCTCGTTAGGAACTTGAAATACAATGTTTTTACTTTCATTTATAATAACAAATATTTTATCATTTCATTTTAATTCCCCAACCAAGCTTAAGGTTAATATGCATCACAGATCCAGTAACACAAGTCCACAATCTGTCATTGAGATCAGCATCTGAACTTAACAATCTTTTGAACGTTTCTCTTCTAGTTATTTGTCAGCTGGATATCTTTCAGTTAGATATTTATGATGATCAGCTATATCATATTCCATTGCAGCCAGATCTAGTGGATTTATGGGCTTATTACAACGCTCAATTCTCCCTTTTAGTGTGGTACCCAGACCTAAGTACGGATAAACGGGTGCATGCAACTTAAAAGGTAGTGAATTTATTATGTAATTGAGTAACCCTTTTCCGTGATGCCCCGACTCCCAAAATTTATGTGGTATTGTGTTCAACACTTATATCAGATATGGTATACCTTTTGATTATTGACAACAAAGTCACTAAACTTGCTGTTGAGCATATTCACTATTCCAACTTTTCATTGTAATAGTTATAATTTCCAGCATTCTCTACGCCATAAAAAACAAGAAGTCGATCAATAAGCATCCTAACATCATCTATCCATATGTATTATTTGGGGTAGTCTGTATACTTCTTTATACCTTTCCCTTTTTAGGTGAGGGATGTTGCTTTTTAATCGAATCGTAAATAGGTTTAACAATAATTTTCCATTTATTCCCTTTACTCGATTTTGGTGTTCCCAAGTTTGGATCTTTGTTTTGAAAAACTCCATTCATATCTGCTAGGATACGAAAATAGTGTTCATAATCGGTTGCAGTGTAGTCACTTTCTGTTACTTTCTTACTAGTTAGTAATTTCATCAAACCATCGGTTGCAGTGAATGTTCGGCCTTTTACAGTAAATTTGTCATTGATGAATGTTACTTCGCTATCACCAATATTCAATTTACCTTTATCAGCATTTTCGCAAAAATATCGTATTTGCAGTCAATTAAGAAATCGGCCACTTCCTTATTAATAAATGTTGTTTTGTAGTTAGTTAACAGTGAGATATCAGTTTTCAAATGCCCCAGCGCTTCCTCGTAGCATTCATCGTCATAGCATTTATCGTCATCGCCAAATCGTTTAATGCCATCATCATAGCGTTCAACGGTGCCTGTTTTACCAAACAGTTTTCTTTCAAAAGATGTTACTGTTGGTGTCTGTAGGTAGTCTAAATTCTTAACAGCAAATGGAACAAGTTCTTTTATTAAGTTCTTATTCTCATCTGTCACATGTCTAATTTTTTATCCCAAATCTTCTATCACATCTATCAATGGTTGAACATGTTTTTTTTATTTTTATCATATTCATCTTGGCGAAATTTTTTTAAAGTTTAAAACTTTACAATTAGCTGTCTTCTTTTCTCTATATTCTTCTCCATATTGTTTACAATTTTTTATTGTCTCATTTATTATATAAATAAATAAAATGAACAATGATAACTTAAATATATACTGACTCAAATGTATGAAAAATACACTAAGTGATAAAATTTCATATGAACTTACAAATAATAACAAAATAAGAATCAAATGTGTTTGTAGATGTTGTGTTACCAATAACTCGATATTCACTGGTGGGGATATAAAAAACGATATTGCAAATGAAATTCATAAACCAATGCGAAAATACTTTCCCAGAAGAACTGTTCTAACTTTGGCATCGATGATCTTTGGCAAGCTGATGCAGTTGAGATAAATTCTGTACCATTAACAGGTATACACAGAATTAACAAAGGGTTTAAATATATATTAAATGTGTTAGATTTTTTTTCCAAACATGTTTTTTACCAATCAAAGATAAAACTGGTGAAAATGTTATGTTAGCATTTAAAACCATTTAGAATGATCGCAAATTCATACATTTACAAACAGTCAAAGGGAAAGAATTTTACAATAAATCATTTAAGGTGTTAATGGCCAATAACAACATAACACACTATTAAACATATGGTGAAAATAAAGCTAGCATTTAGAAAGATTTGATAGAACACTGAAGGAGAAAATGTGGAAAATATTTACTGTGCAGGGAAGCTATAAATGGGTGACTATATTACCTAAATTAATAAGTGAATACAATAACACTGTTCACAGTACAATCGGAATGAAACCCACCAATGTAAATGCAAAGAATGAAAGTTATAATCTAATCAACATGTATGGAGGAGAAAAAAATGGTTCAACCAAAGTTTGCAATAGGAGATAAAGTTCGTATAAGTTAAAGTAAAAATTTGTTTAAAAAAGGATATACACCAAATTGGTCCAGTGAAGTTTTTGAGGTGTGCGAAGTATTGCACACAAACCCCACGACATACAGAATGAAAGATTTAAAAAATGAACTTATTAAAAGTATTTTGTATGAGCGAGAGATGCTTAAGACCAAATATGATAAAGACTACTTAGTGGATAAAGTTTTGCATAGAAAAGGAAATAAGCTGCTAATTAAATTATTAGGTTTTGATAGTAGTGATAATTCTTGGGTTGATAAGAAAAGTGTAGTTAAAGAAATTTTTTTTCTATATAATAAATGGATCAACAAAAAATTGAAAGTTATGATCGTCAGTCGTTTCCACCAAACGACCAAACAAAACATAATTTGAATGAATACAACAAACGTAATGAGCTTGATATTTCTATTGGCGATGAATTTTCACATCCGAATAAAGCTTATGTATACCAACAGTATAAGATACTTACAAGAGATACACATTCCCCTTATGAAAAAACTCCAACTATTGATCTTTGTGAGAATTTCTTCCCATTCCAATTCTCAAGAATAGAGATCTCTAAACATGGTTGTATAATCGAAAGTATTGACAACCCTGGCATCACTTCAACAATGATGCATATATCTCTAGATTCGGAATCAAATCAGCATACTTCCAAATGTGGGGGATATATCTAGGTAAATATGTTAGGAGAGATAAATGTAAAGAAATTACCTATCCATTAAGATATTTGTTTGGGTTTATGAGAGATTATAATTAAATATTCTGGAAAGGTGGGTACAAGATCACATTCATTCGAAATTCTAATGATGATTCTTCTCTTTACAGAAGACCCCCAAATAAAAGGCAGATGGATCTGATAAAGATAATAGACCAGATGCTGCAAAAATTGTTATTGAGAAAATGTAAATTCTGTGGCCAACTATTGAATACGATCCTATTTATGGAGACGAAATTAAAGCAAAACTATACAAACACCCGAAAATTCTAATTGGTTTTAATTATTGGCGATGTCTTGAAAAACCAGACCTACTAATGCAAACTGATTTCAGTTTATATAAAAGATCAGTTCAATTCAATCAAATTTGATATGCCATACTTTTTTATTTTTGGTTTTCAGCAAAACAGAAAAAAAATCCTGGGCAATTCACACGTTTCAATGTTTGACTTTTGTTTTGTCAAAAATATTTCTATTAAGAATGGAGGGAATGAAGTATTTCCCAAAGAGCATCGGAATTTAAACATTGATGATAAAATTTTCGATAAGATGTATATTGCTTACAATGATTTTAGACATTCAAAGACTAAACTAGATACTCCTTATCCTAATAATGAACTCCGCTTCAACTCTGGGTCATTTAATGGGAGAAGACCACTGTATGTTATTGATTGTTCTTATGGAAAAACCGCTATTGTAAAAGATAGAACTAATCTGAAATTTACAGTTGATTTTAATAAGACAATATTGGCTACAACTATTTGTAATGTGGTATTAGTAAGACCAAGAAACCTAATTTATGATGTTATAAGTGAAAGAATCACCTAAGTCGAATGGTGCGCAAACATGTATGGTTATTTAATTTTTTAATGGATGGTTATCCATTAAGAACATTTACTGTTATATAATATTTCATAGTAGTGCTCTTTTTCAATTTTGTAGTGCCCTCATGATTGTGTATTAATGCCATATTTAAGAATAAATCTTTTATCATCCCTGAAAGTTAATGCTTTTTTTCTCAACTCAATCGTATAGAGTTCATGTTTCTTACTTTTAATAAGATTCATACTTTTGTACAACACTTTTTTACCAAACAAACACTTTTTGTAGTCACCAAAACTAATCTCATTTCTTACTACTGTGTTTTTCACACCCTTGCTCTTTTCTTTACACCACCTTCCACATTTATTGCATACATTTTCGATTTCAAACCAATAAATTCTTCCATTATTTTTCCATTACATTCATCTTTCAATTTGCCAATAATCTTTTTGTTAACTAACGGTATACCAAATGGATTATATTTTTTATAGTCAGAAGTATCAAAATGATCGACCATTTCTTTCATGTCACTGTAGAAGTCTGATGTTTTTATATAATAGATGTATGAATCAGTATCTTGGTAGCACAGTTCAATATTTTTCCCATACTTTGATTTCATTATATTATAGTGAAAATCGTACATTAAGACTTTCGATTGATCAAGTATACTCATTCCAACATCAGTTGGTTTGTTAAAGCACAGTTTTATTTTATTCATATGTACAGCAACCAAAGTGTTATTTAATACAGTCCTATCTTTAAAGTTTAGTTTAACCACTAGTTTATCGATTTGCTTAGAACGTGTACACAGCCGTATATCCACTCTGTTTATAATATTTTCCATTGTTTTTCCAAAGACAGAAATGTTCATTAATTTGTAAAATCTTTTTCAAAGTCATTTGGAGACTTTCTTCACATATTTGTGTTTAAATCAATATACGACTTGAGCCAATCTGATTGATCAAACTCCAGAACTCTATGGATCTTTTTCAATTCATTCCGAGAGATAGATACTGATCAAGATTTACATAGTGTAATACATATTTTTCTTTATCATCCAGAGTAGTTAAGAGTTTAGGATTTTTTGAATTTTCTGGTATTTTATTCCCTGGTGCCACTGGCAGATCTTTGTGGAGATCGTGTAGTTCATGTGAGTATTCCAAATCAACTTCCAATATATAACCCTTTCGAGAATCACCTTGTATTTTTGTTGCATCTATATTTGTATTTCTCCACTTAAACCCACTATATGGTAAATACTGGCTCATAGCCCATCCATATAAGTTATTGGTGTCCAGATATGTAAGATAAAATATTTCCTTTGTACTATCATAAGAATTAATATATTTATTTGCTTTAGCATATCGCTTACAACATTGTGAAATACCACCATGAACAACTTTTTCTATAATTAATATCATGTCGTAATCTGTTAATAATTCTAGTTCTATTTTAGAATGTTTGAGCATAGCATCCCATGCTAAACCTGGGGCTGTGTAATACCATGCTGGGTCTAGCTTATATGTTTTGAGGCATACATCTCTAAAATTTTCCATTGTATCAGATACTATCAATACATCAGATTGTTATAGAGTTCTGTGTACTCCCTCAGAGATTTTATGTTGAATTTGTCTCACACCTTTCTCGCAAAATCATAATCTTTGTCTGTAATGTCATATTTATTGTGTATGTCGTAAAATGCATTTTTGGATGGTAGTGATGTTTCACAAAAAACGTTTTCAGCACTATCCATGTAGTCATATGGGTAGACACCTTTTCTTGTAACAAAGTCAAGAAGTTCATTGGAAAAATGCTTACACGTTTCTAGGAATTGGCTTCTGGAAAGGTTGCTAGAGAGTTTATCGATACTACTAGCCATAAATTTAAATGAGTCAATAAATCTAAGGATTACACTTCAACATACATGTTTGGTAAAAGAAATATATTTTTCTTTTTTGTTGGGAATTAGATCAATTTTATTTTCATCGATGACAAGCTCTCTTATGAATAACTGTGTGTCATAACCAGATAGATTGTGCACAAACACTTGGATAAAACATGGATTTCTATACGATAAGTTACAATCTCTGTGTGTAGCTCGCCAAAATTTCCCTGTAAATAATCACCATTCAAAGGCTTTTCACATATATGACAATGGGTAGCTATATCATAAAAATTTGTTCTTTCTGAGTTAGTGGAAGTATTGGCTTTTCATTTGTGTATATATCACCAATAGACTTTGCTTTTTTCATTAGCATTCTAACGAATACAGTTGATACTTCAGATCCTTCATGAGTTACTGGTGGTTTATAGTATCCATGTTCGTATTTTACATAGTAACAGAAGCTAATAGGCTCGTATTTTTGGTATGGTTTCGTGTAGGATTTGTCGGGGTTTGGTTGGCTAATTTCAATTATAGTAAACAAACATTCAAAATCAGCATATATCACAAGTGGAACTCTCAAAGAATTATTTTGTTTTTAAATCTTAGTATGTCATTTTTTCCTTTAGACGGTAGTTCAACTATAACACCATCGTGATCTGGGCAGTCTTGTCCATGATGTTTTAGCTTACTTACAGAGTATAAATGTTGCAAACATCTTTTGCATATATATTTTTATGGCCGTTATTTGATAGTTGTGATGCGATAAGTCTCAAAAGATTTTTTATCCAGCAATAGTGGTCGTTCTTTTCGTCCTTGATATAGAGTAGGTTAATGTGCTTATTCGTCTTATTTTTGTTGGTTTAATGGGAGATTATATATTTATTACCACAATCTTCGTATGCATATACATTAATAGAAATTCCACTTCTTTTCTCAATGGTAGGTATGCTATCCAATTTCATTGGAAATTCCAAACCCTTAAGTACATCATAAAACTAATGTTCGTAAGCTATGTATTTATTCACTGTTTGGGGTCTCTTTGTACTTGATGCAATACAGATAGAACAGACCACAAAAAACATTTTTGATCATTATTCTTAACATTAGTTACCACTTGCTTAGCTTTGATTTTTCCTGGGAAATCAACAGAAGAACTACCCTTGAATAGTACTTTTTTTTTAATTCGCACTTCTAGTTTAAATATTCTGTTGAGATCCCGCTGAGATCCCTTATCTTCGGAAGCCCCCATCTCAGCTCTGATTTTCGATATGCTGTTGGCATAATATTTTCCAGATTAATCGATTTCAGTAAAATATTGTCCTTTGTTTTAAAGGAGCTTTCTACACATTAAATATTCTCAACTGTTCCCCTTTTGAGCTCAGTGAAGATTTTCATGTTCACTTTGAGTAATTTTAAATGTTTATTAATTAGTCCCATTACAGTGTCTTTTACATCGTTTAGGAAATGATTTGGGTCCTTGTATGCATTCACATTATTTACAGCATAAGTCTTGATCCTACTTTGAAATGCTGTTTCAATTTCTTCTACACTGAATCTGAGTGTGTACTTATGAATTTTACATCTCAAGTGACTTCTTATGAGAGACGGTTTGTAATAGTGATTAGATGCTTCACATTTCACTTGTTTCTCTCATGGGAACTTCTGTTTTGATATTAAATGTTGTGATATTTTAAAAATTTCCCATGCATTTGTTGGTTCATGTGATTTATTATGTGTTGGTGCAAGACCTTTGTGCAATCTACTTTTAAGATGACTTCTTATGAGATACGGTTTGTAAAAGTAATTACAAGTTTCACACTTGACATACTTCTCTTGAATTTTTTTTTTTTTTTCACAAAAATATCTTTCTTAAATTTATATTATTTCCAAACATTATCAGTTGCATTAGCCTTTTTCATTGCCATGGTCACCATCATATTAGATATCAGTTGATTTTGATTTGTGTCCATTTCTTATATACAATATTTTATTTTTTACATATTCAAATTTTCTGAGCCACTTTTTTTTGCAACTGCGCCCAAACATAACTTTTTACACGTATTTTTGCATATGCAGTCAAATTCAAAGTTTAACTCAACTTTTTTTCCCTTAATACTACGATCTAACGAAACGCAACTTTTTGAGTCTCTTTTTTTTTTGCAGATGCACCCAAATGCAACTTTTTGAGTCTCTTTTTTGTAACTGCTTCCAAACGCAACTTTTTGGGCCACTTTTTTGCAACTGCGCCCAAAGGCAACTTTTTGAGTCACTTTTTTGCGATTGCTCTTGAATCGGCTTTTCTATACTACTTGCTTTTTTTTAACGCTTCGATATATTAATGAAACAGAACGTGAAAGGAATTATTTCAAGTTATCACAAATGGTTGTTAAACATTTTTTATGCAAAACGTTGAAATATGGAGCTACTATCCATCCATCGTTACCAATTTTACCGGACAAATGTCACTCAGTGCGCCCGTTAAAATATATGCAAGAAGGAGCAGTGACTATTTTATAAGGTTCATTCTAAAGTGCTCACGTTATCGTGAACAGCCTTTACTTTATGAAATGTCCATAAACTCATGCGTTCGTTAGTTCCTCACTCATGTGTAGCTAGCTAGTTTATCACTGGAAATATGTATCCACATCTCTAAACACTGACTATTTTGTCGAATTTTGCTATTTTGAATTACATTTTTAATTAACCGCATTATCTAAACACACACAATTTAGTAGGCACATTCTTACATCTTACTGGTTTCATTAGAAACACCAGAGGCACCATGCATAACCAACCCGGCATGAAACATCGGCATTCTCATCTCTATCTCAAAGCATACCAAAAACTCTATAAAGATATCACAAAACACCAAACAATCAAGACATTCCAAGCATACCACGAGTTTCAGTTATGCTACAAATTAAAAACCTACTATAGTGAATAAGTTTATAACTTATAGTTTTATCAAAGATGTTCACGGTAAAGGGAGTGCTTCTAAAATCCCTGCTTATTTTTACTTTTTAGCCCGTTTCGTATCCTTCCACCGTATCTCAATGTGGACACTGCTATGAGGCGTACATTTAATCAATTTTTCAGAATTCTGCTGCATATACTTAAAACAAGTGATGATCTATTTTAGTGCTCGCTGTAAATACGTACATGTTAATTTCAGTAAATATTGCACCTTTTTTAACAATGGTGTTAGTGATTTTACTGTTTGGAAATAAATGGCATGATATTCGGGAGTCATTATTGTTTTTAATGCTGTCTTAAAAGTCACATAAGAGTCGAATATTTTTCTAATTTCCTTCCGTTTTTTTAACCGACCCCCACAATTTAGAATATACATCTTCAAATACGTGCAAGGTTCGAATTTTTGCAATTCGCTAAGTGTTATAGGGATAAAACCCTCTCCAACAATAGTGAGCATTTATTTCATAATACGGCAGATATGTGTTAAAACGTCGTTAAAGTACGTGACATGTCATTTTATTTCAGTAGAATATTACAAAATAATATTATTCCACTGCACATATTACTATTATTACAGTATCTGTCAACGTATCAAAATGAATACTGATAACTGCGTGCGATTTAGAAGGCACAAATAATAATTCTATACCTACACTAGGTGTAAGTAAATTGCATGTTTGCTATGATGGTCTTAAGAATGCAGAAAATATTTATCATGAAACTTCAATGCCTGAATAAAATTTATCCAAAATTTCTAAGCACACTTCTACGGTGATACTAAGAACTTTATACAAGTTTCACGAAAATCCGTCGAGGTACATTTTGGTTTTAAAAAGGTCCAACGACATGTAAGTATATCTTAATTTTTGATACGAGAAATCACTTTTAGTTTATTAAAATAGAATAACTACAACAATGTGAACTTAATTTCACCAGAATACTAATTAACCCTCTCATGCATAAATTGTTACAAACGCTTTAAAAAATCAAAATATTTGTATTCCATTTTAATCTTGCAATTTTACTACAGAAATATATCACATTAAAAAAAATACATTGTTTAAAAAGTATTTTTTGAGGTTCCCAATTGAGGACAGTAAGCTTTACTGCCATACAATATAAATATTACAATGACACATATGAGGACAGCATGCTAGAAAGTTAGCTCTACAACCACTACACTAATATCACTGCTCTCTATAAAGAGTTCTACATTATTATTACCATAATGTCTGAAATGTCACTTATAAATACTAAAATGCTATTCAGATTATGGAAATTGCATTTTCCAACTCATAATACTTAGAAATATTGTAAGCTCACGGTTAATGTTTTCATGTTATTTTGTATGGAATTTTTCCATGTACTGAGAACAAACTGGGACCGTGCACGTACCACATAGAAATCTTGTCTTGCGCTTAACCAAGCTGTCACTACGCAGATTAGCATGTGTTTCAGTGAATTTTCCTGGTCAGTGCTGACCGCCATCAAGGCGCAGTTAATTTGGTACAGCATGACTAGCTATTTTTCCTTGGGTTCTTGACTTTCATCAGATCGAAGTCTCCTCTTCTTTTTACACATTTCTCCTTTACCCTGATAAATTAGTCCAGTAGCTACTCGACTTTTGAACTCTATAAAATCTATAGTTTCATTTATTTTTCAAATATCTACCAAATCCATGCATTTACCACAGTTACATTTGACATGTGATAAAATGTACGCATGTACCATCTCCTGTTTCTCACATCATTTCGGTACATTGCCTCAAGTGAGTCCATAAGGTCTACGCTTGCTGTAACACTCAATGCTGTATGGACACTGAACTTCAATAAATTTATTTTCATTCCTGCTGAAACTCTGGGCAGTGCTTTCTGGTTCTTTCTCAGCATATGAAGAAATAACATGCACAGAAGAATTGTCAATCCAACGAGTAACTTTGATACTTTCATTGGACGTGCAAACAGTAATACTCCTTCTCCCTTCCGTTTCACAATTATATTACAGGTTTTAATTTCTTATCAGCTCCTTACAGCCAGCTGGTTCGAATAGTACCTACATACCATATATCTTTTCCTTTCCATTTCAGGACAAGTTGCACACTGGTGAAATAGTTATCAGCATAAACGTTGTAGTTCTTCCCATGAGGATAATGTGTGAGCCTTAGCACAATATCACCCGCTGCACCACATGCTGATTTCTCATAATTTATGCAACTTGCTCCTTGATACAGTTAAAATCAGTAAACATAACCAGATATGCTAGCTCTCGCCCACATTTTATACCCCCATTTTTTTCGGTTTTTTCGGAAGATACTAATTTAGCGATGAGCGACCTTCGAATGGTATCATCATTTCATCAACACTATTGTATTCTTCTGGATCAACAGCATTGTGAAATGTCTCGTGCAGCTTATTCAAAATTGGACGAATTCTGATAGCTTTGTTATTATTATTATTATTTGGCGGAATGAAACATGTATCAGTAAAATGCAAATATCAAAACGATATACTGGCATAGTTTTAGCGATGAGGTCCATTCGTAGTCCACTTTGATCAGACCAATACTGCCTTATCCTTGGATACTTTATGTAGGTCATTACGAGAGAGAAATGTCAAGAAATGCCTTTAGTTCTGAAGAGGAAAGAGATAAATTATCTTTGCCATTTGTCTGGTATACAATTTCCGAAAGTAGTTCAGGAGGAAACAAGTGGTAAAAGAAATCAAGTGGAATGTTGCCGTGAACTAATACTCTGTGGTTACCAGTAAACACTGGTATACTATTAGCTTTATCATTGTCACGTTCAATGAACCATATGACCTTCCTTTCTTGATTTCTAGTAACACAAATATTTGTAAGAATTTCGACGTCATTTATTTATTCGGAATCACTTTCATCCTCCGATGAAGAAGAAACAGCGTTGCACATCTTTCCAAGCACAAAGGTCTGAATCACTGACATCGAGATCATCTTCAGACTCTTCAGCCAAAATCCGAGCAATTTTCCACTCTTTCAATGGCTGCAGCCTGTAATTACGTTGACATCTTGGTAGAGATTTCTCACCACGTGATATTCACGCAGTATTTTCCTCCTACAACAAAAACAATGTACCACAATTGTATTTTTTTTACAAAAATTAAAAATATAATTCCGGCCACGACTTATTATAAAACCACATTTCTTGTTATAATTAAAGTAACTCCAACAACTACTTATTGGTTATCATTGATGGAGCAAATTACGCATTTACATTATGGTTGCAAATCTTTTACAAAAAAAAAAGTGACATAATTTTTTGAGATTTTACACACATAAAAATAAAACCAATCGTGCATATTACATATTTTGTCAAGTCACGTATAGTAAGATTGAAGACATACACATTTACAAAATATAATATTCAATGTATGTATGTTGTCCTCAATTGAGGACACATGTTTATCACTTCATATAAAATAAACTATTGTAAAAAACGTATATGTACTATTTTTGTATTAACTACTTAAAACATAACTTACTATAGTAATTTACTCACCATTACTTTTACTTTTCATTCAGTTATTATAAACTCGTGAAGATTGTTAACAACAAGGCGCCATAGAGCACAGAAACACGGGAACTTGGTAAAAAAAAAAAAAAAGGTTTAGCAGATCGAACAGGTGCTGCTATCTATGCAGTGCCTGGTGAACTAATATTTGTCCTCAACAAGGCTTCCGTGCATTTACATTTAACAATGCGCTTTTATGCGTGGCATTTAAGGCATTTTTTTAAATCTGTCCGCAAATGATAACACAATGCATGACAGGGACGTAACCGATCACAACGTATTTCATGGAATTGCATTCACGCATTTAATGCAGGATCCAATTCTCATTTCCTAGATTGAGGTTATTCGTGAAAGCTCCCAATACTCACTGTTTATTTTAGTTCAAGGACTGTGTCAACACATTGAAAGTAGAGGAGGAATGTTCCACGTATAATATCAAATGTTCCACGTATAATATCAATCAATTTCATAGCGTTATTTGCAAAAAAAAAAAAAAAACTAATTAAACTTGTACCAAAGTATCAACTTGTAAACTGACCTCGACGGCCACGTAGATAATGACACAAATTCATTGAAGCTGCATGATTGTAAACAATATCGAAAATATAAATAAATGCACTTTACCTGAGTTTCTTCAAGTTTTTAATTATTATAACCAACTTTGACTACTCGTATACTCGTTGGCAAGGTCGGAATATTGCGCGAACTGTTAAGAATTTCCAGGACCTGAAACAACATTTAAATACAGCAAAAAAACAATTGCAAAATTCATCACTTTACTGACACAGCCATATAGGGCTAAATGCTTTATTTACCATGGGAATAATTATTGCGTATTTGGGGTTACGAACTGCCACATAACTCACCTTGTTCAATTCACTTACGAAAAATAACCAGGGAACGGCACAGAACCTGCCACATAAATTCACGGAGTTCAGAGCATTTAAATAGATGAAAATGGGAAAGAGTTAGAAATAAATAAACAAACGAAACAATGGACCCAATAACTTAAAACAATATATCAACCAAGTGACGCAATGAATTTGTTATAGTTGTACATGTGTTGTTATAACGCAATTTGTATTCATACTTGAATAAAACCAAAATAAAATGATAATTTTCAGGGTCCGTGTATAGTACTGTGTATAGTACGGCGTTGAAACCTGGAACTTATCCCTCTAATTGTAATTGAACTATACTGTGAGTATTGCAGTCGTTGTTTACGTTTGAGTGTATGCAGTTAGGGGCAGGATGGCTTCAAGAGTGCTAGCTTATTGTGAACCTCCTATATTGTTCTTTGTAGAAGCTTAAAATAAACCTCTCAAAAAGTTTGTAATATTGTGATATAAGACTGTTCTGGTGGTAAGAGATGTGTAGGTCTTTTGTGATAAACAGAGAGGACACTGGAGCATTGAACTTGCGCAGGGCATGTTGGAAACAGCAGTTTATAGTCACCCACGACCTACAGCAACAAGTCCAGCTCACATAATAGCTGCCCACATGGAGGCACCTTCTTCCGGAAGATGATATCGACACATTGATTACAAGCATGCCACTGCGTGTTAGGGACCTGTACAGTTCACATGGAGGACGTAACACGGTACTGAACTGCAGTGGGGAAAAAGGAAACAGCAGTTTATAGTCACCCACGACCTACAGCAACAAGTCCAGATCACATAATAGCTGCCCACATGGAGGCACCTTCTTCCGGAAGATGATATCGACACATTGATTACAAGCATGCCACGGCGTGTAAGGGACCTGTACAGTTCACATGGAGGACGTAACACGGTACTGAACTGCAGTGGGGAGAAAGGAAACAGCAGTTTATAGTCGCCCACGACCTACAGCAACAAGTCCAGCTCACATAATAGCTGCCCACATGGAGGCACCTTCTTCCGGAAGATGATATCGACACATTGATTACAAGCATGCCACGGCGTGTTAGGGACCTGTACAGTTAACATGGAGGACGTAACATGGCACTGAACTGCAGTGGGGAAAAAAGAAACGCTTCCTAGTCAGACACAATTACGTTAAATTTGTTGTTCTTTAGTGTTTATTTGTCTGTGATATTGAAAAACTGTCTTGTTGTCGGAAACACTCTGAATTGCACGTTTTGTATCGGTCACGTTGATAACTTCAAACCTCTATGCTTTCTATTATGCATATTCCAACTATTTTGCTTCTTTATGTATGTTCCAAACTATTTGTGAGATGTTTATTTACCTTCTATTTTAATACCCACTGTATTTTAAATACTTCTCAACGTTATTCTTTAAACCCACGCCCACACCTTCACGCGCGCGCGCACACACACATACACACACACACTTACGTGTTTAATTCTCCTGAGCGCACTTGCGTACATTCCAAATGAATATTCCGTTCTTATAACAAATATTGTGAGCCAGTAAACACTAACTCTGACCTAGAGTTCGAAACCACGTGTGATTATACACGTCACTTATAATGTAATATACACTGAAATAGGTTAAAACAAATGAGGGAAAGTTTGATTTATTGCTACACTACTTTACTGTTTGCCGTCGCTCCACGAGTTTTCCGCCGCGACTAGCTTCGCAGATCATATTTCCAACTGTTGTTAATTTACACATCTCTAAATAACAGTCGCGGAGAAATAACACTGGCACCTACTTAACACATGCAAATATTTGTATGTTAAAATGCGTTCTAACCCGGTTAGAGTTCGATTATCAACGCCTATTCAAAGAGTCAGATTCATATAAACTACAAATAAAGTAAAATTGATTAAACTGACGTGACATTAATTAAACTCGCATTTAATTAAATTATATTCGCAAGGGTTACCAACTTAACTTATGCCTCACAATGTGTTCTGCGAGATGGTTTCTCATTCAGTATGCACTTGCGCATATTCTATAGGCTTTTCCTGATAACGCGAGAACTTTTCAAGGTTCTTCCAAATGGCTTAATAATAAAAAAATTATATTTTATTGTGGCTTCAGGGGGTTAAATCTGAGGGCTATAAAATGCATACGCTGTGTGTATTAGTCACGTAGCAATTATAATTTTAACGACTGGCCAAATGATACAAACAAGCTGAAGTGAACTTTCAGCTCGGCTCACCTTACCGTGAAAAGCCTACGCCGTCCCAGCTCACAAATTGCTCCACACCACGCGATGTGATCGGAGACTTACTTCGCGCCTTGCCATGTCATTTCTCATCTCATCTCTCGACATGTTTCCGACCTAATTCATGCGTGGAAAAATTCAATGTAAAACTGCTCATTGGTGGAATAGTAACACCATATCGTCAGACGTTAAAGTCGTACTACCAGCACACTTTAAAAAATATAATTCTCAGTAAATTACGCAATACCTTTTAACTAGTATTCGTCTCATACACTCTGCGCACAACGATGGCTTCCACATAGTATTGTCATAGTCCTACATGGATCGCATTGACGTTTGATGTAGTTTGCTTGCGCAGATCTGCAATTAGGGGTCATATATGTTGTCCATGCATCATTCATAGTTGCAAAACACCGAATAAGGACTTAGCAGCAATGTGAGCTACAGAGTCAAGTGCAGTGAACATGCAGTAAGACCCGACGTCGCATTTCACAAGCCCTTGCCCAGATGGAGGAGTTTGAGAGAGGCCACATGGGTGGCATCCGAGAGGCAAGTTGGACGTCTCGTTTTACCTACACTCTTAATCGGTGTTTTACACAGTGGGAACAGGAGGGCACACACACACACACACACATTGAGATAGTTAAGGTCGACTCCGGCGGACTACTACCAGGGTGGATTGTTTCATGGCGTGACAGGCTGCAAGCACTCCCAGGCGACACTGCACACCATCCAGGGACATGTCACTGCTGGACAGCTGTCGTGACATGTCCCTGGATGGTGAACACAGGCGTCCCTTACGATGGTCTACCATTACTGCCTTAGCATCGCCGAGCACGCGTGACCTTCTGCCGGGAGCAGCCTGAGTGACAGCTTAAGAATTGGCGACGATTAGTGTTCAGATAAAAATCACGGTTCTATCTGGATACAGATGACCGCCGAATTCGGATATGTGGCTCACACTGCTTCTAAGTCCTTATTCGGTGTCTTGCAACTATGAATGATGAATGGACAACATACATGACCCCTAATTGCAGATCTGCGCAAGCAAACTACATTAAACGTCAATGTGATCCATGTAGGACTATGACAATACTATCTGGAAGCCTTCGTTGTGCGCAGAGTGTATGAGGCGAATACTAGTTAAAAGGTATTGCGTAATTTACTGAGAATTATATTTTTTAACGTGTTCTTGTAGCACGACTCACGCGATTCGTTTATGGTGATTATTTTTTTTGCAAATGGGTGTAACACTTTAAGAGATGTCGGCACAAAGAAATGTAGTTTTGTTTCATTTGATGTAAAATTAAATTCTTATTTTTGGCATGTACTGCACCTAGGGGTCGTGTTCACGAGAACTATTGAGATAATTATGAATAAATTTCGTAATAATAATATAATATGTGAAGAATAATTAACACTGATGGAGAGGATTTGCGACCACATTGAAACTGGCCAGCGGCGTGGTGAATGCTTCACTTTAGAGCAGCACACCTCAAAGAGAGATGTCGTAGTGTGGGCTGCCATTTCCTACGGTTCACGCACAACACTGGCCGTGACTGACGAAACCCTGAAGGCGTGGTGATGTGACCGGGGAAATCCCACTGCCATGTGTGTTCCTATTCCTAGTGCATCTTGACAACCACATCTTCCAGCAGGATGGTGCACGGCCTCACACATCACGGGTATCTGTGGCCTGCCTTCATGATGTCAACATGCTTCCGTGGCCATCAAGTTCCCCAGATATCTCTCCCAATGGAAACGTTTGGGATCGGATTGGACGGCAACTTCTGCCGGCAGCAACTACAGCGAATTTGTAGGCTCAGTTGCACCAGTTGTGGTCGGATCTTCCTCAGGAGAACATCAGATTTTTTTTAATGGCTCCATGACCGACCGTATCGCTGCCTATCTCCATCCATGCTACGGGCGGTCCAACACCATACTAATTGCATCCTGCAAGTGTAGATCCCTTGCTATTCATGCTTGGTGTATGAAAATATTCAGTTGTATTGTGTAGGACTATACATCATACCATGTTCTGTTCCATGTTCCCACTTATGGCCCCTTGCGATGGCACCTTCAGGGTGATCAATTTTTTTTGCAAGCGATTTTAATATTAGGCCTGTCGGTCCATATCACACACGTTTTAGGTTGTGTGGTTCGAATATCTGTAGTCTATTTAGGTTTTTTTTTCTCTACAAATATTAGCTTTTTATTTGCAATAGCATTTTGTAAGGGTTGTAAAGAATCGTGATAATCCTTATTTCCATACTATTGCTTCATAAAAGTATTAATTGGTTTTTAGAAGTGATACAGTTTTTAGAAGTGATATATATATATATATATAGTTACTTCCATACGATGGACATTGTTCTTTTCTGTTTACACTATTTCATCGTTGTACAGCAAAACGTTTGACGTAACTCATGATGTGCTTATGAATGTTAAGTCAAAAACGTCCCCCTCACAAGGTTTCTAAATTTGATAAATAGCTATCAAGACCCAGACGAAACGCAAGTAAACTATTTCTAAAAAGAGGAAAATAGAAGCAGTTTTAGAAAAATCCACTTCCGCCATGCTGGCTCACAAATTTACGAGTAAAACAGGCTGTGTACACGTGTGCACGGGTATATTAAAAATTGCAATATGGGTGTCGGCGATACATGCACCGCAGAGAGAATTGTGTTAAGTATCACGGCACAGAAAGTGAGTCCCGAGGCATGTTTGTCGCGAGGCATGTCTGTCGCGAGGCATGTTTGTCGCCAGGCATGTCTGTCGCGAGGCATGTCTGTCGCGAGGTGCGGTAAGAGTAACGAAACACTTGGGCGGGGTGTGAACCGAGGCGTGGAATGTACAACGATCTCACCAAGTACTTCTCGCGTCGAGGTGGACAGTGCGAAACAGGCGAGGAAACGAAACTCGGAAGTGCATTTGTGGATGTCCGGCGAGTCGCAGTGCACTTCACAGGAAGCGAAGTGAAGTACAGAGCGGGTCGCAAAAAAACACCAGCCGTAAGACTTTACGAGATACAATTCGCGTTGGCAAACGAGCGCCAAGGAGCTGGGGCGTCTTCCTGTCTGCGCGAAAACCGATTGATAAAACACTACTGTAAACACATCTCGCGAGATTCTATGCATCTGTTCTTTGGATGTTTTTGTATGAAACATAAATGAACTGTGATGGGGCCGAGGTTTAATCTCTACGTTGTACAGAAGGCCGTGCTGGTGTAGCGATCAAACCACTAGACTCCCACTGAGATTTCGATTCTCAGTAAACTCAGGCTGTGTCTCAACTTGAAACTGAGCTCACTCTCACTCGCCACTCTCACTCTAGTTCACTCTGGCGAATTGAGATTTGTGCCCTCTGCGCGTTTTCAGCATTATTTATCTGACAGAAAAGGTAATAAATAGTGAAAAATAAGATATTGCTGGCCTTTCACTTTCCTCGAAGTAAATTGTTATATACAAAGTAATAATATTCACGCAATTTAACTAAACGAAATGCGAACAAAACAGCATTATAATTTATGTTCCATATCAAACGGAACAGTGTTGGTTTTGCACATTTCACAATCGCAATGATTAAGTTATGTCGATGAAATATTTGTAACACTATTGCAGAAACAAAAACTATATGTCTGGATATTTGAGGTTAGGCTTGATAACAACATGGCTGCCAGAGAGGGCGCGAGAGTGAGCACCGAGTGTACATCGTCGTTCACTCTCCCTCTCGCGCTCTCTCCTCCGAGTTGGGACAGCAGAGAGTACTCTCTGTGACGTCAATATTGGACGAGAGAGTACTCTGTCGGCAAATTGGGACACAGCCTCAGCTGGATTTTGCATGTGCGAAACGTGGCGGTCATTGCCGTCGGTCAGTAAGTTTTCTTGTAGCACACTGTCTCATCCGTCCTTGCATTCCGCTGCTGCTCCATCCACACCTCACTTCAAATGCATCGGCGAACAAGACCTCGATGTTAAGAGCCGACCAACATTTCTCATCTCGATACTTGATACCGAGCGAGGTGGCCCAGTGGTAACTGACTGGACTCGCATTCGGGAGGACCCGGGTTTGAGTCCTGGTCCGGCCACCCTGATTTTAGTTTTCTAAAATCACTCCAGGTGAATGCTGCGAAGGGTCCCTAACGAACGTCATGGCCCATTCCTTCCCCAATCCCTCTTCCCTGTGCAATTTGCACCGTCTCTAATGACCTCGCTGTCGACGAGACTCTATGCCCAATTACTTATAGGCTGTTCACGATAACGTGAGCACTTTTTAAGGCTCTCCCAACAGGCATTAACCGCTAATAAATATATCTTATTGCAGCTTCAGGCATCAAATTTTGAAGGTGGTGAAATGTACACGCTGTATTCATTCGTCACATTGTAATGTTTATATTAAAAAGCAGCAGGAATATTGATATTAGATGAAAGGAAAAATTTATAAGGGCCTTAAAAAGTGCTCACTTTATCGTGAACAGCCTATACCTACCTACATCGATGCATGATAAGACACACGCTACGTATGTAATTGTCGCTTACAACTTTCCTGAAGCCCTGCTGAAGTTATACTTTCATGGTATTCTCCCCCTCTTGTTAACGAAGCTTAACTAATCCTTAAAAATTACAGCAAAGGGACAACGTAACTGATTTGCTGAAACTCTGTTAAATAATATTTTGCTTAAGAACTATTTGTTACTTGACATTATCTGTACACGCATTTAGTTTCTGTGTTATTCATAATTAATTATAACATAAATATATAATCTTATTGATAAAATATAACTCAAATTTCAGTTCAATCCAAAATTATGTACTTTCACTTTATGTGCTAAAATATGCGTGCTAGCCTGATTGCGTGAGCAAAAACATACTACGAGGAATTGGAACGAATCCTTGAGCGCTTCAAAACAAACCTCTCTAGACAGGGCCAGTTGCTACTAAACACGGGCCAATATTACGACTGGAAACACTGCGAACGAGGACTTTGTCGTCGAGACACTGCACCAGGAAGATGTCCAGAGATGGAGGCATCCCTTCCGCCGAGTTACGTTTAGTCATCAGCCTACGGCATCATTGGCAAGGTGATGACGTTCCTTAGAAACTATTCAGAGTGCATTTAATGTAGCTAAGTAAATAATTAATAACCATTAACACAATGCAATCAAGTACACTTAATAAGAGCTCCTCCGAGTTAAAGACTAACTGAAGGCGTGTAAACGAGATGGAGATTTAATTTATATGATTTCAATACAGGACGATAAAGAGGTAAATAGTGTTCACCTTTGAGTTACGCCTAACCCCAACTTGTACATTATAATAAGTTAAAAGGTAAAACGTAACAATGCTAACAGAAACAACTAAACATGCCATACATGGGGTGTTTTTCAAAGGTTTGATTTTAAAAAATGTGAGTATACAACGAATAGACTGTATTACATCTTTTTACCATTGTCACAAAACTATTTATCTCTGTGAATGGAGCTGAATTCGTGAGAGATGTTTGTGAAATGAACTTTGGTAGTATTAAAATGGAAGGATACTGACTTATTTAATTAATTTTACTGTCTTATGTTATAATGTAGTACAAGACAAATAAAAAAACTTCTATTACTTGCCATAAAACACTGAATCTGAGTTTGTGTTAGTTGGCCCTGAATGTGTGTTCAGGTGATATAAATGAGCAAAGTTCGTAAGTATAGTAGAGTCGCAAGTACATAACATAGGCAGCAGAAGAAGACGGATATTTAAATAAATAGGTGTGCATTATATACGTTTGAAGATATGGCATGCTTGAAGACAATAGCAAGATTGAACAATTAGGAGCTGAGGTATTCTTGATATCTGATGTGCATCTGGCAATTGGGATATTCTTGATGAGAATATTTGAGGGTTTAGTACGCATGGTGTTTGTGCTATGCTTTTAGCATGTGATACTGTGAAGAATGAGGTGTATGAAGAATAATAAAGAAGATAATGGAAGTTAGTCGAAAAGTGCGGGACAAGTTTCACTGGCGAGTGCTTGGGAATTAAGAAAAAACTTTCGTGGGTGAAACCGGTGAATGATTATTGAGTGTAAGAGATATCTTCTTTCCGAGACTGTAAATATCCAGATATGCAAAGTTTCCTTACTCTTGTCGAACCCCTGTTGCAGAAATATGTTTGCTGTTTTTAAATCAGTGTTCGAACAATCGCAGAAAGCATCTGAACCCTTTACATGCGCGACTTATAAGCCATTAATAAATATCATCTACATGAAAATTAAAAATGGAACATGGTTCATTAAACTCTTGTTGATGTAAAGCCATGAACTCAACCGATCAGTGGAAAGAAAGATCAATTTAAGTAGTACACATATAATAAACAAACTGTCTGACCTAGAAATAATAGAGAAGCAACATTATAATTTACACAGAAATTAAATTTAAATGAGATTTTATTAGAGCATGTTTGATATAATTATCTATCAATTTTGCCTGCTCTATTGTCCACATATAGTTCCACTGCCACGATTAAATTATTTTTAATCAGATATGTGTGTATGTATAAATATATTTTGAGTGAGAGGGAGGGAAGATATAAGTATAAATAAAACGTTTAGAAAGTGAGTAGGGGAGAGGATATTCACGATACTGCAATCTGTTGCAGGACGATCGAACTACTTCACAATGATGCCTTGCGTCTCGTCTCATGAGCGTCGCTCGTCAACCGGCTCTTGTGTTAACGATTGTTTGATTGTTTACGTTTGGAAAGTTTACGCAGGTGTGCATTTTCATACCTGTTACCATGTCCTAAAATTCTAATAACAATGTTAATTATGATTTAATAATAAGTGCCAGGATCAACAGTCCTATTACCACGAGTTTACACTTCCAGTTACATCTAGTGAGGCTATGCGAAATATCATTTTTCAACATAGCGAGTCGGGTGTAATGAAATACATACTTTTCCATAATACACGACGAATTGTTTAGTATTTAATATTTCCCGACTTATAATTACAAAATGAGGTCATTATTTTTTTTTTTTTATGAATGAAAATGCGAACTGAAAACTTGTTGAGATTTTGTTATAACTTAGTGTAATTACAAATTTAAAATTCCTACAATTTATGTTATGCCATTATAAAAATGCTGTCAAAAATTATGGTATATAACCAAGTTTACAAATTTTTTCCATAACAATGTAAATTGAGATAAACGCTTTCTCTTTTATTTTCAGATATGCCTAAGAAGAAGAAAGATCAAAATAAGGAAATAAAGATATGGAAAACGGATTAAATAGCAAAAGCAATCGCTGATGTTAGGGAGAATAAGATGGGATACCTCAAGACATATAAAGTGTTTAAGGTAACAATGGCTTCAATCTTTCGTCTAGCCAACTGCAAGGAGTCAGACGCCAATAAAGCTGCATCTACATTACTTGGGTGTAAACCATTGTTTGCTCCCGAGTTAGAGTACAAGCTTGTTAACTACTTGGTGGGGCTTTACCCAACAAGATGTCTGTGCATTAACATTATCAGCTAGCTGTGCGCATTGACACAGCCCATCCATTTTTTAAAGATGACACGGCAGGGAAAGGTTAGTTTTGTGGCTTCATGAAGAGGAATAAAGGCAAGTTGTGTTATCGCAAGCCAGCAGTTACGTTATTTTCCAAAGCCAGAGGGTTTAATAGAGAAGTGAGCACAGGTATTTTACCGAGCGTGTTTATAATAAGGACTAAACTGTTCTATCTGTTGTGCAAAGAAACATTTGTCAACTAATATGGCTCCGCGGAAAATGGCAAATTGGGGCCTTGTCATCAGCTGGAGGGGGT
Source organism: Dryococelus australis (assembly GCA_029891345.1). Classification (NCBI taxonomy): domain Eukaryota; kingdom Metazoa; phylum Arthropoda; class Insecta; order Phasmatodea; family Phasmatidae; genus Dryococelus; species Dryococelus australis. Next base: position 8,535,761 of record CM056997.1, read on the forward strand.
AATTGGTGACTATCGTTACTTGAATGAGTGCTGGCGGTCAATTTTCCCCACCACTAGTTATTTTCCTCCGGATAAACTTGGGTACAAACAAACATTTTTAAGAAGTGGTTTCATTATTTCCTGCGACATGCGCATCCCACAAAGGAGTGTCCCATTTTGTTGGTGCTAGATGGCCTACGCTTATCACAAGTGGGATATTGAGTATTTAACTATCTTCATAGCGAGGGAAAATCGCGTTACTATTATCTGCATACTCTCCCCCCCCCCCTGCCCAGCCCATCTCTACACATTAATTGCCACCACTCGAAAAATCATTCATGGAGCCTTTGAAAACGCTCATCAGTGCGTATGTTTGTAAGGAATAGTTCTCGTCCATTCAGTGTGGTTGACATAATAGAACATTTTGGACGAAGGCCTATTTATTTAAAAGTTTTAAGGGACGACATTACAGCTTCAAAGCCACACAATGATTTACCCAGTATTTAGGAATATTTTAACAGAAGAATATTATTTGGCTGCTTCTTTGATCTTCACTCAGCCAAGAAACAGTACTGACACGTCTTCATCGGGCACTGAAAATGGTTGACAGGAAAGTGTTCATGATGAAACACACACGACTGTGAGCAGTTTAAAGCGTCCACCCACTGATCTTGATACGGTTTTACTGGTGGCTCGAAAGCTTCTGAAGCAGTCTTAGCCAATCACATTTCTCCTCCTCCACCAGTGGGAAAGGCATCGAGCAGAGGGAGAAAGCCAGACACTTCCTTTGTCATCACTTCACTACAATACAAGACCAAGTTACAAACTGATCTTGCTGCAAAACAAGTTAAACCTTAAAAGTGTAAAGGTGTGCAGTAGTACGACTGAAAAGTCGAAGAAGAAATTAACAGTGAAGCGAGTTCCTGTGCGGAGAGTAAAAATGTAATTAGTGAAAAAGCCTTCACATTCACTGAGACGTTTGTAAAATGGTAGATCCAGCAGTGATATCGAATATTTTCACTCAGATAAGTCATCTGGACTAAAGTGTGTAGTATTGATAACGCCTGACTCTGGTGAGACTAAGCACGTGTTATTTTGCCAAGGAACGTTTTATCAGGACTCACGAAGAGAAGTGCAAGTACAATGTTTGTCCTGTTATTTGTTGGCACATAATATCTGCACTGGGTTAAAACATGTTGCATTTAACTTATTTTCCACACTATTTCCTACTACCCGATTATTTAATATTACTCTCCAACATATATATTTTTTTGCAAAAGAATTTCTCTCTCGAATACGTAAAATTCGTACTTATCTAGATGGATTGTTAAAACTATGAACTTAACATACATGTGATTTTTCAAAAACAGAGATTTTTATTATTCGCAAAAACTTAACTACCTATCTTTCTCTCATTTTCTCTCTCTCTCTCTCTCTCTCTCTCTCTCTCTCTCTCTCTCTCTCTCTCTCTCTCTCACACACACACACACACACACACAAACATATGCATAGTTTTCCAAATACACAAAAAAACTGTAATTTGAAGAACTTTATTGCTGTCGAAAGTGATTCCCGCCAAAAATAAAGTGCTATTCGATTTCGATGAAAATAATTATTTTTAAACTTGTCCAACCATAGCTAAACCAGCGGCGACGCAATATTTTGGGACCAAAATTAAGAATGTTAAAATTTCTGTATTGCGGCCGCGATAATACTAATAATTCACCATACATGGAGCATTTAACATTTTTCTGTGACCGTAAGGCAATTTTTTTTACAGCGTGTGTCAGGAACTTGTGTGAATTTGCCGATGGTGATGGATTTTATTTGAATAATCTATTTTCCCCTACTAGCTCATTTTGTCGCCGCTCCATCGTAGGGTATAATATCGCGTCGCGTTAAGGGATGAAGGATACTCCGTGATCGTCAGGGCACTTTGGTATGACCTTTGCTCAAATTCGAAGTATTCTTCGATCAACAATCCTCATGAAAAAAGCAGAAGCTATTGGAACCATTACTAAACTTTGTCAACTTTCTTGGTGGCATGGCTTTTTGATGAGTAAGTAATTTTCTCTCTGGTTGTTTTATGTGGGGCTTCGAAAATCAGAAACGTCTTTCTTAGATAAGTAAGACGCGGAAAAAAAAAAGAGCTGGCTGATATTTACTGGTCCCTGAAATGAGAAAATTTCAAAGTTCTTACGTATCCGTTAAATTCCACGAGAAAAGGAAATATCGCCAACGAAAAAAAAAAAATGGAAATAATAACAATTGCGTTTAATTGTACTCTTTATGTGTAAATTATGTTATATTTACACTATCTACACACGGTAAAAAACTACGATGAAATTTGTCACGTAGGTTATTAAAGTTAGTATTTTATAGTAATATCCATGTTTCCTTTGCTTAAGTAATTTGAAAATAACAAATATGTATTTTACGTTGTTTTAAGCAACATAAAAACGGAACTAATGCGGAAAATGAACCTACATTTCAGGAACGAAAGTTTAAGCAGTTCGCAATTTGAAAACTCTGTTGCGTAGTGAAAATTCTAAATTCTACTTTCTAATATTTAATGACATTGGGGTTTTTAAAATCGATTATTCGTATCTAAATTAGTGGCGATTTCTCTTGGAATTTTGTACAGGATATAATATCTCGATAATAACTGGAAGGTTACTATATATGAAAGAGTAAATGTGGGTGGTATTACACATGATACGTCATTACGAAATGTGAAAGAAAAAATTGCTACATAATTATACACACTCACACAAACACTCCTTAAATATTGATACGAATTTCGTAATTACTCTAGGTGTATTTTATACATGCATCAATGTCTGTACATCGGCTGGAAAATAGTGAGGATATAACAAAAATGTTTGTGTTGGTGCAATCTGAACTATAATTGTTCTTGAGACCGGAAATCAATTTCGCACACAAACTATATTACCTTTACGAATTGGTATATAACTTTTTTTCCAATTCCTCGGTTGTGTGACACTATAAATCGATACTTTTCTTACTGCGCTGTCATTCAGAACTTCCTTGTTAAAGTGCAAGGAAGTAAATTTCAAAGTGAAAGGTAAATACAATATACTCGTACTCTGAATTCTCTAGAATCAAACATACGGCACTACAATAGACACGTGTTCAAGCTCACGTACAATCGTGAGTAACGTTAAAGACCGTAACAATGTTAGTTTCCTGTGTTGTTTATTCTTTGCGAACAACAGCAATTAATAAACACGTATTTTTAACACATTCACACTGTTAAAAGATATTATTAATAAGGAAACGTTTAAAAACTTGTATTTGTGTATTCAGGGAATGTTTGGTGATTGCACAATTTCGACCGTAACTCATTATGCATGGGGCATTTTTGTTGTGGTCTTTATAAAATCGAGTTGTAGCATCCCAGTTCGGCAAAACTATATATCATCGATAAAATTTGAATTTTACTTGCTAGTAAAAATATATTCAACTATTATTGTATAAAATGAAAAATTATTTTTCTCGTCAAGGACTTGTGTAAATAATGAAAATTAGTATCAATAATAGCATAAAACTAACTCTATGACCATTATAAGTATAAAAATTCAACAAAATTTCATTAGCTCTTCTGATCAAAATGAATACGTAATATGGAAATATTAACGAAAACTTAAATAGAAACTTTTATAAAAGATGGTAGGGGGGAATTCTTAATTAGAGTACGTTTTTATAGAAAAATATCACACAGAATTTGTGATTGGTAAACATGTTTTAAAATACTGTAGCTTTCGACGAGATTATCATATGGAATAAACGAGAATTACGTTGATTCTGCTCTGAGGCATTTGTTCGAGATTGTCGTACCATCCCCATGTTTCCCTGCTGCTCTCTTTACTGCAATCTCTATATGTCATTCCCCACCTCACATGCCCCAGTTCCCTTCCAGCATTATAACATTTTGCACTTTTGTGTTACCCATGCCTATCATTACTCATTCATTTGTTTTCCCACGTGCCCAAGCATATTTGACACTTCCATACATCTGTGATTGAAAATGATATAAAATGTTTTATGTGAAGAAGTGGAGAAGCTGGCGGGGTTTGGACTCTACACCCTTGCGTCCTAACTGAAGAATATTTCCAAACGTTGGTTACTTGGATCATCATTACCAGCGCCACCTGTTTTTCGCGAAAAGATCTCAGGACAAGTTGTGTTCCAAAACACTTAAGTTCAGAACCACTCTTTGGTGACCGGAGTACCTGAATGGTTACGTGTGTTATCTGTCTGTCCGTGAATCACAATCGGTCAGTATTGGAGATGATACTTAATTCGATTAGCTCACTCATGTAACAGACTCTATTCACACAAAGACAAGCGGCCAATAGCCAAAGAATAGCTGTACACATAGGATATTGAAGTCTAACCTCCGCATAAATCTTTTCGCGAAAAACAGGTGGCCCTATTTTCACTTCCAAGCATACGTCAACAAAATTATTGTACAAATAAGAAATTAATTAAAAAATATATAACTCTACTTGTCCCATACTTGACAATTGCTTTATAAAAGTGTTTTTTTTTTTTGGCAATTGGATAACGCACAGTAAGATTGTGAAGTAAACTTCAGCTCGAAAGGTAATTCGCACAAACACAATCACCTTCGCACAAAAGGTATAAAACGCAGACAGAAAAACGAGTTTTATGAGCATTTATTTGTGAAGAGAACTTTAATATATGTTCGTTTGCACTATATTACCTTTAATATATGTTCGTTCTCACTATATTACCTTTAATATAAATATATTCGTTTGCACTATATTACCATTAATATATGTTCGTTTGCACTATATTACCTTTAATATATGTTCGTTTGCACTATATTAACTTTAATATATATATATATATTCGTTTGCACTATATTACCTTTAGTATATGTTCGTTTGCACTATATTACCTTTAATATATGTTCGTTGGCACTATATTATTATATATATATATGTTTGCACTATATTACATTTAATATATGTTCGTTTGCACTATATTGCCTTTAATATATGTTCGTTTGCACTATATTACTTTTAATATATGTTCTTTTGCACTATATTACCTTTAATATATGTTCATTTGCACTATATTACCTTTAATATATGTTCGTTTGCACTTTGTTACCTTTAATATATATATATATATTCGTTTGCACTATATTATCTTCAATATATGTTCGTTTGCACTATATTATCTTTAATATATATTCATTTCCACTATATTACCTTTAATATATGTTCGTTTGCACTATATTACTTTTAATATATGTTCGTTTGCACTATATTACCTTTAATATATGTTCGTTTGTACTATATTACCTTTAATATATGTATATATATATATTCCTTTGCATTATATTACCTTTAATATATGTTCGTTTGCACTATATTACTTTTAATATATGTTCGTTTGCACTATATTACCTTTAATATATGTTCGTTTGTACTATATTACCTTTAATATATGTATATATATATATATATTCCTTTGCATTATATTAACTTTAATATATGTTCGTTTGCACTATATTACCTTTAATATATATATATGTGTATATTCGTTTGCACTATATTATCTTTAATATATGTTCGTTTGCACTATATTATCTTTAATATATATTCGTTTGCACTATATTACCTTTAATATATGTTCGTTTGCACTATATTACCTTTAATATATGTTCTGTTGCACTATATTACCTTTAATATATGTTCGTTTGCACTATATTACCTTTAATATATGTTCGTTTGCACTATATTACCTTTAATATATGTTCGTTTGCACTATATTACCTTTAATATATGTTCGTTTGCACTATATTATATTTAATATATGTTCGTTGGCACTATATTACCTTTAATATATATATATATTCGTTTGCACTATATTATCTTTAATATATATTCGTTTGCACTATATTACCTTTAATATATGTTCGTTTGCACTAGATTACCTTTAATATATGTTCGTTTGCACTATATTACCTTTAATATATGTTCGTTTGCACTATATTATCTTTAATATATGTTCGTTTGCACTATATTATCTTTAATATATGTTCGTTTGCACTATATTATCTTTAATATATATTCGTTTGCACTATATTACCTTTAATATATATATATTCGTTTGCACTATATTATCTTTAATATATGTTCGTTTGCACTATATTATATTTAATATATATTCGTTTGCACTATATTACCTTTAATATATGTTCGTTTGCACTATATTACCTTTAATATATGTTCGGTTGCACTATATTACCTTTAATATATGTTCGTTTGCACTATATTACCTTTAATATATGTTCGTTTGCACTATATTATCTTTAATATATGTTCGTTGGCACTATATTATCTTTAATATATATATATATTCGTTTGCACTATATTACCTATAATATATGTTTGTTTGCACTATATTACCTTTAATATATATATATATTCCTTTGCAAATATTATCTTTAATATATGTTCGTTTGCACTATATTATATTTAATATATATTCGTTTGCACTATATTACCTTTAATATATGTTCGTTTGCACTATATTACCTTTAATATATGTTCGTTTGCACTATATTATCTTTAATATATGTTCGTTGGCACTATATTATCTTTAATATATGTTCGTTTGCACTATATTATCTATAATATATGTTCGTTTGCACTATATTATCTTTAAAATTCACGGAAACAAAACAAATGTTTATGTGTGTTACATCTCCTGAAATCTTATTGCTCTTTGAAATCGACTGTTTGGGTTATATCAGTTAGCCTGCCTAACTTTCATTCGTTTCGGACTGGGTTTCCTTATTGTCATTATTAAGTTGATTATCCAACTTATTGTTTTTTAACATCTTACAGCGAATGGAGGCGCAGACATTTTCTGTGAGCTTTCCATATTTCCCCACACATAAGGTTTACGTCCTTGCAGAAATGGAAATAAATGTTAACACTGATTTCTTTATGAGCCGAATTTGATGTCCAAAATTTTCAAATATTTGTGATTATTATGTTCACTGTTAAATTCGGAGCTATATAGGCTGTTCACGGTGAAGTGGGCACTTTTGAAGGCCCTTATAAATTTTCCCTTTCATCCAATTTTCATCTTCCTGCTGCTTTCTAATATAAACATTGCAGTGTGATCAATAAACACAGTGTGTACATTCCGCCACCCTCAAAATTTAATGCCTGAGGCTGCGATAAGATATATTTAATATTGGTTAATGTCTGCTGGGAGGGCCTTAAAATGTGCTCACTTTACAGTGAACAGCCTATACCACAATGTAACCAACCGAGATGGAGGCTTACTAAGACAAAAATTAATCACTATCAGTTAAAGATGTCCTGGTAATGCGCCCCTCGATATGTTTGTTCCTGCTGTGTGGATTTTCATTGTAAAGGGCACAGCAAAGTTAAGTATTAGTTTCTGTTTCACTGTCCTTGTTTCCTTTCGGACTTTGGTCATTCAGAACACCGACATGATATGCTTGCCTAATGACAGCTCCAAGCTGACCTACGGGACCTCTCCTCCTCGTGTTCCTAACGAGGATGACGTGGCAGTTTTCTTGTTAAACATTAGACGATTCCTACTCGGCAAGGCGAACAGCTGTATCTCATGTCCCTCTACCTTGCTTCGTTTCTTGTGTACACGTCTGTTGTGGTTTCATCAGCGTCGGGCATAATTACACGAGTAAACCATTTACTAAACATAACGTATAAATATCGCCAAGTACGGCCGAAGTTACTGCTACGAACAATGCTCAGGGCATAACGAAAATAAGGACGAGAATGTTTGATCTTATCAGCACCAGACCTGCCAACCAATTGCTCCTTTACTAACAAAGCCATGCTGCCACTCGTCGTTGCATTTAATGAACTAACAGTAAGAAGATAAGAAGAGCTGCTTTTTTTTTAAATTGAGTAACCGCAGGAATCCGTTTTTGAAGTGAGGGCGTCTTTAAAATCAGACCGATTGGTGGACTACCAGAATGGAAACTGCGATGTTGTTACGTTTGGGGAGTGATGCATTCCGACAAATTTGGGCGTAAGAGAGAATTTTCGGGCTGTATACCTCCTGGCTCCAATGCGCTATAAAATATCTCGTCTAGATAGATATCGTTACTTTCATTTCATTACCATACCTGAATATATATATATATATATATATATATATATATATATATATATATAATATAATATTGAATTTAGGTAGTATGTGTCCTGTATATTTTCTACTTATTTTTACATAAGTAATCACCTTACGAAGTTTGTCGGTCTAATATATATATATATATATATATATATATATATATATATATATATATATATATATTTGTCGGTCTAATATATATATATATATTGGTGGGTTAATAAATGAATTAATCGTGTGTGGTGAGCGTGAATGGAATGCAGCTGTAGTCAGTTAACTATTCCCCCGAATATTCACGACAGCAGAATTGTTGCACTTGAAGGACACTTTGTTCATCACTGACATGTCCTCTCACCTTCGGCCTGTTATGAACACTACCTACGTTTTTCCAACCTCGCCCCATGCCTCGTCAGTCACCTGTTGCTATCAGCTGACGTGAGCTCACATTTCACCCGCCACACAATACAATACGTAAATGAGGTCACATTTAACACTTTACAGGTCTCAAAGCCCATACTTTGCTTCTATCGCAGTCGTTTACCTACCTAATGCGTAAAAACACCAGGGTTAATGCAGATACCTAGCCTACTGCCAAGGTGATAGCCGGATCACCTGAAAACCATATGTGAGACCTTAGATAATTAAGGTTTTCATGTTTATTTATTGTGCATTATGTTACACATGTCATACCCAAAGATTTTTGCCACAATGCTGACAGGTTATGTAGGCGAACGTTACAACAAATATTCAAAATGACCACCCTGTGCAGCTACACATGCATGAACACGACTAATCATGGACCTGTGTACACGTCCGGATATCCCATGTTGACTTCGAATAGTTTCACAAGCTTCAAAATTATGCCGCTGCAACACCTCTGCATTTGCAATCGGAGTTGCATACACAAGACTATTTACGTGTCCCCACAAATTAAAGTCTAAAGGGTTGACGTCCCTTGAGCGAGGCGAAAATGCAACAGGGCCCGATCGACCAATCCAAATGCAATTAAATGTTTCATCCAAGAGAACTCGAACAGGACGACTAAAATGTGCTGGAGCACAGTCGTGCATGAACCACATCCTTGCTCGTACATCCAAAGGCACGTGATCCAACAGTTCTGGCAAAACGGTGATGAGGAACAACCTGCACACTTCACCTGTCAGTAGTGGTGGCGACAAATATGGCCCTACCAGACAATCACACAAATACCAGCCCACACATTTATTGGAATTTGTTGCTGATGTCGACCACTGATGGTGGCATGTGGATTGTCGTCCGTCCACTGACGATCGTTGTGGAAGTTAGTGATAACATCCTTCCAAAACGTAGCATCGTCTGTAAACAGAATCGACGAAGCAAAGGCTGGGCTAGTAGTTTGTCGAATGAACCACTGGCAGGAAGTCACTCGAGCCGGATGATCACCAGGTGCAAGAGCCTGCATTCGTTGGTAATGGCAAGCGTACAGGAGCTGCTGATGGAGTACCCTTCATACTGTTGCGTGACTTACAGGCAATGTAGTGGCCACGTGCCGGGTGCTGACACTTGGATCAAGGCGAATGTGCTCGAGGATGCGCTCTTCCAGGCGAGGAGTGCGAAGTCTTCTGGGTCGCCCTCGGTCGCTTCCAATGTCCCCATCTCAGCTAGTCGGCGAAACAAGCTCTGTCTGGGAACGCCTCCTCATACAACTGTTCAGCCAGCCTACCAACACCATTGGCACGCCCATACATGAATACCATGTCCACCTGTTCACGATAATAATAAACAGTGCACCGAATAATAGTCTACAGTAAGGATATTCACTGTACTACGAACAGAACATCCAGAACAGACAACATTGCGTCAACGTACCACTGTGGTCGAATAGTTCGAATGGCACTGTTTACTTGTATTGCACCGGACATGCGGTAGGCCTGCGCAGAGGAATAAGAACAGAAAATGTCGATCGTAACGTGCACAGTTGCGCCATCTGTATTTTGGGCGCCAAAACGGTAATGTACACCCACACACACATCTCAGTACGTTGCCTACTTTCTGGCACTTCCGCACCTAATACTGCCCGCACTGAACCTGTCGCCCAATTCCATGTCCGGACTCCGTTTACACGTAAGGCTTAATGTGCTCATTATATTGAGCACATGTATTAGATTATAGCATGTCTCACTAATGTACCGAATGCCTATACGTCACTGGTCGGAGCCATTCATAAACTAGAGACGCAGATGTGTCCTCGCAAATGATAACCTATGAGAGAAAGGTGCTGGCTGATACACACATAGTGTAGTTACTATTTACAAAACAAGCTATGAGCGTCCGTCCTGTGCAACAAGACTGCTATCGTGAACATTCGGGGGAAATGGTTAACTGACGAAACCTGGATACCATTCATGCTCACCTCACGTGATTAGTTAATTTATTAACCCACCAACATGGTATTTTTTGATCATATGTTGGCACACTGTAGTATGCCATGCGACTTCTATCGTCTCCGGCGTAGTGCGTGTTGCCTACACACCCGGCTACGATATTTAGTGGCTGTGAAATTTATGTATTTATTCCTCGGCAATGCTTGGGAACAGGGCAATGATGATTCATGACTTTTGGACTTATTTTAACGTGTTACTGCTCAATAAACAAGCATCACACGTTCACAATTCATGTTGGTAAATACTTTGTATGCAACCAGGGGTTAGCTACCCCTGTTATCATAATTTGGGGGGGGGGGAGGTTGACCTTCCCAGTTACATAACACATTATTCGAAGAATTATGATTTCATTTCACTTCATTTGCGGTTTGCAAAAAGACCATTCAAATATACAATACAAGGACTGCATACAATATATTTTTGTATATAAGAGTATTACGCAGGATATCTGCTTACTACGCTTTCCCAAATGAGGTATACGTTCTATATCGCGCCAAGTTTTTATATACTAAATATAAATTCATACAAACATATTAATTTGTAGTAAAGTCTATTACTGCTGTTCGACCACGTCTTACGAGTTCTACAAATTATGTAACTACTATAATTATGTTTCTCTTTTTAGTGAATTTATAAATAAAAGACTGGTTTTGAAATGTTTTTTCAGCGCTTAATTTATTGCGTTTATTGTTGACATTAGTTCGATTTAAAATGTTTTACTTCATATAGATAGCGACAACAACAAAGAGATTAAACAAATACCCATTTGAATTACTCAGGATAATGAACCATATTGATGTAGGTAAGGCTTAACATCTCGTCAACAGCGAGGTCATTATAGAGAAGGAGCAAGTTGCTCAGAAGATCAGGCACGGGAGAGGAAGCGGCCACGTTCCGCTGTAAGCATGCATACAGTATTCGCGTGAAATGGTTTTGGGAAACCGTGGAAAACCGAAATCATGACGGCAGGACGGAGAATCAAACCCGCGTCCTCACGAATGCGATTCCGGATGTTGTCAATGTGCCACTTCGCTCTGATTTTACTATACTGAAATAATGCATCGCGAATGCTGCATGCGTGAGTGTCTAGTGTCGTGCGGTAAACTTCACAGCTTCAGAATAGTGATGGGATAATCGCTTGTAAAATAATCGATTATCCGATTATTAAATTATAATCGATTGATTGATTATTTAAAAAAAATTAGATTAATCACTATTTAATCTGTTTATACTTAAACAAAACAAAACATTGCAGATATTTACATGTTTCACATTTTTTTAAATTATAAAATATTGCTTTCAAACAGTAAATTTTCAAAATAGCATGAAATATTGAAAATAATTTTTGGTGAGAATCGATTTTAAAAAATTTATAGAAATATACAGTATTTGGGGTCAATTTTTATTTATTGATTAGAGCAAGGCAATCGACTAGTTTTACCGATTATTTATTCGATTAAAAAATTCTCCGAAATCGATTCAATCGAATCACAAAATTATGCTATTAACCCAGCACAACTTCAGAGGTTTTCCAATTTACCCCAGTTGTCTCTGGAAGCCGGAAGAGTCTGGTAGTAACAAAACATGGTTCACGCTTTCCTGTGTTCGTTCTTCCATGTTTAATGTTGTGTACACCGATACGCAAATGCTCGCTACGATGTCTAAACACAGACGTTGACTAAACACTGCCTCAAGACGAGAGTTTGATACTAGCCAGAGGAGAAACACGTTGTTGCTTGGCGCCACCAGACACTCGCTTCGAGGCCCGCATGCGGCACTTCAATAACTGTACTATTTTGTGCAAAACCTCAACAGAGCGAAATTCAATACCTAATCGAATATCCACGTTGAAGTTGTGTTCTTTCTGTACTTATATAGGCCTATTCAGGTAAGTTGAAACATTCCACAATTTAAAAATATTCCTCCTTTTGTGAGTATTCCTCAGTCTTCATAAACTCTTCAATCGTTGTCAAATATCCCTTATCATTGATATACACACTACCTGAGCAGCATATCAAGGAACCCATGCTAACTCGCACAATTGTATACTTGCATACTTGAGAAGCACATTACTACTTTACAGACACATACTAACGAACGCAGCTGTATACATTTTCAGAAAAAACAAGAAGTAGTACTATAGAATGTATTGTAAAGGGATTTTTAACGTCCCCCGGGTTTATGCTTGAAAGCTTAGCAGGGGACGGTTTGCAGACTAACTTATAACCTAACTTAAATTAACACCTATGCCTTACCTAGCATTCGAACCCAGAGCCTCCCGCACCCCAGATCGGTGGCGCACCAACCGACAATAGATGATAAACAAGACACGTAAATATATGTATCGCTATACACGTGAGTTTTCTATAGCCAGAGAATATGAAGTAGCGTATGTACCAACATCTGGTATGTTGGTTATGTGTTATTTTATCGTATACGTAGTTTTAGTTTATGTTAATTATTTTACTTTCCTTCTGGCCAACGTATTCATCCTCTATTAATATGGCAGAGCATACGTTTATAGTAATTTGTATTATAAAATTTGTTGTTTAGGTAAAAGTGCTTATTTTATTTATGTTTCTCTTTGGCAGTTAGACTGTCCCTTCATTTATTCTATAATGGAACTGAGAGAGGTATTTTTGCTTAAGAATACCGATATTTTAATTGTTTCCATCATTTTGTTTACTTCCATGTGGGACGAGTCTACTCTTGTCCATCACAGCCTTGGAAATGTGAGTAGTTTTTCTGTAGTAAATTATGTTTTTTTTTGTTACGAGCGTTTATGATATTAACTAATAATGATAGTTAAAAAATAAAGGCTTTCGAATTAGACTTGGAATCAGACTCTAGTCGTCTGATAGAGTTGGATTTTATTTGTTTTTGAATATTAACAAGTCTGAAGGTGATATACCAGGCTATTACAGGAAGAACCAAGACGTGCACAATGTAAAGAAACAAACAAGAGGCCTGAGTCGGACAACTAAGCGCATAAATTAAGTTAATTAGTCTTCCGCGAGACGATTCTACAACAAAGTTCCATGGACTTTTTTAAGCACGTATTTAAGCCCGTGCGCTTATGTACAGGAGAGATATTTTAAGAAGAAAGGAACCAGACAGGACCTGATTCTGACGGATGTTTCAGTTATAACCGAAAAAGGCCACCTGGGGATAATGACCTCCAGTCATCGAAATTAGTCTTCAAAAGCTAAGTTTTACCGAATTGGTACTAAACGGAATGCAGTTATAAAATAATTATTATATGTCTGTTTCGAAGTACGTCTAGCTCAAAAAGTAAGTCTTGGAATAATATCGCGTCACACTAATCTTTGTTTTACCCACAAAAAAAGAATCCTGAGACTATTTTAAATTTTCCAAGTATAATTAATATTAAAGCAAAAGGAATGTTGCTAGAATCTGTAAGATCGAGACTAGTGTTGCTCCTTATTATGAGCTGGCATAGTTCTAAGTAATCTTTATATTAATCCGGAAATAATTTATTAGTTGGTGAAAATAATTTTTCTCTCTCTGTTTTGTCTGTCTTGCAACAAGTTATAACGTTGGCCAGACTGGTAGCATTGCTGTAGTTCGTAGAAAATCTTTATTATCCTTACTAGTGTGTGGCGTTGGTTTTTCATGTCCTACCGAAGCATATACAGATGCTATGTGTCGAATCTACCATATTGAAGGGTGTTAGAACTTTATTTTTCTGCTCCTATTAAAGCTGGGTGATAGCCGTGGCAAAATACTCCTACAATTCTACGAATAATTACATTAATATCGTAGCACTTCCCGTCTACCACGTTTCCTATTTAATTGGCGCCCTGCACGCAGGCTAGTGTGTTACACGTTTAAACTTGGTACGAATATTTTTTTTTACGAAGAGATTGTTTAAATTTGAACCCAATTTATGATAACGAATTGACAACAGATCAAAGTGAGTTTAGCGGTAGAACGAGTAACTACCTGAAATACGATTCAAACATAGACAATAGATATCTTCTGATAGTACGCATATCTTCGTTATCTGTTCAACTAGCTGTTATGTCATATGTTAGGGACAAACAGTAAATGTGTCACCATGTTCAGAAGCTGCCAGAAAAATATTTTAACAAAAATCTTGAGAATTGATATAAGTTTCTTGTGCTGAAGACGCGTTAAATACCGAATCCACGCAAGCACTTTACAGTACAGTGAACAATCTAAATAAAATAAAATGTTGTATTGATTTTTTTGGAAAATAACATAACTATGTAATATTAACACTTGCAGGAGAGAAGATAATTCAGGAAATTGATAAGGTATCAAGGAATGTAAATATAAAAAATTTTTAAGTTAAATATGTATACGTTGAAAAATTTTTTAATTTATACCCGTTTTAGAAGGCAACCTGGATGCATGTTGGCAAAAATGACAGAGACAACTTAAAAATATTTAAACTTAACGAATTGGAAATTTTCGAACTGAAAAATTCTCCCACTGCAAAAAAATGGCGACCGACTCATAAGACTAAGATTTTTGGTACTTATTTTTACTACGTCGATGCTAACAGATGACTGATGCATTCGCCGGTTTGCCGTGAATAATTGATACCTTTCATAGGTGGAGTGTTTAGTAACTTGAATCACCGTCATGGCGTATAGAATGAAGTCCCAACCTTGAGTAGATTTCGGCATCAGTGTTGGGGTTACTCAGACGTTTGGTTAAGAGTTGTGGATGTTGATTACTATTGTCAGCTTATTTTACTTTATCTCATTTCTTCAAACCAGTAATCGCTATCGAAATCCCTAAACTGGAATATATATATATATATATATATATATATATATATATATATATAAGTTTTCCTATCATCATTCAGTCTAATAATTTAAAGCATATGTGTAATTAGTAAATATCTGTGTTAAAAATGTATTACTAAATTGTTTAATTTTTGTCAACATGCATCCAGGTTGCCTTCTAAAGGTATAAATTTAAAAAATTTTCAACGTATACATATTATATTAACAAACAATTCCTATGTAGTAGTGGCCAATAATTTTACATAGCATGGGGATGAGGTGAGACTATAAATAACAGAAGTCAATAATCTCACTACATGTGTAGGCCTAAAAGTTCAGACGAGTCATATTATTTTGCCAGTAGCATTTTTATAAAGGTAAAATGGATTATAGGCTATTCATGTTAAAGTGAGCACTTTTGAAAGCCCTCTCATTTGTAATAATAGTCAATAAATATATTTCATTTTATCCTTAGACGTTAAATTCCCAGTGCGGTGGAATATACACACTGTGTTTATTATTTACACGGCAATATTTAGTTAAAAAGATGGTTAAAGGATAAAAAAATGGCTGAAAGAAAAAGGGTCTCAGCAGTGCTCACTTTACCTTGAACGGCCTATATCAGTGCTTTCGTGAGTCTTACACTATATTCCAAAATTTTCATCCTTAATTTAATTCATGCTCTCATCAGAGCTCAAAACAGAAATCTCCATCAGTCTCGTAAGCATTTTTCTATAAACCCTTTCAATACCATTTTTAAAAATGACGTTCAATAACAGTTTCTGCAAAATTTAAGGAATTCGTTTTTTATTATTTGAGATTCTCTCGGAGCTGACGCCAACAAATTTTATTTCGTTGGCTTTTTAATTACGAAAACGGATTACTCACAATAACATGTAACTCAAGACACTATTTTATATTTTAGATTCCCTGCAAGATATTGTGATGTCCATATACATTTTATTTATTTCTTGACATATATATATATTTTTTTTTTGGAAATGTGAGTACCGTTGTGTTTTAACTTTTTCTTTTTCAGTATATATTATTATTTCATTCCAATACAGAGCATTTTCCTTTATTACCTCCGAGCCAAAAATTAGTAGATTTTTCTGCGTTCCCGCCCTGCAGGAAACAACACAGTAAAAGTTATCCAGGAAAGGAAGCGAAACAGAGGAAATCTCTGGAGCACGGCAGGATACGCGCATATTAAGGTATTCTATAAATGTTGCAGGCTTCCACAGAGTAACCGTACAACTCACACCGAGTACTGCAGCCACCTTAAATAAAATGGATATCTGTGAGTTTTATAGGAAATCGAACAAAGGGCTGAAAATAGTTGGGAAAGAGTGGCAAGGATTTATGCCGCCTGTATTTTCCAAAGAGATATGAAGTACAGAAATGAAAGTGTTGTTCCAAATATTTGGAAAAACCTACTAGTGTAAATGTGAAATATAAAAAAAAGGAGTGTAACGGGCGAATGTCGAAAAAATGGGCGAAGAGTTTGTGCAAACATTTTCAGGTGCATTATAAATACGCTCTTGTAAAAGTAAAAAAACAAAGAAGTTCGTAGAATATCAGCAGTAAGTGGAGAAAGACAAGTGGGCACAAACAGGTGTTGTTCTAAACACTGATGTCGTTGAGACATAACTGGCATGTAAATACATAGGATATTTCACTTACCATTACAGAATTGCAATAAACTGCATTGCCAGCATTTTCATAAGGGAGATCTTTCCCTTACTTTAGACTCCAAAACATTTGAATAATACTAGCAACATATAGGCATAGGAGGAACAAAGGACGAACCAAGCTACATACAATTATACCAATAAAAGTCATTAGTGGGTGAAGTGTGGTTTTAATAAGAAATAATTACTTTGTTTCCAAGAATAAACTTCCGCCTTATTCTGTACTAAAATATTCAGCAGTTTTATAATAATTGTGTTCACCCTTATGTCTGTTAATAAATAACAATTATACCCAACGTAGCGGATAATTGATGAGATAATACTCTTAAAAGATGCCAATAAATAAAATGAAATGTTCTTCAGTGATTTAAACAGTTCAGTAAGTGTCTCAATTAACTCACACAATTAGCTGAGTAACTCATTAACCAGATTTTAAAAAAATTACCATTGTCTGGCTAGATACAAATTATGAAGTCGGTAGATATGCGTTCTTTAAGTTCATGTTGCTCGTGGTAAAACTGAGAAGGTGTTAAAATTAGTTGTTCTCAAATTTACTTGCGTTTTATGGCCTCACCGCTGGATAAACACATACTTATAGGCGTTGAAAACACCTTTCATATATCTGCATTTATTCATCTCGGCTTGCTCATTAGACCTCGCGAACACCCCGGCCGCTATTACAAACCTGTAAGCATGACTTACTTCACTTGCCGATGAAATAATTGCACACTTAGAATACTCCAATTACTAACGGAATATCAGCATTCCTGGCTGACTACATGGCGACCCTTGGAAAACAAGATGGAGGCGAGGTCCATTCAGTGGCACATCAAATTCAGTGATTATTCTAAATTTAAATTAAGATGGGGGGTTATAGGGATTAAATGTAAGACACTTTCATTTAAGCTACCTCGGCATTGCCAACTTAGGTGAACCAACACATTATGATTGAAACTTCAACAATGATTACAATAGCTGCTGCATAAATAAATAATAACGAACAAGAGAAAGGAAAATACAATTGCTGAATAATTATAATATATTTGTATCACATAATAAATATTACATAAATTTCTATGTCAGATAAACAAATGTGTGGAAATTGCATAAACTATTACGTGTTAGTGTATGTAAATTATATGCGCAAAACCCATACGGCATGAGCTATTCTATAAAAGATTTTATTTTGTTAATTAAGATTTTTAAAAGTACAAATATTTTCTCGTTACAAGGCGGATAAGACACTCCTGCCCCCTTACGGGCGTCACTATACTGGAGCTGTCAGTATCGCGTCATAAGAACACAGACGGGAAGTAGGAGCTCTACTCACGCCGGCACCGTGGCGAGCAGTAGTTGCAACAGCACAACAGTCTCCATGACTCCTCCAGGCGTGGCACGACAGCAGCGACCTTGAAAACAAACAAAACAAATTAAGTTTGTACGTCACCTATCCGACACGCATAAGTGCTGAAGACAATGAGAATTCCTCTGTGGTTACCGCACGACTAGAGTGTACCGACTCTGTGCTCACAAACTGAATTGCGCCTGACAATCACGGCCAGCCCTATTGACCTCCCACCTGCACGCGACTACAGGACCCAAGCTTCAGCTGCACTCGTATATGAACGACAGTGAGGAATCCTCTCTGGTTACCACACGACTAGAGTGTACCGACTCTGTGCTCACAAACTGAATTGCGCCTGACAATCACGACCAGTCCTATTGACCTTCCACCTGCACGCGACTACAGGGCCCAAGCTTCAGCTGCACTCGTATATGAACGACAGTGAGGAATCCTCTGTGGTTACCGCACGACTAGAGTGTACCGAATCTGAGCTCACAAACTGAATTGCGCCTGACAATCACGGCCAGTCCTATTGACCTTCCACCTGCACGCGACTACAGGGCCCAAGCTTCAGCTGCACTCGTATATGAACGCCTGTGTCCCGTGACGCTACAACTGACTGCAAAGAAAGGCTGGCTCGAACCTTAAGGGCATTCGGACCGCAAAGATTTGATTGTACTTTCCGATTCATAACATAGTTATGATATAATTAATATTACATATTCATAATATAAACTTTCAATTAGTGATATACAACAAAAATTAAAGTTAATAATTAGCATTTCCTGGAAAGACTTACAGCTGAACGAAAGGGATTTCCCATTTGATATTTAAAATTATCATAGTACTGTATGAACTGTATTCAGTAAGATGTTAGTATAGTTCCAACTGCAGTATGTGGTTCACTGGAGCTATTTAGAGAATGCCAAAAAAATTACTGTTTGCTGTATTATGTTCTGGAGTGTATCAAAACAGATATTTAGTTATCGTTGTTATTAGGTGATAAGATAATGGTTTAGGATGAAGTGCTGATAAGGACGTGTTTACAACTTAAACCGTTTGGTTGTGCATTGTTCCTGCGTGCACTGCGGCAACACATGTTTGTGGGCAGTCGATCTTGGACTCATCAAATGTTGTTACACATAGGTGTACACTTCTGTATACCTGATGCGGCGGGCAAGGCACGAGTAGAGTTTGCGCGTGGGACGATGTGGTTCAGTTAGTGTGGCCCAAGTCTATCGACAATTATCTGTCTTTTCTTTTTTCTCTCTGACATATGACTTATTCTGGAGAACAGCTCAGTATTGGAAATTACAGCTAGGAGTATATCGCGGTATCTGTGATATAGAATATTGGCGCTATAAAAAATGTCTAGGGTTAATTTTTTAAACCAGGAAGTGTATTGGTAAACCTCGCGGTGGGCAATTACCAGAAACTTATTATCTGTTTTATGGTGTAATGGCTCCAATTAGACCCGGGAGCAGACGTTCTGCTGAACCTAGAAAACTTAACAAACGTTCGAAAGCATACAAGCGCTGGTTACTCCGAAAGGAAGTTGCGTCACTTGTTTGAGGGTGAGTAGTGTTATAAATTAATTATTAAATAATATTTGCTATAAGTTAGATGCTATCGCACTGACTGACGATGAGCGCTTGGCTCCCACCAAGGATTTTCGCATGTGGAAATCCTGTCGCGCGATGCCACAGATTAGAGGGGTTTCTCAGGAATCTCCCGCCGCTCTTGCATTCCGGGCAATGCTCCAGATCACCTCGTTTGACCCTTCCATACTACCAATTTTACTTTCAAGACATTAGGTGCCATCCAAACATCTCAGCTGAACTGACTGATGATGTATTCAGATGCACTACAGTGAACTAACTACAGCACAAGAGCAGGCACAGAAACGTGTTCCGAGAATCTGCAGCCATCGGATGGAATGCAGCTACTCTCGAAAGGTGAGCAGACACGAAAAGTTGAAAATATTACACTACTTTGGCCCATTATCACCCCCCCTCCCCCCCCTTCCTCACGGTCCAAATCGCGAACCCAGCTTCCTTGGTGCCGACGCCCGTGTGTAAAATATCTATTAAGGCGAATGGTGGGTTATCTCGTAATCATTCGTATTTATTAATTTAGTCAATTACATAATTACTACTCTACACTAATCGATCATTATAGGTGACTGTGTAACCTAAACTTTCATCGAACATGTATATTATTCACATTGCCAAAGACATGTTTAATAGTAATAGTTGTTGGAGAAGGGTTCACGTTGCACCCCCTCTCCGCAACGTATTGCTATTAGTTAATAGTTGTTGGAGAAGGGGGCGCGGGTTCTCGTTGCACCCCCTCTCCGCAACTTATTGCTATTAGTTAATAGTTGTTGGAGAAGGGGGCGCGGGTTCTCGTTGCACCCCCTCTCCGCAACGTATTGCTATTAGTTAATAGTTGTTGGAGAAGGGGGCGCGGGTTCTCGTTGCACCCCCTTTCCGCAACGTTGCACCCCCTCTCCGCAACGTATTGCTATTAGTTAATAGTTGTTGGAGAAGGGGGCGCGGGTTCTCGTTGCACCCCCTCTCCGCAACGTATTGCTATTAGTTAATAGTTGTTGGAGAAGGGGGCGCGGGTTCTCGTTGCACCCCCTCTCCGCAACGTATTGCTATTAGTTAATAGTTGTTGGAGAAGGGGGCGCGGGTTCTCGTTGCACCCCCTCTCCGCAACGTATTGCTAGTAGTTAAAAGGGGCTGCAGTGGTCGAGCGGTCAGATCTTTCACCTCGCACAACAGCGATAAAGGTTCGATCCTTGGTGAGTGATCCCCGGCTTTTCGCATGTGGGAATCGTGTGCAGATGATGCCGCAGGTCGGTGGGTTTTCTCCCGTTTCCTCCACCCTTGTATTGTATTCCGGCACTGCTCCATACCCATCTCATTCATATTCATCGGCTTAAAATACCTTATATGGTAAGAGCAGTCTAAATCTCTCCACTCTATTACTTAAATATGTTGGTGTTCATTGTAATATTTTGTATATTATGTACATGTAATAGTTTCAAGTATTTTTAATATTTGGCTTAGTATATTTGTGTAGAACTTTCCAGTCCCAGACAGATGTTAGAGGTAAAATACTCTCCCTAATTTTATTTCATGCTTCCCGGTGGCCAGCTATCAACACTGGTCGAGGAATGAACATGATTAATCCAGTACTTCTCAATATAACTGAAAACACATCCTGCAGTATCCTTCAATCAAAAGCCAAATTACCATTACGTGCCTTCGCTCCGGTCTCTTGGAGATTTGAACTTTTACTGGTGGACCAGTTAGTGCATACATTTTTAACTGTGAACTTGTTACACACACACACACACACGAAACACTCACCAACACATCTACACACCCTACACACACCATTCACATACACATACACACACATATATAGGCACACACGCACACATGCACTTAAATACGTATACACCACAGATACACACATACTAGAGGTGTCCCGCGAACGAGTTATTTACATCAGACAAATAGGTTACCGATAACTTGAGTGTTCATTACAACTTACAGTTCTTGAATGACTAAGTCTCACACACCTTCTACCATTTCATCAAACTTTCACTGCACATTATAGATTCAAAGATTAAACGTTTCACCCATCGACCAACATCCTGATAAGGTTGTAAAAGAATAAATTTCAATAGTAGGGAATCTTATACAGTCCCAATTTGACCTAATGTACTTTGACTTTTTGAATGTAAGACACAAAACAAATGTGCAGTCACCTCGCTAGTAAAATTTTAATAACTTCACACAAATGTGTCGTTCTTATTTCGGACAATATAATGGATATTAATATATATGCCTACATAGACAATCAATTTGAAAAACAAATGCGAGTCATTAAATAATTTTTCAAAAGTGGGGGAAAAAAAACAGTAATAAATGGGTATAAAGGAATACTGTTTGAATACTTTAGTGATATTGAAAACAGGGTATGTGTCACGAACTGTTATCAACACAGATTGTATGACTTCTATAATTAGCAAAGGTATATGTAACGTTAACCATATACAGATCTGACTCGATATCTAAAACCATAGGAGATTTCAGATTCACATTTGCTGCGAATGTGAATTAGAAAATGATTTTTTTCTGGTAATGAAATGGGACTCTATGTACCAGATAATAAGTTATTGTTTAAGGATATATTAACGACCCTGAGAATTATGTTATTTTTATGATTTAAAATTGCCTGGAATTTATTATGTTTTATTTGTAGATATTTTGAGTGTAATGTAAATGGTTCAAAAATGGAAATGATTGATGGATGATCAGATAAGGATAATAAATAAACAAATGTGTCTTGATAAAAAATGTATATTTAACTTATTTAGGTTTTTACTAACTGGGAATAATACTTCGATAAAAATATACCAGAAATTCCGCTATACAATATATACATTGGTCATGAACAAGATGCCCCAGCAATGCCAACATGGTCTTGCGCTCAAAAGCAACATCTGCAAAGCGACTCTGATCGGGCCCGACGTTACTTTATAATTGTGATATGTTAGGTATATGTATTACACACATGTAAACTTAAACTAACACACTTTATACAGAATATAGTAGGTTACAGAGGACTAGATGTGATATGGGTCAACAATTGGATTTGAGAGGTTTGGGCTGCTTTTTACATCGAGGTCTTTAGTGCCAATGAGGATGAAGTGAGGTGGCTACGGAGTAGTGTCAGAATGTAAGGCCGGGGAAACTGGATAGCCCTGGGAAACCTTCCGGCCAGCAGCATCACCCTGCATAATACTCAGTTATGAAAATCAGGGAATCCAAATAGGATCGCTTTGGAGGGATACAAATGCTCTATCTGTTCAACCTATAGCGGCTCCTTCCAGATTTGTAGTGAATGAGAAACAGAATATATAAACTTCTTCTACCGCTTCAAAAAATGTTCGTACAAAACTAAGCTAAGGTGCAAATTTTTATGGTATGGAAATTTAAATAGGAGAAAGGAGGGGTTGTATGTGATTGTTCTTAATATAATAGAGGTATCAGTTGTTAAGATATAATTAATTGTATTACAACATTTCATAAACCAGTTCTCTTGTTTCAGACTTGGGAAGAGCACCTGTTCATGAAGATGAAAGAAAATGATGAAAAAGAAAAGCAGATCGTGGTTAGTAAAGGACATATTAAATGAAAAATAGCTTCTGTTGCTTCTGTGCTCGCTACAAGTCAGAAGATAAGGACCCACCATCCCATTTATGTTACAAGAACTATACGGGACCCGCAACAATAATGGAACAATGTATTATTGTAGATGGATTTTCTAACAGTATCGAACATGGACTGCAATTCCTAAGCTATATAGACTATGGTGATTCCAGTGTGCATACTCGCTTACAAGAGAGAGTTTCATATGGTTGTTACATAAAGAAAATAGAATGTGCTAACCACATGACAAGATCATTCAGCGATGGTTTACACAAACTGGCAGAAAATACAGCTTATTCCCTGAATGGGAGAAGAGTTCTCACAGAGAAAGTCTGTGGCATTTCATGAATGGAAAGACTTGTCAAAGGTGTGCGTTCAGCGGTGAAAGAAGCATCCAGTATGAAATATCAATCACAAGCCTGTGACAAATTATGACAATACTTGTTGAACTCGTTGGATCATGTATACGGGAAACATGAAAATTGCTGAGAGGTGTACTGCAAAAGGAAAAAAAGTAAAGAACCTAACGCAATGCCTCGTTTAGTTGCCAATAATCTACTTGTGCCGATACAGAAGCTATTAGACAAACTGATATATATATTATACGGATAGATTGACTCTCAACAAGACAACAAATCTAGCTGATATATATATGTATATATATATATATATATATATATATATATATATATATATATATATATATATATATATATGAGTTTGTTTTAAAAATTTACTGGTGGCAAGAGAATAGACTTTTCTAAACGAGGGTCATACAAGCGAAGAGCAGTAGCAGCTGGTTTGTCTTTCTCTGCTGGTCCATCTTGGCATTCCAGTCCTTGGAAAAGAATGTCTGGAAGAAGTCCAGGGAAGACGCTGAAAAGACTTTGCACCAAGAGGGAGATGGCTATAACTTCACTACGTAAGAGGTACTAAACTAAATCAGATTAAGAAGGAAAAAGACAGTGTGCCCAGACTCAGAGTACGGACATGATATTACCTAACCTGACATACCAGCCGAAGAGCTGAATAAAAAATGCAAAGATTTTCTAGAAGTGCTTTCAATTCAAGTAGACACAGAAGCAAAACTTGCACTGCTTGAAAAGAAAACAATAGGATAACACAACGACATCGTTTGGAGAGAAGAACGCCTCAATCGCCTTACAGCATCCAATTTTTGGGCTGTTGTCCGTATGTTAGACTACACACCGTGCCGCAATCTTGTAAAGACGATTCTCTACAAACCATACAGTATGGGAGACTCCATGAAAGTATGACACTGAAAAAGTACGAAGTCCTACAAGGAGTTACAACAAGAAAGTGTGACTTATCTGTACATGCTGATACTCCCTACCTTGGAGCAAGCCTGGATGCAACAGTCGGAAGTGATGGCATTGTAGAAATTAAGTGTTTTCCGTCAACTGGATTACAATCATTTGAGCAAGTTGTGCTGTCAGGAAAGAAAAACATGTTACTAGAGAGTAAGTCGTGTGACCTTAGCCTTAAAGCCAACCACGCCTACTACTTCCAAATTCAAGGCCAGTTGAATATTGCTGACAAAAATTCTTTTGACTTCGTTGCATACGCAGAAAATTATGTTTTCATTCCAAGAATTCTTATAAATAAACTCATATGGACGAACTTTATGCTACTCAAGTTGCAGCGCTTCTATCTGCTGTGTATTTTGCCTGAAATAATTGATAGCCGCATCAGGCGTAAATTAAAGTGTCGAGATCATGAATACATCCTTGAGGCGCAGTCTGCGAAGGAAGCCAAACCAGCCAAGAAAAAGTAAGGCACCAGGTGCACTGCTTGCCTGTACATCTGAAGGCTTACACTAATACCTGTCATAATTTACGTGCAGTAATTTCCTGTCCAATAAATACATCAAGGCCATGACAGCGAGTTGTACGGTGACTTTGGAAAATTATTTATTTTAAGTTATATAGTCTAATACCCGTACATAAAAATCGCTACATATTTTATTGCGCATTAATGTTATTTTCAACATAAATTTCTTCAAAGCTATAACCTTAATTTTTTTAAATATTTTGCATGCAGATTATAACAATTTTGTTACAAAATTAATCCTAAATGATGCAAAATATTTGTTTGCGGATGAATGATGCATTTCTTTGCAATATGCTTACATATATTTGTGTAATTACAGTTATCTTAATTGTTAACTCATTCCCTGTGTAGGGGTTTACAGTATGTATTGCATTAATATACATTTCGCAACTGAGAAAAACAAGTGAATAAATCTGACTTTGTGGGTACTAATTTACATTTTTCTATTACCATGATGATAATGTGTTATATATATTTAGTATACTATGTTAGCTTTGCAAATTTTGTTACAGTTTCTTCACACAGCAGTGCATTTACTGTGTTCGATAGGGCACTGCTTCCATTTCTGTATTTTTTTTCCTACAAATATGCATTATGATGTTTGATTAATATAGTGTGAAATGTAGCCCCTATTTTTTTTAAATAAATTTAATTCTTAGGAAATTAGTGGCTCATTTTCGGTTATCGTAATCTACAGTTTTTCAATATAATCTGACTGTAAATAATATGTTCTTCAATCACAAAGCAAATGCACCAGCGACGCAATATCTTACACAGCCGGTGGTGCGTATGTATACATTCTCTGAACCCACTCTCGCCTACAAGGCAGCCCCGGCTCACCTTATGTCCCTCCTGCTAGCCTCGGCCCTGATGCCTGTTGAAGATAACAAAGTGCAAGGTCCGGCGCGGGAGTGGGGTAGAGTGCACTATCATCATAAAGACTGAAAGGCTCAGCTTGCATGTCGCGAGTTTTCTGAATGTCCTTAAGGGTGCGTACACAAAGGAAGCAGGTTTTCCGCTAGCAGGATGCCAGCGCTGGTCGGCGCCGACAAGCGTATGGAAGTCTGTATGTTATCAAGTGTAGCTGCACACAATGGAAGCAGGTGCGTACCTGTCTGCGCCGACCTGCCTACCGGAATGATTCGGTAGTTGTTGGTCACAGAATGGATATTGATGCATTAATTAGTGCGTTTTTCAAAAGAAGTCCTTTATGGGACAAGCGGGATAAGTTGCATGCAGACAGAACTGCGCTTCAGAAGTGTTGGAAAGATATCAGAACAGAGATAAATGTGGATGTTATGTAAAATAAATGTATTGTCACATTCAATAAGCACATCTGTGCAAAATATATTGTTTAAAGGCACTGTTTTTACCAACAATTACTAAATCAATTTTCAAAATCACTGTTTTACCAACATTTACAAACTATATTGTTTAAAAAACACTGTTTTAAAAACATTGTTTTACGAACAGTTACCAAACATATTGTTTAAAAGCTGTGTTTTGCCAACAGTATAAGTACCAAACAGTAAGTACAGCTTTTGTAGCGATATAGTGTGTTCTAGTACCCTCTTCTTACCCAGGTATTAATTGTACGACAAAGGGTATTGTGCAAAATATGCTGTAAATATATCTCTGATTGTTTTACCAAAAGTGGCCGGCCTTCGCGTGGCATATCTCTGATAATATCTTTCAGGAACGACACACACTGAAAAAAATATCTTGTGGCGGCCACAAAATTATTTTGTTGGTATTCACCGTGCCAATTTTTTTGTGTACACCACAAACAATTTGGCAGGATGAATACCAAGAAAATAGTTTTGTGGCCGCCACAAAATATTTTTTTCAGTACATACATCAGAGAGATGTCTTTCACGCCCTTCTTTATCCAAAATTGTATTATGCAAAATACACATACACTTAATAATATTGTCTGCAAGTGTGACATCAGTTTCAATGCATTTTGAAAGTAATCGCCATTTGGAATACAGAATACCGAAAGTGCATTCGATAGTTTCCCTGGCTCTACTTAAACGTTTATTAAAACATTCTTCTTCAAATGTTAAGTTGGTACCACCATATGGTTTTAGAAGGAAAGGAAGAAGAAGGTATGCTTCATATTCAGTTAATACAAATTGAGCCGTAACATTTGTAGCAGGTAGATTTGCAGGCACCGGAATCTGCAATTGTTCATTGATCAGTAATTTTTCTATGTCCGAGGCTTGGAGTGTACCTCCATCACTCTGTTTGCCATATTCACATACATCTACTGTTATAAATTTGTAATTTGCTTCCGCTACACCTTGCAAAGCCACAGAATAATACTTTTTGTAAATAATAAACATTGAGCATGAATTTTCTGGGCACACTACACGAACATGTTTGCCATCAATGGCGCCAATAACATTAGGGAAGTTTGTTAAAGTCCCCAGCAACACTAGTCAATCCGTCCTTCGTAGGCATAGGACATATGTTCTGGTCACAGAACATGCCAAAGTGCAACAACTGCATCAGCAATAATTTTGTGCACTGTAGGTGCTCCCATTCGGAAAGAAAACGAAAGTGCCTTGAATGAAGATCCAGTTGATAGATACCTAAAACAGAATGTTTTAACACTAACATTTATGCAATGCACGACGCTTGTTTCTCATTAAATTAAGTAATACTTTTCCCATTCCCTTTTCAGAAAATACATTAAGAAAGAAGAGGAAATATTTGCGAGATCAATTCGCTGTAGAACGGGGAAGACCATCATCTTCTCGCTCAGGGGATACTGAAGATTCTGCACCTGCATGCAAGTGGTCATATTTCCATTTGCTGCTTTTTCTTAAAGACGTTAGCAAACCAAGAGCTTCCTGTGGGAATTTATGCTAAATGGCACAGGCAGATTCGTACTACATCTCCGTCACCAGTAACACAATAAAATGAACCTCCTGTACCTGTATCTGCGGTTGATGGTGACCAGGATATAGGAATGAATGAAGACATTGTTGAAGATGTAAGTGTTGCTTCACAGACCACACCGACACCTGGGCCTTCGTGTACTTTAACAATACCCAAAGAAGCGTAGATCGACAACAGATTATAATGAGATGTTATTAAATCTCGAGAGACAGAAGTTACAATATCTGCAGTCAAAATCATCCAAACTGCATGATGATGAAGATGTGTCATTTTTCAAAAGTTTGCTCCCTCATGTTCGTAAGATACCAGACTCGCACAAATTGACGTTCAGAAAAATAAGGTCCAGGAACTTGTTGAAACGTTTGCATATCACCAGAAACTTTCGTCATATGAAACCTCCAAACATTCATTTCAGTATTTGCCATCACCCCCTGATGGTTCCCCAACCACTATTCAATTACTGCATTCCTCACATTCTGAAGGGGTTACCGAATCAACTCACAATGTGGCTTATACCTCGTTCTCAACAGTAAACAATACAGATCTTGATATGTATTCAACTGATGTTTAATAGTGAAGTTTATATACATATTGTAATGTTACTTGACTGCTAGACTAGCCATATAATTTGTGCAGGATATATTTGCAGGTAACAATAAACAGATAATCATTAAGGCAACGTTGTGGTTAACAATGCATACAATTTTAATTGTACCAAAATTGGTTAACCTTCTAGAAATTGTATGTTACGACATTTTCCTCGCAAACGAAATACACTGCGTAATTTTTGCATACTCTGATGTCAAATCCAAAAGTTTCCTATTTAGTTATTTACCGAAACAAATACTAAGTCAAGTGCAGAAATAGAACATAAAATGGCAGTGTAAAGTAATGTTGTGTGCTACCTTGTGACATATACACAGTATTTCCACATGTACGTAAATTTCTGGATGTGTACGGAAATTGGTTGCTTTGTACGGTGTACGGATACAGCTCCATATACGTACGTTAGACTGCGTACATTTCCTGTCCCGAGACGAAGGATATAATACAATTAATATCTGACATAATCAAAAGGCTTCAGCTATATCTGTGCAAAAGGGCTTGGATTGTTTTGAAAGGAAATTCTATTTTAAATATTAACTTTATTTCCTTTAATTCTGTACGAAGTTATTATTTTTTAGCATTGTTTTCACTAGCTTTTTTAATTTTAACACTATTGTCGCAAAATGTCATGCCTTACCTTTCTTTCATTACAAAATATATTACAACTGTGTGTAAGGAAATCGATCCGAAAATATGGAAATTACATGCAGCTTGTAAGGAAACTCATTTATGAATCTGGCAGCTCTGTGCATACATAATAACCTATAGTGCATTATGCAATGACATTCAAAACAGTATATCAGACATACAAATTTTTAACGTAGACATACTACAATAGTTACGTTAGTAATCTCTGCTTATTGTATTATCACCATAATGTATAAGGAGTACACATATGTACAGAAATTACCGTAATGTTATGACATTTCATTCTTCTAGTAGGATGGGCTGCGTGTGCCAATTACACCATTTTTTTTTTTTTTCGAGCGAGGTTCAACTTTCTTGAGAATTAGTCAAATGCGTCACATGTCATTTTTGTATATTGGAAGAATCTTTCCTCGTCTTGTTTTAGTTCATAAAATAAATGATGATATTTGCCATGTCATTTCCTGTTTCTGTGTATCTCATGTACACCTCTTTTTCTCCTTTTCAATTTTGGAGTTGTACCTTCAAGGAGGAATAACTCTTCGTCGGGTGACCAACTTGATGACATACCGCTTGCTGCAAATCCACTGCGCAGCAGGCGGGATCGCATGCTTTAGTCCAAGGACGCCGGTCGCCTGCTAGCGACAAACCTTCTTTCTTTATGTCAAGAAGCGAGGGAGCTATACAGGTGACACTAACACGCACTTCTAGCGCCTCATCGCTCCTACGCGCAAGGCGTGCAGTGTTTCCGTCGTGACGCTGTACTGTGCAAATTAGATAAATATAACGTATGGGTTCTATTACACGCGATGAAAGCCCACAGATTAAACTACGCCCGTCATTTTGTACTTTTCTCTTGCCGCTTAATGAAACTGCATACACAAGCTTTAAAAATACGATATTTAACCATTTTCTCGAATTTATTCCTCCAGGAATACACTTAATATAACATAAGTAAAAAAAAAGGGGGCATAGGTAATTTATTATTGTTTTTTTCCCACTGATATAAAGTCGTAACAGCAGAATATTAATTTACCGAGATACGCGCATTCGCGCAATTTTTTCACAAAAACCCGCGGGGGTCCGTCCAATTCCTAAGAGAGCCCTCGTATTCCTCTAGATCGCGCGAGTGGATCACTCTCATGTACCGTACGAGAAGTGTATTTAACACACAACATGGCTGTTTGTGAAGTGGAGCTTCCATCCAACTCCTAAGAGAGCCCTCGTATTCCTCTAGATCGCGCGAGTGGATCACTCTCATGTACCGTACGAGAAGTGTATTTAACACACAACATGGCTGTTTTTGAAGTGGAGCTTCCATCCAACTCCTAAGAGAGCCCTCGTATTCCTCTAGATCGCGCGAGTGGATCACTCTCATGTACCGTACGAGAAGTGTATTTAACACACAACATGGCTGTTTATGAAGTGGAGCTTCCATCCAACTCCTAAGAGAGCCCTCGTATTCCTCTAGATCGCGCGAGTGGATCACTCTCATGTACCGTACGAGAAGTGTATTTAACACACAACATGGCTGTTTTTGAAGTGGAGCTTCCATCCAACTCCTAAGAGAGCCCTCGTATTCCTCTAGATCGCGCGAGTGGATCACTCTCATGTACCGTACGAGAAGTGTATTTAACACACAACATGGCTGTTTATGAAGTGGAGCTTCCATCCAACTCCTAAGAGAGCCCTCGTATTCCTCTAGATCGCGCGAGTGGATCACTCTCATGTACCGTACGAGAAGTGTATTTAACACACAACATGGCTGTTTTTGAAGTGGAGCTTCCATCCAACTCCTAAGAGAGCCCTCGTATTCCTCTAGATCGCGCGAGTGGATCACTCTCATGTACCGTACGAGAAGTGTGTTTACCACACAACATGGCTGTTTTTGAAGTGGCGTTTCCATTAAAAGAAACTAGCTTACAGTGAAATTATTTAAAAGTCGATTATATAATTATGCATAAAGTGTCGCGAAATATTTAAAATATAATTTATCGTTGCACACGTAAATTTAAAATTCGAACTGCACCAACGTAAATACACATTTTTGTTATTTTATGGCAACTTTTTTTAGTAAACGAGAGGCAAGTACGACAGCGGCAGTTTAGTAATTTACGTGTCACGGGTTTGAAACCCCGTGTAACCGAAACATTTTTTTGACATAATTTATTGCATGCCATAAAGGTACAAAAGAATAAAATTCTAATGTAAATAACATATAAAATAACATATCTTAGGACTGACGGTAACGTTGTTATACTTTTATTGAGAATATTCAATTACTTAAACGTTTCTACCGTAAAATAATAAAGACATATCCGAAAACTTTGCTTGGGCAAGTTTCATGTTGCCTGAAAATATAGACCATACCAATATACGTAAGTTATGAAAAAACTCTAAGTTCTTATACAATTTAAAAACGAATTGTTACGCATATCATGCAGACCCTCATTTTCCCGAATAATCCCTGCAGCTGCAACAATGTGGGTGACGATGTCCTCTTCGGATTCCACCGCGGTTTCATGCACCAGACTTCGCATGTAACCCCAGAATAAATTGTGCAACGGATTCATATCAGGGGATCGTGGAGGCCAGGGAACAGGACCACCACGGCCTATCCATCGTCCAGGGAATACGAGAGTCAGGTGATCGCGCGCACGTCGCGAACTGTGAGCTGGGACGCCGTCACGCTGGAACCACATGGCCGCTCGTGTTTGTAACTGGACCTCTTCCAGTAATGCCGGCAGAGTTGCCTGCAGAAACTCAGAGAGTACACATTGCTGGTGAGACGATGTGGTAACAGGCAGGGGCACAACCAACATGCTATGTGTTAAGCCCGCCCAGACATTGTCACTGAATCGCTGTTGATCCCCGAGGACGAATGAGGTGTGAGGATTGACATTCACCCACTTGTGGATATCTCGATAATTCTGTATACCATCGCGTTGAAAGGAAGCCGCGTCAGTTAAGAGAATGTCCGGGTGTGTCCTGCGGTGTTCCAGAAACCACGTTGCAAACTCCACGCGTCTTGGATAATTCGTAGAACCCTCGGCATGTACAAGTTGTACGTGGAACGGATGCAGTAATAGCTCATGAAACACTCGGCGAATGGTGCGGCGGCTCCTGTTGAGTACTCTTGCAACAGTTCGCGTACTCACATGTGGGTTATTCTCTACATGCCTCAACACATCCTCTTCAAACCTGGTTGTCCTCGTTGTCCGTCTGCGACCTGCATTCGGTCGTGTCGTCTCCAAACGTCAACTTTCTCTCAAACGTCGCTCCACAGACGCAAGTGTGGTGTGGTGTGGCTGCTGTCTGTGCGGAAATCGAGCCATGTACATTCTTTGCGCGTCTTATTTCCCTCTGCCGCACCGTAAACGAGCAGCATATCTGTCAGTTCCAGCCATGTAAAGCGTTCCATTTTGTAGGCACAACATGCACCTTGGCCAACAGAAATGTAAGTGATAATATTATGGAATGCTCAGATAATTTATACAATTTGTATCGGGTTTTAATTGGCCGCATTCGCTATAGCGCCTTTAGTGCGGTGATAACTGTTGTGCCAGGCGTGGAATTGAACACATCAAACCTTACAGAGCTGCCTAGTGTTTGCTCGTAAACGAATGGCCTGACATTGCTGCATTATAAGAACGTTACTTTCAACTGTTGATATGTCGTTGTCAAAATTAACCCTTTTTTACACGCTAATATTACACTATGGCTACCTGTACGTTTTCAGTGTGTGCGTGTAATGTCCCATTAAAAGCGAGGTCATTAGACACAGGAACATACAACTAGGCACTTAAAAGCGAGGTCATTCGACACAGGAACATACAACTAGGCACTTAAAAGCGAGGTCATTAGACACAGGAACATACAACTAGGCACTTGAAAGGAACTGAGAAAGGATTCCGCCATGGCCTTTCTTAAGGAACCATCCCAGCGTTTGCATGGAGTGACTTCGGGAAACCATGGTAAATCGAATTCTGTACGGCCTGACCAGGATTCGAACCCGCGTCCTCCTGAATGCGAGTCCAACATGTTACTGATGCCCCACTTCGCTCGGTCCCTGATTTATTAATGACGGGAGATGTTTATACGAACCATCAGGATTCATAAAACGTTTGATGCTTCTTTATGTAATAGTGTAACACACAGGGCCTCTAATCGCAACTGGCTAGGACCACAGCTTTTGTACAAAACGCACATACATATAGCTTCGGCTGCAGCGATACCAGGTACATGAACAATAGTCTTTACAGTTCACAGCAGCGAGAGCAATACAGTTCCAGGCGCGTAGGCAATTACAATGCTTCATGTAAGGAATCTCACACCGACTATGGACAGGAACACATTGTCGGATGTACTATCGTAAGCTTTATAATGCACGGTAACGGTTGTTTGCAGTAAGTAATAAATGACCTCCACCATTGTCTGTACTGTGGGAACAGCAGCTCACCACACACGCATGTATTGCGTATTGCCTACGTACGAGACACCTTATCGACGCAGTGGAATCTAGAGGATTTTTTTTTGTACGTTTCGAACGAAAACAGCGGCTCCTAGGCAGTTGCAACAAGGGGACCTTATCTTGTTTCGTAGGTCATACAGCTCAATAAACCAGCATAAACTTTCAAATTCCCGACGTTAACGAAGTTTCCGTCTATAAGAGGGCGCAAACCCCTGTTGTTTTCATGCCGGGGAGTGTTATTATTGTTAGTTTGCTCTTAGGTCAACGATACCAAATATATAAAACAATTTTCCGCGAATTGTACTTTTATATAAAGTTTCCGATATTTCGCAAAAATAAATTCCAAAATCTCACTTTTCGGGAACTCGTTTTACACTTATTTTGCATTTTAAAAAAACCACCTCACGAACTTTGTCGGTCAAATTCAGCCCCATACTGTATATTTCCGTCTCCACTACGACTGCGCTACATAGCTGCTTTAGCACAGGTTCTCATTTCATAATTCAATTCAGGAATGATGGACACAAATTGTTCCACCTCGGAATTATTATCAAATAGTTGGTCATTACCCATACCACATGCTGATTATTTATTCGTTTATTTTTAAATCAGTAAGAATCATTCACTACAGAAATCACTGGGCTTCTAGTAATTCCAAAGGAAAGATAATGTTCACTACTTTGCAGTCAAATTTCACTTCTTAGGGCATCACAGCCACGCGCATGCAGTGCTCTGAACTGGCACGTAGTATTTCCGTCATGTTACGTGTTCTCATGGGATTATCAGCGCTGACCCTCTCATTTTACTGGTGGAAAGCGCGTATAGGATATTCACGGCAAAGTGAGCACTTTTGAAAGCCCTGTCATTTGGAATCATAGTCAATAAATATGGTTTATTTTATCCTCAGACGTCAAATTCCGAGTGCTTTGGAATACACACACTGCATTTATTACTTATATAAAAATATTTATTTAAAAACGTGGTCAAAGGATAAAAAATAGCTGAAAATGGAAAGTAAATACGCCCTCAAAAGTGCTCACTTTACTGTGAACAGCCTATAGCAAGGATCAAGCAGGCTCCTTTCGTAGATTCGCTTATGTCCGGGTGGCATGTTTAAAGATCTATCTGTCAGGAAAATGCGTTTCTAGCGATGTTGAAGAGCACCAAACAGATATTTATAACATTTTGAAAGTACCATTCAGTCATCGTCTGGGGTTTGATTTACTCTCGTAGGCAAACATGTTGGAGACACGTTTATCAGTTCGTGAAAAAAAAAAAACATGTTTTTCAAACATGCTGCAACGGAGAACATGCATCAGACATGCGACCGCTCAAGGCCATATTTCACGACAGTGTTTTAGTTCATAATTTGAAATTGATTTATATAAGGACCAAATCAATGTAAATGTATATAATCAAATGATTATGGTCTTCAAAATGTGGCATTTAAAAAGTCGAAAATTAAGGGTTATTGGGAGCCCAAGTTTCTATGTTTCTAATAAATTTTGCCAGATAAATCATATAACATGTGATCTATGTCATATATAGACAACATGTTAATTACGTATCAAGGATATTTAACAATGGGTACTAAGGCACTGGTATCCCGAACTCTTTTAAAATACATATTAAAGTTTTTACCTACACATTTTTGCAGTATTCGTCCAAGAGAAACTAATAAATGTTAATATTATTTTCTCACGGACGAATGAACATGTGTTAGCAAAAACATCAATAACTACTTTAAAATAGATTCAGGATGAAAGTACCCGAGTACCGATTGTTAAATATAATTTGTAATTAACTCACATGTTTTGTATATGATACAGATCACATAACGTGTGATTATTTGGCAAAATAGATTATGTACAAGCCTAGAGACTTCGGCTGCCGTATTCCGGAATTTTTTACTTTTCGGTGCTATGTTTTTAAAATTATAATCTTTTTACGTTTATTTAGATTTATTTGGTCATTATATAAATTTATCTCAGATGATAAAATAAAATATTATGGTGAAGAATGGCCTTAACCACTCATACCAAAGAGGAGTAGAAACTTACACAACTCTTGTTTGGTCACAAGAAATAGTGGGTATTGATGCCTTGCTGTGAAAGTATAGTCCATAAATGCCATTTTTGTGCAACTTGTTGCAAATCGCGAACACGATCACTAAACTGCTTAAGTCGCTTATCGCTTATGTTTAAATGCACAAGATATCTGCACCAAATGGTTTTGGAAGCATTGGGTGGCGAGTAACTTACTTCTGAAAGCTTCAAGGGAAAAATCGTTGCCCGCTAATGTACCAGTCCGTGCGATGTATCAACTGGAGAGAGAACGTGTGATCGCCTTTGGAGGGCTGATAGACATCTTCACGAGTTTTCGGAGAATATATCAGAGTACGAGAGGACCTAACGTCTATGTGCGATTGAGGCGAACGTATTGGGAACTATCCTTTGACATTTCGCCAGGATCGCGCGCGACAAGCCAGGGACAAATCCCCTGGGACGCTAAAGGAGCTTCAGGCACTCGCAGGTGTAGTGTTCAGGCGTTTTGAGTATGTAAGCGCATAATAAAGCTCGTTCTTCTCCTCCCACTGCTGTGCGCGTGACGTCAGTCAAGTGGAAGATGGCGCTGTAGAACGCCTGAGCCCGCTGTTGTAGACGAGAGACGAGATATGTTGCCCGTGTGAGGTACGGTGATCAAACAGTGTTATGTGCTCATATTTCTATCTATATATGTATATTTTTTTAAATTTGGTTATCTGAGAGAGGTTTCGAAATGTGCCCTTTTAATGCAGTTGTTAATTGTCAAATCAATGTAGTTTTCAAAATATAACACTCAAATTCCGAAACAAGAGTGTTTATAAACAGGTTCAAAAAGTTGAATTAGAGTCTAAGCGTGGCACACTACATTTGTGTTACAATCTACGAAAGGAACAAAAACAACTTTTCCTCTACAGTTAATGATTTAAACTATTTATTAAATATATGTTAACAGTTTCGCTTAAATGAACAAAAATATATTTACAAGTCTGACCTATATTTTCAACAACATTCTGATTTCCAATACTCGCCCACCTGTATATAAATTGCATTCATATTGAATTAGTATGTTCTGCACACCATACTGATTGCATTAAATACAATATTAATGGAATAAACATCTAGGAGCAAAGCCAAGTATACTGCAGAATTCGAGAAATTAAGAAATTTGAGTGTTATATTATGAAAAATAAAAAGATTTGACAATTAATAACTGCATTAAGCGGTCACCTTTCGAAAACTATTCCATATAACAAAAATTAAAAAAAAAAGTGAAATATGACCTTAAGGAGGAGTTGAGTGGATATAGGTATGGGCGTATCCTAACATCTTGGTATTGAGAACCAATAGCGGAGAAGCGAGGTGAGTATGGAGCAGCAGTGGAATACAAGGGCGCGGGGAAAACGGCAGATTTCCAAGAAAGCTCGCAGCAAGCGGAGTCGTCCGGCTCGATTCCCACGCGAGCAAATTCGGTGAGCAAACCCACCAGTAATCGAACCCGTTTCACCCTAGTCGGAAGAGGACGCCCCAGCCTATGCGGCCGTGCGGCCTCCGCAGTTTCGTTCTAGTGGGAGGCGGACGCTCTATCCTGTGCGGCCGTACGGCCCCCGCAGTCTCTCCCTAGTGGGAGGCGGACGCCCTAGCCTGTACGGCCTCCGCAGTTTCGTTCT
Organism: Dryococelus australis; assembly: GCA_029891345.1. NCBI lineage: Eukaryota > Metazoa > Arthropoda > Insecta > Phasmatodea > Phasmatidae > Dryococelus > Dryococelus australis. Next base: position 8,573,587 of record CM056997.1, read on the forward strand.
AGTGGGAGGCGGACGCCCTATCCTGTGCGGCCGTACGGCCCCCGCAGTCTCTCCCTAGTGGGAGGCGGACGCCCTATCCTGTGCGGCCGTACGGCCCCCGCAGTCTCTCCCTAGTGGGAGGCGGACGCCCTAGCCTGTGCGGCCGTATGGCATCCGCAGTTCCAAGGTCACGAGTCTCGTGAATGTCGCGAGTGAGAAAAAAATTACGCTTTATCGCATGTGTTGTTATGTAGAAGTTGTGTTTTATGTGTAGCGCTCGGGTGTATACTGGGACTTCACTTAGCTTAACAAGCGCGTATTTTTTGAAGAGCTGATAAATGTAAATCGCCACTCGAGAAATGCAGTGGACGAGTGTAACAAACGGTGTTCTTGCGTCGGTAATGGACTGGTTTTCATTGCGGTGCAACACTGCTTGTTTAAATCAGTTGCTGTTACGGTATTTCAATTGTTTTACTTTACACAACCATTGCCGAAATACGATCAATAGATTTCGTGATAGGATAATCCATAATACCGATAAGCCATGATTCTCCCCTCGATCAAAGATGGAATAGGATAGGTGTCGTGTTCTCTGACGTGACACGTTCACTCTGAGTATACACTCGAACGGCGCGGGGAAACACCAAGCCACTGCCTCTGAGCTGTTCTCTGACTTTCACCTACATACTACTTATCAGCGTCGCCATTGGTGTACGTGCTGCGCCAACTCGACAACCAAACTAATCACGTCATTGTCCTAACCCCGTTCTATGAATTCTTCCAGTGTCTTGTCCTTCTCGGTGTGGCAATTTTAACGGCAGGCAGTACCTGTAATTCGCATGATTCGACCTATACTCGGGTAAACACTAAATTGGGCGATGAATCACCCAACGTAAGTGGGCTAACTAACTAGGGTGATGAATCTAGAGACTTACTTGATTTTGGTTAGTTACCCACCACGCATGTGACATAGAAAAGGTCAATATGGACATGTTGTCGTGGATGTTTGATCCGGTAGACTTTGAACAACAGTCTACATACGCGGTTGAACAAATGGTGCTTTTGCTCTGTTTCACTGCGGATTCACGCATGTTAATGACGCGCTGGTGACTGATCCTTTGTGTTTACAGATCATAGCTAAACTAATTAAATGAGAGAACGTGCTGTGTGTATAATAAAAGGAACAGGGAAACTGGCCGGACGTGCAAAGATGTCACCCCTGCGAGTCATCAGCCACTGTTATTAAAGTAATATCATGTCTCAGTATTTGGCGGACATTTGGGTATAAGTAAATAATAACTAGAAACACCGGATACCTTATCTTTGTCCGATTTCAAAAAGGGCACGTCAGAATACGCGAGAACTTGTCCTGAATTTAAAATATGTAAGTGGGCTCAAAGTAAAAAAACGTTGTCCTTGCGACTAGTAAATTACGACCAAGTCCGTGGTGCATTTAAATGTGGATTTTTTCGAGCTCTTGGTGAAGTCAAAATAAAAAATAATGGAAATATCCTTCTGGATGCCTTCTAAAATTTTGTAATTTCACTCTCTCTGAAAAATTTTAAAGCTCCCTCCACTGTTAAAATACTGTGAGGGCAGGTCTAGCCAGTGTTTGCTGCCCTGGTTCAAATTGTAAAAGTCAGTGCTAAAAATGTTCAGCACATTGTATTCACATACATTGGATTTATATAGCAGTAAATATTAATTATTATTCTGGCCTGTATTTCCTTAGAGGAAACCAGGTTGGTCTCTTTAATAAAAATCTGAAAAACTGTTTGACTGTTTTTGTAAAAAGATTACGTGTTATGCGATCAAGATTTCTACCTGATTTATTTACTGTTTAACTGAAATCCTCATGAATAAACGGGAATCGCTTCCAGTACAGCCCTCAGACGCTACCTCACCCATCCTATCCTCAACGTCTACAGTGCTTCTCCCTTTTGTATGCTGCTAACCAGCACGGACTCGACTGAGAGCCTTCATCAAACCACGTGACGAGTCAGTTGGAAGACACAAAGGGCGAGGTTGCTGAGCGATACAATGCAAGGCGTTCCGACCTTCGCCCTTCCCCACTTGCTGCTGATGTTACATCCCATATGCGGCTGGTGATTGGGTGAAAGATTTGTCATGTAAATTATTGCCTTAATATGTGGGCCCATTTGTCGTTTCGAAGTATCTTATCCCCAATGCGATGTTACTGAATTTCCCTGATTTTGATAGGGAAATAATGAAAGCATTTGGAAATATACCCGCTGAGGGGTGCCTGAAATGTTCAGTACCTATGTGACCAACTGTGAGGAGTTATTTTCCTTTCTGATTGTTCCTGCTGCAGTGTTATTGACACCTGACAGTTATTATGGCCTTCAGTATCTTGCAAGTTTGCGTTGATTTCACGCCCGCCCAGCGTTCGCCCTTTGCAATCGTTTCCAGATCCCTTGCGTCCTTTTTTTTTTTCCTGTGATGTAACAGTTTTATTCTTCCTTACTTTCTTGCATCACCAGCGGCCCTCGTATGTCTTCGACATCGGCGCCATTTTACTTAGAGACGCAGTGTGGCTGTGAACCGTCTGACGTTTCAGCAACCGAACTCCCTCCGTCAAACAGACTTCTGCTGCGCCTGCTCAGATCACGAGCTGCCTCCCGCAGTACACCATCACCTGCCTGGTGGCGTGTTTCCCCGGCTCTCAGGCGATCCAGTTGGCACTTGGTTTTTCTTCACTCGACTGTGTCTCTGATACTCCGCTGCTCCTGAGCTGTGTTCCCGCGTTTCCAGGTTTGGGCTTCGGATCTGGCCAACGGTCGCATTAATCTTGGCCTTCTTGCGTTGAGAGGAAGCGATTCCTCTCCCCCGCCTATTGGGAGGCCGAAGCGCAGTAAGGCCGTAATGCTAAGAGCGCTGCATTAAAATACAAAATTCAAGACCGAGAGGTCCACTATAACTGTGTTCCTGCGTTCATTTCTTTCCTTCTTCCCGCGCTGTTCCTGGCATCTCCTTTCAGCGTTACATCCATCCATCAAAGATTTATTGTACTTTCGTATGCTGGAAACTGTAAAGAAATCAAAACTATAGTTGTGCCTCGGGTTCGCATGTTGTGTAAGTTGGGACAGACGAGCAGAGCTAATAGTTTCGTGTTGCAGACCTGCGCAGCGTGTGAGTTGGTGACGTTCGCCTGATCGAAACACAGAGCAACTGAATCTAAAGACTGTTCACGATCAAGTCAGCACTTTACTTATGAACCTTAGAAAAAAGTCACTGCTCCTGCATGCATACATATTAATGAGCGTACTGAGTGACATTCGCCCAGTAAAGTTGATAGCGATGAATGGAAAGTAGTTACATATCTTAACGTCGAATAAAAAATGTTAGGTAACTATTTGTGATATCTGAAATTTATTTATTTCTCTTTCTGTTTTTTTTAATGCACATAAGTGTAAAAATGAGCAGATTTGTAAAGAATTTACTTTCTTAATAATTTCTCAGTTTCATTTGAATGACGCATGAATAAAGTGATGAGGCGCATGACAATGTTAATTTTACATAAGGCGGAAGAATACACAACGTGTATACAAAAAGGTCTTGAGCAGGGCTTTCAATATTGTTCATTTTACGGTGAAGAGCCTACACAGAGGTGAACGAGTCGCTTGTACAGAAAACTCCAGCTGTAGACGCCAACCTGATGACGTCACTGGCGAGTGAAAATGTATTTCACCAGTCAGCGCCTGGTAACCTACTTGCAGCCCAGCCAATAGGCGACTTCTCGCAACACGCAGTAGTCAATCATATGCGAGGCCAATTTCCAGAGTATCGTGCGGCCCGTCGAAGGACGGGAAAGCCTACATCAAAGGAACAACCATGCCATTTTGCCTCGGTGTACTCATCTACTTTGTAGTTGTGCGAGGCATGTTGCTCTCGAGCAATAGCGGCGTTCTGCAAGTTCCGAGGCACTGTTCGCACCTCTGTACATCTCCCTGCTCTATGATTCTTACTCCTCTTCTTGGACGCTGTCTGCTGCCACCGGTTACGTACTTGAAGCTCACAGCTCTATGAATTACACTTAATGACAAGGCGTATTACGTGTTGTTGCATTTTATACAAGTCGGTGTAGTATTTTATAGTTAATATTAAACGTATAAGTTGGGGTTAGGCGTAACTCAAAGGTGAACACTATTTTTTCTCTTTATCGTCCTGTATCGAAATCATATAAATTAAATCTCCATCTCGTTTACACACCTTCAGTTAGTCTTTAACTCGGAGGAGCTCTTATTAAGTGTACTTGATTGCATTGTGTTAATGGTTATTAATTATTTACTTAGCTACATTAAATGCACTCTGAATAGTTTCTAAGGAACGTCATCACCTTGTCAATGATGCCGTAGGCTGATGACTAAACGTAACTCGGCGGAAGGGATGCCTCCATCTCTGGACATCTTCCTGGTGCAGTGTCTCGATGACAAAGTCCTCGTTCGCAGTGTTTCCAGTCGTAATATTGGCCCGTGTTTAGTAACAACTGGCCCTGTCTAGAGAGGTTTGTTTTGAAGCGCTCAAGGATTCGTTCCAATTCCTCGTAGTAAGTTTTTGCTCACGCAATCAGGTTAGCATGCATGTAGCTGCACGTAACAGTGTGCTCGAAAACCAAGAGTACGTCACTAACAGTTGAGAACATCTAAAGGTGATGAAACTATACTCTTCGCGTAATTGGGGTATTCTAAATAAGTTATTTCGTAACCAATGTGGCCTAACCTTACCTGACCCGACCTACCTTAACCTAACCTAATTCGCATTGATTATTTTTCCAGGTGTGATTCCTTTATTCCAACAAAAACGTGTCCTGAAGAAATCTCGATTTATAAAATGATGTGTCCTGGTTGACTGACTGACTGCCTCACTCACTCATTCTTCATCGCACAGACCAAGCCGCTAAACGCAATATCACGAGAATTAAGGGTGCAGGCGTCCATTAAGAAAAGATTTTCTGAAATTCAAACCGCAACGGGGAAAACAGAGTTAGTTATATCGTTGTTATATATAAATTGCGGTGGCCAGTACGGTATGTGATTTTTTTAAGAGTTTATTGTTTAATGAAAAACTGATTTTAGTCGCAAGCGTTGACTTTGTAGTTGGTGAAGCTGTTGCGTTAAGTCTATTACGTATAATTGTAACCTCGCTTTGATGGTGTGTAATTTACCCTCCGGAGCATTGCTAAACATTCTTCAATAGTTATTTCCAACAGGCAATTAAGTTTTGAAATTAGTTACGCGAAAAAGGAGAATAAAAGGAATGAAATATAAAGTGTGCATGTGTAGTGCACGTGTAAATATTCTATAAATAAATATAATATAATGTAATTACAGATATTTATCATTGTGTGCACCTTTCTTGTTACATGTTTCCAGTCCCCTTCGACAAAGTGAGGCAGTAGTGTGCAGCGACGGAATTGGGGAGTGTCGTCGGAGCTTAAACTTCCTGTCTCACAACACATTTATCATTTAAGTGGCATATGTGGGTCGGCAGAGGCGGTGATGTTATTGGGATGTCGGGGCTTAGGCTCCCGGTCTCACCACACACATGTCATTCCGATGGCATATGTTGGTCGACTGAGGCTGCGGTGTTTTTGGGGACCGTCGTCGGGGCTTAGGCTCCCGGTCTCACGACGCGCATGTCATTCTAGTGGCATATGAGGGTCGGCAGAGGCGGTGATGTTATTGGGGACCGTCGTCAGGACTTAGGCTCCCAGTCTCACAATATGTATGTTATTCCGGTGACTTACAGGGCTGGTAGAGGCAGCGGTGTTATTGGGGACCATCGTCAGGACTTAGGCTCCCAGTCTCACAATATGTATGTTATTCCGGTGACTTACAGGGCTGGTAGAGGCAGCGGTGTTATTGGGGAGCGTCGTCAGGACTTAGGCTCCCAGTCTCACGACACATGTATCATTTAAGTGGCATATGTTGGTCGACTGAGGCTGCGGTGTCATTGGGGACCTTCGTCGGGGCTTAGGCTCCCGGTCTCACGACACGCATTTCATTCCGATGGCATATGAGGGTCGGCGAAGGCGGCGGTATTGGGGAGCGTCGTCAGGGCTTAGGCCTGATGGCCTCCACCGAATCGATAGAAGCTGTTGTAGCCGGACCAGGAGATGCTGCGTGGACGGCTGCTGAAAGAGAAGTTAATTATCATATCTACAGGCTTAGTCAAATTTCCGAGTTAGTTTAAGCTCAGAAAAGTTTGGAGAAATCAGGCGCGGGACTCTGAATTATATCGCATGTGATAAAGGGACTTACGAGTATTTTAGTATGAAAATGGTTTTGGGTGTTTGCGCCCCGAAATGGGACTTAAAATATTTCTGCTGCTAAGAGGTCTTAGGAAAGTAAGTGCCTGTTCGCGCCCAGACTTTGATGTAAATATGGTGATGCGAAGACTTAAACTGTTTATGAGCTGGGCGCGGATTTGAACTTAAATTGGTTTATGTGGGATTGTGGATTGTTCCTGAATTTTACGAAGTGATAGTTGGGGTGGACAGAGGTGAAACTTTGCCATTAGAGTAGCTTGTGAGGGGACTTTTTGGAATTTCGTGATGGGGGCACCATTTTTTGCTTCGACTTTGGGCAGTTTTGGAAGAAGTTACTGAGTGTGAGTGTTCGGGACTTGGTTTTCTGCCAAAATGGGGAAGAAGATGAATTGTTCGTGTTGTGGGTAAAGGAATGGGGGCTGTATGTGTCATCGCTGCGGTGGAAATATGTGTGCTCAGAGTTGAAAGGGGAACCACTAGGGTAGTGAGGAAACAATATTGATATGTGTGTGTGGGGATGAGGTGTGCGATAGACAAGAGCACTACCGACCTTTTTGAGTGTACAGGTGGGGAGAATATCCTCAGGCTCAAAGCCTATCTCGTTGGAGAGTGCTGAATATTGTGTGGTGTGGTGGTGTGCATAGAGTGGAGAGGCTATTGGTAATTTGTGCGGACAATTTTTGCACCTGAGACCACTTAGGTTTGACGCTCTATTATTGTAGATGGTTTTGAGTTTGATTTGGTTTAAAATAATTATTGTGGCAGTTCAAATGTGGAAAGGGTTTATAAATTAAGGAAATGCGTTTATTGTTCTATTGGTTTTATTAAGGTTGTTTTAATGGGAGTTTTTCTGAAAATTGTGAGGGTTTTTGGAACAAATTTTCATATTAATATGTATCAAAATTCTCTGATCAAATTGAACGATAACATATATTGTAGTTGGTTTCTTAATGTTTTAATAAATGTACATGTTCTTATTCCAATGTTTCGATTGTTTTAAGAGAACCATTGGTAATGGGGAATGTGTGCTTGTTTTTGCAGTAAAGTACATAAAAACTGATGGTTGTGTTATATGTGAAGAAGTCTGACACCCATACATTCTGGACCAAATAACAAAAACTTAACATACCTAATCTGCTGCAGGTTTGATATTTTTGGGTGCTGAGGTTATGTCTTCGCTTCCTTTCCTGTTCCTTATCGTGATAGGTTTAGGCGCGAAGGGTTCAGAGGGAAGTTGTGTCAGTGTTGAGACACTGGACACAATGCACTAATGTAAACATGATCTTGACGTCATTAAAGTGACAAATAGCTAAGGGTTAGACACATTTGTAGGATAGTGACATGGCACCCGTTGTTTCCTCATTAAATGGGAATATTACCCAACAATCGTTCGTAGATTTTAGGTCTCGATCCAAGACAACAGTATCCACGGCATTGTTCTTTCATCTCAAGTCGGTTTTATTATTAAGAATTAAAAGCATTATTTTAGCTGATAAAAGCAAGAGCGTAACTGCCGCTTTTATCTTGAACAGTGTATTTTTTTTTTTAAATTCAGCCGGAGTGATTATAAAAACTACCAAAACGACTCTGCTTTTGTTTTACTGAAATGTTATGTTTGTCAAAGAATAAACAGTATTCTGAGAAACTTTTTTTTTTTTTTTTACTAAACCCCGACTTAATATTGAGCCCGCGTTTGCTCGACATAAAGCGGCAATGATAGCGAGTTCAAAAAATAAATAATAATAAAATGGGGATATTTTTTTAGTAGTATGTTGAGTGCAGGTTTCTCGAAACTGGAACTGTATGAAAAATTGTCGGAAACAGCAATTTCAAAACCGACAAACACAAAACCGACACACCAGAAGAACTATTTAACTGGGAGGAAGCAGTCAGGGGGTGATACTGCGTGTAATAAAGAAAATGTAATCTAGGATTATTCGTCGTGAAAAGTTCGAAAAATTCAGTATTTCCGTTCTGAGTAATACGCATCATTAGGGCGTGCTGGCGGATCCTGTACAGTTTTAGCAAACAGACCTAATGAAATATGATTTATAGGCTGTTCACGATAAAGTCAGCACTTTTGAAATCAACCTTAGGAAAAAGTCACTGTCTGTGCTTGTATATATTTTAACGTGCACATTTAGTGACATACGCCCATTAAAGTTGGTAGCGATGGCTGGAAAATAGTTCCATATCTTAACGTTGAATTAAAAGTGCTAGGTAACCATTTTTGAATACTTAAATTATTTCTTTCTTTTTATGTTTTTTTTATGCATTGACGTATAAAATTAGTAGATTTGTCAAATATTGAATAGGCCTATTAAAATAATTTCACAGTTTCGCTTCACTGGCGCATGAATAAAGTGATGAGGCCCATGAATAAAGTGATGAGGCCCATGACAATGTCAATTTTTTATAAGGTGGAAGAATACACAACGTGCATACAAGTAGATGTTAAGCAGGACTTTCAAAAGTGCTCATTTTACCATGAACAGCCTATACAGACATCTGCACGTTTCTTCCGTTTTGTGTAAGATCAGAATGGATGAAGAGACTGGAGATCGGTGACAGTGGAGCCGGCTATCCTGCCCCAAGGACCAACCTGGAGAGAGTACGGGGAGATATGAGGTAGGTATGGAACAACAGGCGAACCAGGACTGGGGATGTAACGGGAGCATCCAGAGGAAACCTCTCATATCCTCACCCTAATTCCTTCATAGATAGTTGTCGACTCTCCGGGATATGGTCTCGGGACGCCGTTAGTGGAAGGCGAGAAACCGAAAAAATCTTGGATCGTCTAAATAATGAGCTTGTAGAGTACAAAAACAAAATAACTGCTAACCATTGAATCTGAGCCAACTTATTACCCAAGTATGCTTAAAGATAAGTATGTTAACTGTGTTTCCTTATCATCGAGTCCATCCCTTTCCAGCCCATCATATTCATAAGAACTTTTACTCTGTTAGCTTACACCGCAAGTGCATACGTAAACCGGACGATTTTGTTCTTTTCCGTAAATATTATTGGGGGGGATCTCCTGTTTTTTTTTTTTTTTTTTTTTTTTTTTTTTTTTTTTTTTTTCAGAATGTCTTAGAATTACTCTCAGACACAATATGAAAATATAAAATCACTAGTGTGCTCTTGGCAGGGTACATCTGCAAATTGAGAATTAATTTTATATACTCGTGGCTCCTACAACTTACACATTTCCCTGCTGTTTGAAAAACACCTTGTTTTAAATAAAAAATATCCGATTTCCTTTATAATTTATGAGTCGTGTTGCAGCAAAAATCCACAAAACGCAACGAAAACACGTAGAAAAGTATTACGAAAATATTTCTTATTCTTAATAGTTGAGCTCTGCACTTTCCTACAGCTCTAGGTTTTGAAATTATGGACTTTAAAAACAGTCAAGTTTGGCGTTATGGAATGCGGCCCTTTAGTACTCGATATTTTTGTCATTTAAGAATATTTCTTACAAGTTCTATGACCAGGTTCGTGTAACTCAAATAGGTAGGATATACATACCAAGTATGGAACTCTCTAAATTCTAGCAATTTTGTCTCATGTGTAAAGTGAAAACTACCAACGCGCAAGTTCAGAATGGGATCAGTTCAGGTGATAAGAGATCAGAGATTGAGGTGCTCTTACCATCGAGGTCTTGAGAGCCGATGTGGAGCAGCGCTGGAACGAAGGGGCATGATTCCCACACGCGGAAATACGGGGGCGACCCTAGCGGGAATCGAACCCGGTTTGCCTAGGAGAGAGGCGAGTAGTCTATCCACTACACTACCTCGTAGAGTAAAGAGTCAGTCAGCCATATTCGATCTTCTTTTGTCGTGCTCTGCGTGTTAGTAGAAAAGCCATCAAGACCAAATAAAATATAGCACGACAGTTTTGCTCTCTCCCAAAATAATAACTCGGTATGGATCGGGTAAAAGTATTTATAGACTCTCGTACGTGACACGAATCGCCAATACCTTGGTTTCGACCCATGTGTGGTACGCCTCTAGATGCCTTTCTGAACTCTGCTGTTTTCGTATGAACTAAAAACTGGAACTATTAAGTTTCGATTTTTTTTTCCCAGTTGACGGTGAGCAGAAGTTTACTTGAGAGTGGCTACGACGCACTGGCGAGACAGTGAGGGAAACCAGTGTGCTTCCGTTAAATAGCTAATCAAACCGCGTTGTTATTGATTTGGAAAAGGAAAAGTGAAGTTAAAAGACGCTGTGGATGTGGTTATTCGGGCCCACGAAACAACACGTATCATAATTTAGTTATGCCAACAAAGTATCCAACAAAATATCTGTAAAAAAACTTTTAAAATCAAGCTTTTATTTATAAATGTACTAAAAAGAGAAAAATAATTATAGTATTTACACAATTTGTAGGACTTGTAAGATGTGGTTAAACAGCCCGTAATCAATTTTATTACAAATTAATATTTTTGTATAAATTTATATTTAGTATATAAAAGCTTGGCGCAAATAGTCAAGAGCCTTACGCAATATATGTGCTTACTACGCTTACGTAAATGAGGTATACGTTCTATATTGCGCCAAGCTTTTATATACTAAATATAAATTGATACAAACATATTAATTTGTAGTAAAGTTTATTACGGCTGTTCGACCACATCATACAAGTTCTACAAATTGTGTAAGTACTAAAATTAATTTTCTCTTTTTAGTACATTTATAAATAAACGTTTGGTTTTAAATTTTTTTACAGTTATTTTATTTTTCAATTTTAGTGTCACCAGTTTTTTTGTAATATTATGTAGCAATGCACATCTCGGGACAAACTTTGTGTCTGTTAATGCGGATTGCTACATAATTGCTACACACCCTGGTCATCCTCTACAGCAATCAAATTACTCATCGAGACAAGTCCAACGAGGCCAAACTCGATACGTTTACTATGTGAGGAGAGGAAGTAATTTAAATCAGCATTTCCAATGCATCGCTGTTTCTCATCAAATTGCCCCAACGTACTAAAACATTTATGCAAAAGGCAATAGTTATGTAATATGAAGAACCAGCATTAATACACTAGATAACGATGCAACTCGACTGTGTGTGTGTGCACGTGCGCGAGAGCACAGCTGATCGGACGCCCCGAGCCACACTGCCTGATCGAGGCAGGCTGGTGTCTCCCACACAAGGGCGACAATCAATGATACGGAGATCTGGATACATTGCTGCAGCAAGCTCAATTGGATAACGGGAAGTGGTTTAAAATCTACTTGCAATATTTGACCTAAAAACGCCCACACATATAAGTTAAATTAAAATAAACGGTCGACTTGCCTAGTCAAATGATCCCAAACTCGAAGATTCCAAGTTTAGCTTTGATGAAGTTCCTATGACTACCTTCCAATCTATCATCAGGCCTTACTGACTATCTACCTTCGAAGGTCTCATCAAGAGCAATCAAATGAGCCCAAACTCGAGTCAATACTATTAATAGTTGAGGAGTTACCTCGTGAGGAGATGATCATGGCTGCAGCACCAGGTCGCTGTCACCATATTATTGCATTGTCACGCGGGTTTATAAATGTATACCAAGTTTCAGTTCGATTGAAGTGGGTCAAAGTTCAATTGCAAGTTTTCACCACTATGTACAAACAAACTAACAATAAAAGTTAAATACAAGCATGTGAAAATAATTGAATCCCAATAATGTTCACGGGACATTCTTCATTACAAATATTTGATATACAGGCGTTCAAAAATTAAACGCCCAAATTGCGAGATGTGATTCCTTCTGAAACATAAAGTCGAAAATATACAGGGCACCATCTATGAAAATGTATTTTTACCGAATGCCACAGCAGAAAGGTCACTTATGCTTCCCATGTTGCAGAGATACACGCGTAATGCTGGCCGTCCTCGGTTTGTGCGCATTGTTCGGCTTGAGGAAGTGACGTCAGCACATCAACGACATGCCCTCCACTAGTACACTCCATAACGCACCAAATGGGATTGTCCTATTCAACTGTTGGCATACAGTACAATGTATACAGAGAGAATACGTTTTCAAACCCAAGTTTCACAAACTCATATCTCCTGTAAAATTATGTTTAGGTATATGGTGTCCTGTATACTGTCGAACTTATTTTTCATAAGTAATCAAATTCCGAACACTCTGTAATATGCTGTCCACCCACCACAAATCAGAAACGACTGGGGAAACTTTCTCATCCCATGTCATGACAAAAATGGTTACTGTAGGTTATCCTTAAAAGATAAACATATGCTGTCGCGGACAGTTTTGTAGGCCTTTTCGAGATCTACAAATCTGTAGCACACTGATTTCGTGTATCTCTTATGGTTTAGTCAGCGTAAGCAATGTAAGCTCTCAAAAAACGGCCTTTTCCGACTTGATTAGAAGACGTCGACATTTCTCTACTATCCTTACATTAAGTATTAATACATTATATGCATAAACATTCCACAAGAAATTCTCTACATGGCTGTGAAAACCGCATCAAAATCCACCAAGTAGTTTAGAAGTCTTAGCCGAATACACAGACACACGCGGCCTGGCGACTTAGTTTTATACTACGTATAATATACATATATGAGACTGTTTATACATTTACACACATACATACGCACATTGAAATTACTTGCATTATAAATGCTGTTATATATTTCTACTGCTTTTGTGTACACAATTCGTAAAGCCTCCAATAATTCAGTTGATTTCTCCGTTTCAATAGACTTAATCACTTCGCAGATACTTAATACTTCTGGTAGGTGGCGGCAGGCCACGAGTATACTAAACATACCATCTTAAATGACAGTTCAACAGCAGCTGTTGGTCTCTCGTGTTTCTCCTCCTATGCTACACTCAACCTGTTTCCTTCGCTTCAACGATGAGTTCTAGCGCCAGTTTTGTTAAGAGAAGCAGTTTCTTGCTTGCATTAGTTTACAGAAAAGTTTTATTCACGACACTAGTGATTCAAAAGAGAAATACATATTTTATTTGGTTGCATTATCCCAAATAGTTCTAGTTGAAAGTCCAATAAGTACTCAATTAAAATTTATAACGGCAATATTGAACTTATCCGAAACATTTAATTTCCCCAGTTATTAAATATAACTGATAAACAAACATTGCAAAAGTGTTTTCACTAGGAAACTAAATTTGAATATTTTCCACCGACAGGTACAAAGTTTTTGTGGCTAAAATAATGTTTACGCACTTGGAAAACTTTCTTTGGGTCTACATTTCACAGTTTCAGTAGCAAATCAGTGAATTTAACTGAAGAATTTGTAAAAAAAATTCCATATTTCCTTCACTTATTGATTCAGTGACATTTCCCACTGATTCGTCAGTCATTTTTTTCACTATTTTTCAGTAGTTTGTTTTTCAACTAATGTGTCAGTTAAACCACGTGCAAAAATTACCGTCGAACAACGTTTCAAAATTGTCGTTAAACAATGTGTATCATGTTAAATAACAACGAATAAACTAATAAAACGAATACAAAATACTTTATAAAAGGTGCTTCGTCTTTCAAAACACCATTTTACAACGTAACGTGAACATTCAGCCTTTCATTCTAATTTTACGTCTTTCATTTCGTTTTCATGTAATCATCACAGCGCTCTGTTTGAAGGTTCATTCACACTGCCTATAATGTGGTGAAGAGCATGCACTCATATATACTAATCGGTTTGACAGTCATAACTTTACCAATTAAGCCAAAAACAAAAATTAAGGACATCTAATTTAAATCTTCACGATTTCGATAGTCTATAAGACATATTTTTCTCTTATTTTTCCCAACTTGACTTCATAGCGCAAACGTTGAGGAAACGGCATAGTAGCGTAGCGGAAATGGTGTATAAGTTCAATCCCGGCAACCTACCGGAATATTTTTACTTTTTTTAATTGCGCAATATAAATAGTAAACTATCGTAAATAAGTTTATTTCTCGTAATTATTTGGCTAAAATCAACAAAAACAATATTTAATTTGCCACTGCAGTCGGCCGTCACTTATTCAATCAGTTAAATTTCTTCACTCAATAAGTGGTTTTCCACTGATTCGAGTAATTGAATTTCGCTGCTAATCGGTGGGTCTTGACTGATTCGAATTTAGAGTTTATAACCTATTATGTTCTTTACTTCTATCAAATTCAAAGTTTTCGAAGTTAGCACAAAATATGCTACACTACTTGACATGTATAATTTTGTCTTCGAGTGTTTCCTGTTACACTATGTGGCATATCTCAGCACTTTCAGTGACTCATGGCGGTTCTTTAATCGAGTTCCATTACACGGTACGGTGACTTTTGATTCTAAACTGAATAAAGCAGATATGCAGAAGCATATTCCTATTACAATAAAGTAATTGGAATGGCGCTTGAAATGTATGCACTCTACAGCTATGCAAGATAAAATGCGTGATGGCGTTAGATAAAGCTAATACAATTATTTGTTTCCGTACCTAGGTCATTTGTTAGTAGGTCCTTATGACTTTAATATGTCGATGGTCCCGTAACTTTAAAGTGCATACCGATAATGTTTATAGCCAGAGTTATATATCCCTTTCAGTGTGTACTTACCAGCAACTGAAAGCAATTTGATCATCTTAACAGTCGCAAGGAAGCTTGAAACTTGAAAGAAGGTCGCAAGTTATATTATCCGTTGGGAGGAACGTTAAAAGTGTATAAAACTCTCTTCCCGAGTTTAGACTAACTGTTGTATTTAACTGTCTCTTAGCCTGCATGCTGCAAGATGCAATTGAAACCACTGTTTACATATTAGTGCGTCAATGTTTCTCTAATCTCTGTAGACTCATACCAGCATTCGAGCTGGAGATGTTGACGTTCGAGATACCTGTTTGCTATAATTCTACATATTTTACAGTCGCATTAATTTTATTGACACATTGCTGTGATAGGTCAGTGAGTAACCAACCGAGGGTTTACAAGCGTATTCGTTCAGGGATCTGCGAGATTTTTGACAAAGTGATAAAATACTGCTTTGGAAATTAATTTTGAAGTCGATTCGTTTTTATCAATATATATGTCCGAAATGATTTAATTACATCATAAATATAATTTAACTGATACGTTGGTTTCAAACTGTTTCTGTTCAAAAATCCTGCTATTCCTTGTCGAGGACATGTTCCTTACTATACATTTCAAACGATCATTTTTTGGTTGTATAACATTTAAAGCAAAAATGTTGTCATATTTCAAGTATTATTTAATACGAAATACCAAAACTAAAAGGATTTTAATACTATCGAAATAAGAAATAATTGCCCGTAATACTAATGCAATTAGAAGAATTTTGTGTGTTACTGATATATAATTCGTAGTTTACAAAAAATTATCAACATAATTGCCTATTACCTGCAAAAAAAACTCTCATTAGCACAGAGCGTTTTGCGGTTCTCAGCCTGGTCGGATTCCCACTCGTATTAGTAAAGAGTACTTATACTAACCACATGCATGAACACATGCATAGCACACACCTTTATAAGCTTATGTAACACTGGCCCAAGCTTTTCGCATTTAAATTTTTGGTTTTATTACGCCTACGTTCATGATTTAATACCGCTGGGTAGTTCTGGCACTGGCATATTTTAAATAACGTAACTAAAATATAAAAATTGGGACACAATATCTAATTTAAGCAACATTCTATCTAGGATACTCTACAGTTGAAGACTATTCGAGTGTGACCACGATGGCAGATATCTTCAAGTCAGCTTTCGTTAAAAAAATCCTTGGAATCACATACCGTATACCTCAAGATATAAACAAGGCGGGTAAATCCCGAAAAACTGCAACGATATCGGCGAGTAAATAGCATTTTAAAAAGAACTTTTAATTTCGACATAATAATGGGAAAGGTTATCCTAACTAACTGGATTGTCGATGTCATTTAATCACGCAATAAAAAAGTCGATATTGATTAACGTATGAAATGAGGAGGCCCGCCACGTGAGATTTCAAACTTAACATCCGTTATGATTTAACAGCTCATGAGACATGCTTAGTTAAAAAGACAGCATATTTTTGAAAGCTGCTGCAAATTGGAAGAAAATCCAAAATATCTAAGTTGCGTGCAAACATGATGTAAAATTCATAAATGTTGTAATATTTGAGTTCTGAAATATTTTTCCATTAAGTTATACAGTATTCTAGAAACTAAATACTATCTGCATGAAATTTTACAGCAAATGTTTATTTTATGTTTATAATGAAAATGCGATAGAATGGTTGATCGCTATCGTTTCTCGCAGTTTGGGTTTCAAACACGTGCATCTTAATAATATTACAAATTCGGAAGTTTGTATGTTAGTTTATTACTCAATCACGTCGTAACGACTCGACGGATTTTGATGAAATTTGGTAGAGGAGTAGATTGTATTCTCGATTAGCATATAGAGTACTTTTCACCCCGGAAAACTGAAAGGTTTCTTAGGGAATATATAAAATATGCCACCAACCATTTGAGTAGGCGCTGGTTGGTGGTCTGTTTTTTATATTTCGTACGTGGGTGAAGCCGAGGGTAACAGCTAGTTGGGTAATAAATGTTCGCCGGTGTCGAAGCCGTTAATTATTTCGTGAGCACCGAGTCGGAGCACATGTGATTTGGGGACTCGCCGTTGAGCAATAGAGAGCTACAAATTTCTCATGAAATTCAAACTTGGTTACCGTTGGACGTCGGCGCCGGGTACGTTCAGTGCTTGAGGTGCGCGGGTCGCCGCATGACGTGTGCGTGCGTGCGTGCCGAGGACGACGCGTGGCGTCCGGGCGCGCTCGGGGTGTCGTGTCCTGCGGGGCGCGGCAGGACGCTGCGCTGGTGCGTCCGACGCCGGGTGTCCAGGGCTACTGACGGAGGTTCCGCGCGCGCTCCCCGACCGGCGCACGAAGGCGCCACTCCGCGCATGCGCCGTACGACCCCGGCCCGACGCATGAGCGTAAGCAGGCCAGTGGAGAGACCTGTCTTTCGCGCACAGGCAATATACAGAATGTATGTAACTTCGCCCGACAAACACCAGGTGTATGTTAAGTTGGACTCACAGCCATAGACTACAGATGAGGTAGACCACTTATTCGTCTCCTGCGCATGTACCCAATCCTACAAAACTCCTACACAACTGTCAAAGTCACATGGTCAACAATGATGCACGTGTTTATTTATATCTTAATTTTTAAATGACAATCGCTATTATATTAATAAAATAGTTTTAGCATTTTTAATATAATCAAACAGCATTACAAATTGGTTAGAGGAAGTATACATTCATCTCAAAGCATTTGTTTACAAATCAATTTTCTAACCTAAAGTTCTAACCACGCCATTTTCGCCTGACGTATAGGCAGAAAAGCAGTTCAGTGTTGGGACACGGAGACTAGTTGTGCGCAGACAGCGAGATCCGTCTATCCCATATTTAGTCTATGCTACCAATCATCAGTTTCATCCGTCAGTCGCCCGTCCGTCCGCCGGTCACGTGATATTCAGCCAATCGCAGGACAACTTTTTTTCTATCCGTCAATCCGGCAAATATATCTCAAACTTTAACTTTCGACGGACGGACGGGTCACCGCCTTGTAATATCGTTTCTTGAACATGGCTGTCTGAAAACAGTCACTTGTTTATTGTCTGAATATATATATATATATATATATATATATATATATATATATATATATATATATATATATATATATATATATACACAAGCCAGTGAAATTGTTTAATTTTTTACTTATCACCCTTGAACTGAACTGAAGATGACTTGTAGATTTCTGGAGGAAATGCTGATAAATTACGTTAGGAAAGAGAATATATGTATTAGATTCTTTAAAAAAACATTTGTCTGTGTGCGAGAAATTCAGTGTTGTTTGATGGTAACACTGAAAATTGTATATATATATATATATATATATATATATATATATATATATATATATATATATATATATACTAGTCTGAAACTCGGGTCTGGATATCCAAAGGTTATTTATGATATGGGTATACCTCAGAATTCCAAAATAAAAGCAGTTGTAAACACCTACTCTGGTCGCACTTTTGTATTTTACGATTAAATGAATTTTATGGAACTGGATGAGTCCTTATTCGGATCTAAATCTTTCGGTTTAATTTTTAAGAAATGTCCAGGCTTTCCAGCTGGGTTGGATTCTGTTTTTAGATACACCAATGGATTATTATACTTCTTCCAGAACACAACCTACTATGAATTCAGTGAGTTTACGAACATGTTGACAAGATCTGACAGATTTTATCTTTCAGTGTTCAATGTAAAGTGTTCTATATTACCATTCTCATACTCAGATATGCTTGATCAGTACAAAAAACTAGTGATGCAAATGGAGACGATCTCCGTACATTAAATTTTACTTAAATATTATTATGTATCAGGAATCTATTCAATTGGGTTTTTTAATTTTCATTTTAAAAAAACTTATATGATTTTTTTTTTTTAATTATATGACAGTAAATGTTTTTAATGAATAACCATCCATTAAAAACTATTAACCATACATGTTTGCGCACTATTGGACTTAGGTGATTCTTTCACCTTTAACATCATAAATTAGGTTTCTTTGGCTTACTAGTACCACATTACAAATAGTTGTAGCTGATATTGGTTTATTAAAATCAACTGTAAGTTTCAGATTAGTTTGATCTCCTACAATAGTGGTTTTTCTGTAAGAGCAATCAATAATAAACATTAGTCTTCTCCCAATAAATGACTCAGAGTTGAAGCGCAGTTCATTATTACGGTAAGAGGTATCTAGTTTACTCTTTGAATTTCTAAAATCAGTGTAAGCAATATACATCTTATCGAAAATTTTATCATCAATGTTTAAATTCCAATTCACTTTGGGAAACACTTGATTCCGACCATTCTTATAGAAATATTTTTGACAAAAGAAGAGTCAAACATTGAACCGAGTGTGAATTTCTCAGGATATTATATTCTTTTCTGTTTTGCCAAAAACCAACAATGACATAGTCTGGCATATCGAATTGGATTTGAATTGAACTGATCTTTTATATCAAACTGAAATCAGTTTGCATTAGTAGGTCTGGTTTTTCAAGACATCGCCAATAATTAAAACCAATTGGAATTTTGGGGTGTTTGTATAGTTTTGCTTTAATTTCGTTTCCATAAATAGGATCGTATTCAACAGTTGGCCACAGAATTTTCATTTTCTCAATAACAATTTTTGCAGCATCTGGTCTATTATCTTTATCAGATCCATCTGCCTTTTATTTGGGGTCTTCTGTAAAGAGAAGCATCATCATTAGAATTTCGAATGAATGTGATCTTGTACCCACCTTTCCAGAATATTTCATTACAATCTCTCATAAACCCAAACAAATATCTTAATGGATAGTTAATTTCTTTACACTTATCTCTCCTAACATATTTACCTAGTTATATCCCCGACATTTGAAAGTATGCTGATTCTGATTCCGAACCTAGCAATGTATGCATCATTGTTGAAGTGATGCCAGGGTTGTCAATACTTTCGATTATACAACCATGTTTAGAGATCTCTATTCACCTGAGAACTGGAATGGGAATAAATTCTCACAAAGATCGATAGTTGAAGTTTTTTCATAATCTGTGTTTGTATCTCTTTTAGTTAGTTTATACTGTTGGTATACATAAGCTTCATTCGGATGTGAAATGCATCGCCAATAGAAATATCAAACTCAATATGCTTGTTGTATTCATTTAAATTATTTTTTGTTTGGTCGTTTGGCAGAAACGACTGACGCTCATAACTTTCAATTTTTCGTTGATCCACTTATTATATAGAAAAATATTCCTAAACAACTACAATTTTCTTATTAACACAAACATTATGACTACTATCAAAACCTAGCCATTTAATTAGCAGCTTATTTCGGCTTCTTTGCAAAACTTTTTCCACTAAGTAGTCTTTATCATATTTAGTCTTAAGCAGTTCTGGCTCATAAAAATACCTTTAATAAGTTCATTTTTTAAATCTTGTATTCAGTATGCCATGGGGTTTGTGTACAATACTTCACACACCTCAAGTACTTCAGTGGACCAATTTGGTGTATATCCTTTTTCAAACAAATTTTTACTTTTACTTATACAAACTTTATCTCCTATTGCAAACTTTAGTTTAGCCATTTTTCTTTCTCCTCCATACATGTTGATTATAATATAACTTTCATTCTTTGCATTTACATTGGTGGGTTCATTCCGATTGTACTGTGAACAGTGTTATTGTATTCACTTATTAATATAGGTAATATAGCCACCGATTTACAGTTTCCCTGCATAGTAAATGTCTTCCACATTTTCTCATTCAATGTTCTATTAAATCTTTCTACAACACTAGCTTTCTTTTCACTGTATGTTGAATAGTGTGTTATATTGTTATTGGTCATTAATGTCTTAAATGATTTATTGTAAAATTCTTTCCCTTTGTCTGTTTGTAAAAGTATGAGTTTGAATCATTCAAAATAGTTTTAAATGTTAATGTAACATTTTCACCAGTTTTATCTTTGATTAGTATTGCCCATGCATATTTGGAAAAAAACATCTATCATGGTTAACATATATTTAAACCCTTTTTTAATTCTGTGTATACCTTTTAAAGATCCAGAATACATCTCAACTAAATCAACATTGCAAAGATCATCAATGCCAAAAGATAGAGCAGTTCTTCTGGGAAAGTTTTTTAAGCATTGGTTTATGAATTTCATTTACAATATCGTTTTTTATTCCCCCACCAGTAAATATCGAGTTAATGTTAACACAACATCTACAAACACATTTAATTCATACTTTGTTATTATTTGTAAGTTCATATGAACTTAGTGTATTCTTCGTACATTTGAGACAGTATACATGTAAATTATCATTGTTAATTTTATTAATTTATATAATAAATGAATGAACAAAAAATTGGAAACAATATAGAGAAGAATATAGAGAGAAGAAGGCAGATAATTGTAAATTTTAAAACTTTTAGATAATGTCGCCAAGATAAATATATAATAAACATAAAAACACTATCAACCATTGATATATGCGGTAGAATATTTGGGAGGAAAAATTGGACACGTAGCACATGAGGATAATTACTTAATAAAAGAACTTCTTCCATTTGTTGTTAAGAATTTAGACTGCCCACAGACACCAACAGAAACATCTTTTGAAAGAAAACTGTTTGGTAAAAGAGGCACCGATGAACGCTATACCGATG
Source organism: Dryococelus australis (assembly GCA_029891345.1). Classification (NCBI taxonomy): domain Eukaryota; kingdom Metazoa; phylum Arthropoda; class Insecta; order Phasmatodea; family Phasmatidae; genus Dryococelus; species Dryococelus australis. The sequence goes on from CM056997.1 coordinate 8,595,105, forward strand.
GCGTTAAACGCATTGCCGATGGCGATGAACATTATGGTGATGGTGGTAACACATTGATGATGTCGATGAAAGCTATGACGAAGCATTAGGGGTTTTGAAAACTGATATCTCAAAGATAACTAACTACAAAACAACATTTATTGATAAGAAAGTAAGAAAGTGGCCGATTTCTTAATTGACTACAAAGATGATGTTTTTTTTGACTAAAGACTGATAAAGGTAGATTTTATATTGGCGATAGTGAAGTAACATTTATCAATGACAAATTTACTGCAAAAGGCTGGACATGCACTGGAACTGTTGGTTTGATGAAATTACTAACTAGTAAGAAAGTAACAGAAAATGACTACACTGCAACCGACTATGAACACTATAGTCGTATCCTAGCAGATACAAGCACAGTTTTTCAAAACAATGATCCAAACTTGGGAACGCCAAAATCGAGTAAAGGGATTAAATGGAAAATTATTGCTAAACTTATTTACCATTCGATTAAAAAGAAACACCCCTCACCTAAAAAAGGTAAATGTATTTAAAAAATATAGAGACTATCCCAAAGAATACATATGCATGGATGATGTTAGGATGCTTATTGATCGACTTCTCGTTATTTATGGCGAAGAGAATGCTGGAAATGATAACTATTACAATGAAAAAGTTGGAATAATGAATATGCTCAACAGCAAGTTTAGTGACTTTGTTGCGAATAATCCAAAAGGTATACCATATCTGATACGAATGTTAAACACAATACCACATACTTTCTGAGAGTCGGAGCATCACGGAAAAGGGTTACTCAATGACATAAAAATTCACTACCTTTTGAGTTGCATGCACCTGGTTATCAGTACTATTTGTGTATTTGGAAAAGAAAATATTTGGCCATGTCTAAGTGTAGGAATGTTAGCAGATGCTAATTAATATTCCACGTAAATCTGTCCTGAATAACAAGGAGATGTACACGTCTTAAATCGATTATATTTATATTCCTAACCTTGGTATCCGCCCAAGTGTAGCCTACTGCAGAGCCATGGAAAACCTCGTGTTCAAGTGAGTGCGAATTTTACAAACAGTAAGTTTGCGTGTTTTGTAAATGTATTTGTAAACCGTTCATATAATTATTGAAATGCACGTGGCCTGAGAAAGCCGCACTTTCTATATTTTTGTAGTGTGTGAATAATACTTAGTTTATTTGTCTATATCGTAAATTCAACGATTGTAAAGTTAACTTCGGTCAAGCGTATGTGTGTGTATTGCTGCATCTATACGAATACGAACATCGATTTATATGAATAGCGTTTTGTTTTTCATTAAAGTTGAAATATTTGAAGTTAAATAATTTTAATGTGATTTCCATACAAGCAAAATTTCCCACTCCACTGCTCCATCAAAATACCTAGTATGCAAAACCAGATGCCACACAGTCGTAAGAACGTCAAAATAATGTCGCCTCGCGAAAGACGTGAATCTAAAGCCTCCCTTCACAGCATCACTGTTTCCTTTTTCACTCGAACCAAAATAAACAGAACCCCAACATATATAACTTGGTAGTTAAAAAATTAATGAATTTGGAATGCCAATCTAGCTATAATATCGTACATTGATTACTGGACGGAAGTTAAATAACATTAGTCTTTCAGTGCCCATCACGACGGGAAACACGAGGAAAGAGGAAAATGCAAGTATGCATTGAACTCAAACATAAAAGGGTAAATTGTGGCCGTGCTACTTTTCTAGAACTTACAGAATGTACCCCACTTACATCAAATAGACTATAAAACAGCCAGCCCTAAAACATTCCAGACTGTAGGCTATTAGGGACCAAAATATAAATTACACAACTATAAGTTTTCTTAAAAAAAAAAAAAAAAAAATGCTGTTACCGCATAACATCACATAACTGTATTTCACATATTTAAACAAAGTAAATATAATACTGGAGGGGAGTTTTGATGTCATACCATAAGGATGCTTATGTTGCGAAGTACACGACTTAACCGCCAAACCACCAACACATGCTGTTAAAGTTGTGAATATTAATAGTAATAGTTATTTATTGAATAAATGTTTACAATTGAGTATTTGTACATTTACGCGCTTGTAATAACATCACACACGTAAAATAGTCTGTATAATGTTGTGCACAATGTTTAATAAGCATGTGTGATGCACGTTTGTAATAGTTATAACCAATCTTTTCATGTTTATTCGTATCGTAAATGTATGTGCAGGGTAATTATAACTGCATACAACACAAACACGTGCTGCTCTGACTTTAGAACTGTACAAGCCTAAGATTATTAAAATTCTACAGATCAGTTTTAAGAATTAACAATTTGGGTCTCTTCAATGGTGGTAATTCTATCATAATTTTTTTGTCCACCTGAAACTCTGATTTATTGCTACTGAAGAATTATGTTTTATTGTGTCCAGGGTAATGTGTCTTTGAGAGTGTCTTGTTGTGTTTTAAGGGTATGTCATCATGAATGTCACCGTGTTTCCCATGTTTGATTTTTTTACTTTAGTAAAAATTATATAATGATAATTTCAGAGTTGTTTGTTCAAGTAGTATTCCTTGCCATTTCTTGTTACATAATTACTGAGTTTCAAAGCTTACTGATTGCAATTCAACTAAGAGAAAGAGAGAATTGAGTATTTTACTAAGTACTCTGAAATAAGTGAGCTAAGTAATATTGAATGTGTGGTGTCATAACACTTCCCCTACCTTCTCCATCCTGGTTCACAGCTAAGCGCCTGGCGCCTGGCGAACTGAATAGTATTCTCTCCCACTCATGCTTACCTGTGTGTAGTCTCTGATCTCGCCAAATATAATTGGTTTTTAATTTTGTGATGTATTTTAATATCTGAGTGATCTGCAGTGTTGGACGAGATAGCACGCTATCAAACTAAAATCCTACGAACCCCGAGCAAATTTAATCATTGTGTTACTCGCAGTTGTCCAAAAGAGGAAAATAGGATGTATTAAAGATATTTACTTTTCTCCCCTTTACACTAAGTTAATGTCTGTCTTGATATATTAAGTGCCACAACAACCTACACTTCACACGAACTCTTACAGAACTTTCACACACTAGAGAAAGTGTCTGCCCAACGTTGTGGCTGGTGTAAGGACGCAACTTTCGTAGATAAAGTAGATCACATTATTAGAAAAGTGGCGCCTTAACGTGGTAGCCCGAGACATATTGTACAGGTGCTAACATAGTACACACAACTACGTGTATGCAGAGTTGTCGAATTACGTGTTTAAGACAAGCACGTATTGGGCGAGGGAAACTGAACGGAGAGAGAGTCAGACGAGCGACATGGAGGAAAAGGGTTCCGAAACCATGAGCTTAGAGGAAACTCCGGTGCGTATTGACGAGGATTGTATGGAAGGCGACAGTATGCACGAGGGTGTGTCACGTATCAATAAAGCTAATAGCGTGGAAAGTCTGGAAGCTGATGCGAACGCTACAGGAGAAGATGATGCTCCTAGAACAAGCCACGTAGCTACTACAAGTTAACCTTCTTGCCATGGACGCTAGCGAGCTCCGTCACATATTGTCCGAATTTAGTACACAGCTTGGGGTACAGTAAAAAGCTGATTCTGACAAGTTTATAGCAGAGTTGAAAGCTGATTCTGATGCTCCATGTGACAGGCTTAGAGCTAATTTGGATGCTAAATTTGTCTAATTTAGGGCATATTTCCTCGCTAATTTTGAGAGTATTAACACAAACATGGACAGTACATTACATAAAACGACATCCTTGAATGCAAAACTTAAGGAGGATGTAAGTTCTAGCAAGGGCAGTGTGACAGACACACTTGACTCATACAACTCCGGAAGTAGAGCCACTTCTACTGGTACATCTGTGAAGAGTGAGCTAGCAGAAGCATACTTTCAACATATTTCGTTCACTGATGAAACAAACATGTCGTCAGTACACACTCACACAAGAATTTCTACAGCTTTAACAAACTTTTTTGTAGAAAGAGAGTGCGATGCCGAGGTACGCACTTGAGAAAACCACGTCATTTCAGACAGATTGGACGTACGAGACACCACAACACACCTACGTCCAGACGAACGGAAGTAAAGAGGAACCGAATAGGCAACCGCCCTAAACCCGCGCGAAGTGAACCGATGAGAATGGAAGGGGCCGTCTAGCTGTCCTGAGATCGCTCGAAAGGAAAAATTGAAGCGGGAATATGCGGACTCCCGGCACGTGAGAACTGACACCGTGTGGGAAAGACATCAGAGGGAGGATGTGAGACCTGAGATAATGAAGAGGCATCACTAGAACCATGGTGTGAGGAAGAACAGATTGGGCTGCAAGAGGAAACGCGGACGAGGGAATCCTGTAAGCGAAGGAAAGACCAGGACGTACCGGAAATCTGCATCCATGTAAACATTACGCAGGACATGTTCTACTACGACGAACGTACGAGGAGTAAAAGGGGAGGTCAACATGATACCCCTTTTGTCACCACCTGCTGAAACACGGAACACATGTCTACAGGTGTGGCTCCCCGAGAAACTTTGCCTGGCAACCCAGTAAGAAACTTGGTGAAAGAATTGCATAATTTGCCTAAACCTGTCGTGTAAAAGGAAAGGGTTACGTTTAAATGATCTCGTTATAAAAAGAACAAACCCCACAAGTGAGCAACGGAATTTTGTAACACGAAAATGTTCCTCCTGTTCGAAGGGCCTTATAAGATTGTGGATATTGTAGATCGCAATTGATATGAGCTCACAGACCTGGATGGAAAACCGGTTGGTAGGTTTAATATTACCCAGCTAAGGCCGTACCGTCCACCGCCAGAGTCAGTTTCAGCGGCTACGCAAGTTCCAGACTCGTAAGAATTTGTTTAATCTACGGGGAAAGTTAGCTACAGAAGACAGGTAGAAGCCAATCAGAACCGACGTTGAAACTGTAGTCAACCTTCGATGTTATAAATCTACTTCGGGTCGTAGTTCTGTGGATTATCCCGTCGCTGCTAGTAAGCTGTACCTAGACTTTGAGACGGCCTGCACGGAGTTTTGCAGTCTCCTTACTCATCAATCGCGACTACGTGAAGTCAAAGAACTTTTCCCGTCTTTGGTTTAAAATATTTTCTGCCTGAAATTATTCACTATTACTACATTTTTACCAACCTAGTTTGTGAAAACTTGAAGAGCTGCTTAGAAGTTTGTTACGACAAACTTTGGTTACCGACACGGAAGTTCACTAGGACATCGGATATAGCTTCGCCGCTTGGAGCCTGTTTTGTTACTAAACTTTGTTGACGTCGCTCCGGATTTTCCGCTGTCTAGATGGCGCTGCGATATGCGGCCACTTCGCATGACCTCCCACTCCTTGGAGGCGGTGCAGGAGTACCAATATGATGTTCATTTGTTTGCTAAATTGGTAACTAATGGAGCTATTTTTTTCCTTGTAATTGTGACGTATTTATTCCCCCATCGCCACTTGAACATTTCCTTTTTTGGTAATAAATTCAGCCATTAGCTGATCATTAATTAATACTCTCTAGGGAGAATTAAACAATTTCCGCTATATATACTGGGAGCGGAGTTGTCTCGAGGTCAGACAGCAGCCTCGAGAGAGCTTCGGAATGCCAATATAAGTATGCCACTAGTTGTCATACCGGCCCTTATGGCGAGATATACTTTAATGTCCTAATAGGCAGAACGTAGGGGGCCATGATGCCCTAAAACAACCTAGTTAGATCTCAATAAAATGCTTTGTTTTATCCTCGGAAAATCTGAATGTAAATGTTAAATCTTTGTAAAATATTTTTTTATGAGATGCCGAATTTTTAATTAAATATGAATCAATAAATAGCGAAATTATGGACAATCTGGGGGAAATGCCCATAAATTGTATACAAGAGATAAACCAAGAAAGTGGTTTAGCATTTTCCCTGAATTCTGGAATATAATCCTTAAAAATGAATGCTAGGGTTCAGGATAGAATATTGTAATTTTGCAAGCTCCCCATTTGAAATCCGTAGGTGTCTTTTCTGGACTTTTCCAGATGAAATTGATTAAATTCGGGAAAATAAAATGGAAATTTTCCAATTGTGGATAAACCACAAAGCATGTTATTAATAGAGAACTATATGAAACATTTCTCATTGTTTTGGAGAAAACATGTTAAATTATATATATATATATATATATATATATATATATATATATATATATATATATATATATATATATATATATATATATATATATATATATATTGGAATTCAATGGCCTTTGGTAACTACAATATGGCCGGAAAATAATTTGTAGCCTTCAGTATAGACTATTATGAAATGCCACATAATATTCTTGCATTTTTTATGGCCTTAGGTAAAATTATAGACAGCCTGAAAATACATTGTAACTTGCAGAATGAAATATTATATGTCAAATAATATTTTTGCAATGCAATGGCCTTTGGTAACCAGAATATGGCCGGAAAATAATATGTAACCTTCAGTATAAACTACTATATGCCACATAATATTCTTGCATTTTCTATGGCTTTAGGTAAAATTGTAGATGGCCTGAAAATACATTGTAACATTCAATATAAAAGAGAGAAATGGCAACTATTAAGACTATAAAGCCAGACTTTTAAATATTATAATTGGAAATTGTGAAATTCATATTTCTGAAAGATATTGGCTGAAACAAAAACTTCACCTTGTATATGAAAAACGTGTCTGAAAAGAAAAAAATAATAATGAAATCAAAACACAGTATCAGAATTCGTGTGTATTGCATTCAGCTCATAGTATATATAATTTTTCCTACTTTAGTGTCCGTCCATGTATTATTCAAGTTAGCTTAACGAGGGTTGTTTTCACCCAGGTGATTGTATTTTTGTTGGATGGTGTTTACAAATCCACTTTTCCGCGTCCTAAGCTCTAGGGCGGAGCATCTTCAAGAGTAATGAATGTTTTGAACGTAGCGAAACGAACTTGGAACATGGAGGAATTAGACTGCGGAACGGGAAGGACAGATGAGACACCGCCGAGTGTTTACATTCCAGCCAGAGCATTTCAAATGATACGTGACAGTTAGCAAAGGTTAGCTCAACTACAAGGATAGCTGGTGCTATATCACGCAGCAAATTCCTACTAGGCACTGATTACAAATGAGCATAAGTTCAGCAAGGCAGAACGCTAAGGTTCATTATCACCGTATGAAAGTTTTAAAAGGAATGACGTAGGTTGACGAGCCAGATTAATGCTGCAAATATTATGTTTGCATTACGATTGAAGCACGATTTACGCCCGGGGCTATATTTCTTGAGCCTTGAGTGTCACCGACATATGTATCTCAATGAAGTGTTTCTTTGAAGTGTACTTGTATCATGTATTTGTTATTAAGGGCATTAGAATAATGCCAGTAACTCCTTGTGTCGTCGATAGTCACGTTTGTTCGATTTGCCCGGAAGAATTATAGTAATACGATGCTATCATTAAGAAAACAAAACGTCATTATGCAACATTCTCACAGCTGTATTGAAGGTAACCGCCATCAGTGTTGTTGCTTGCTGCCATTATCAAGGCAGATAATAGACACGTGCGCATGTAAGCTACTCACTACACAGCATTCTCACAGCTGTATTGAAGGTAACCACATTCAGTGTTGTTGCTTGCTGCCATTATCAAGGTCAAGGTAGATAATAGACATGTGCGCATGTAAGCTACTCACTACACAACATTCTCACAGCTGTATTGAAGGTAACCACCATCAGTCTTGTTGCTTGCTGCCATTATCAAGGTCAAGGTAGATAATAGACACGTTCGCATGTAAGCTACTCACTATGCAACATTCTCACAGCTGTATTGAAGGTAACCACATTCAGTGTTGTTGCTTGCTGCCATTATCAAGGTCAAGGTAGATAATAGACACGTGCGAATGCAAGCTACTCACTATGCAACATTCTCACAGCTGTATTGAAGGTAACCACCATCAGTGTTGTTGCTTACTGCCATTATCAAGGTCAAGGTAGATAATAGACATGTGCGCATGTAAGCTACTCACTGCACCACATTCTCACAGCTGTATTGAAGGTAACCACCATCAGTGTTGTTGCTTGCTGCCAGTATCAAGGTAGATAATAGACATGTGCGCATGTAAGCTACTCACTGCACCACATTCTCACAGCTGTATTGAAGGTAACCACCATCAGTGTTGTTGCTTGCTGCCAGTATCAAGGTAGATACTAGACACGTGCGAATGTAAGCTACACACTACACAGCATTCTCACAGTTGTATTGAAGGTAACCACCATCAGTGTTGTTGCTTACTGCCATTATCAAGGTAGATAATAGACACGTTCGCATGTAAGCTACTCACTATGCAACATTCTCACAGCTGTATTGAAGGTAACCACATTCAGTGTTGTTGCTTGCTGCCATTATCAAGGTCAAGGTACGTAATAGACACGTGCGCATGTAAAGTACTCAGCTAAGCAATGTACCACCTGTATCGTTCCAATAAACCTGCTGACTTTACTAGTGGTTATTCACGTATGAGACTAGCAGTCACGCTCTAAAATGGTTTATAAGGGAATGTAACACGTATTAATATATAATTTACATAAAACACTGCACATAATTACCCTCGTACTAGTGTACAATGGTGTCAACGACATCAGTACTCAGCCGTTTGATGAAAATCCCAACTCGATAAAGGACGTAGGGGAGGAATTTTATTATTTGTGGGGAATAAATGCACTAGGCATTTATAAGGAGTTTATCCTTCTCGGAGTTTTCACGGAATTGAACGACATGTTTTAACCTAGTAGTGTATTTAATGAATTTAATTATTGTTATATTACTAATCTACTTGTCTATTATTATTATTGAAGTTGTATTTATTCCCGGACATTGTTGTTTTCAAGGGTTTTCCTTGCATGGCGCAGTTATTCGAAGTTAATTTATCTTCGCAACGTACTCATTGTTAGGTTTTCACATTGCTGAGACTTTCAAGCGTTGTCACGACAATTGGAATAGATTTTCTTCACATCCGCTCTTTTCCGTTAGATGGACGTTAGGTTCATCTGGTTTTTCAATGTTAGACTCGAGATTTGCTCGGCAATGTACCACATTAAAACATTTTACATTGGCCGACTAAACTCTCCTGTGGAAGTTCTGTGGGACGGTTAACAGTAGGACGTAACAGACTTTTAAAGAAGAACAAAAATGAATTCTTGAGTGTTTTACTTCAAGCAAGAAGAGTGAAAGTGTTTGAAATTGCTAAGATGGTTTGAAAGAAAGCTAGGGTATAAAACAAGTAACTTTACGTTAACACTCTAAAGAATAACATTTAAAACGTCTGCCACATTAACCTGGGGAAGTGCTGACCGACCAAAAACGTTGCTAAACATTTAAAGTGAATTAACGTTGATTGAAACTGTGTAACATGTGAGCCTCCTAACCCGCATGATCGCCGCTAGACTTACCTGCCGATGAACCAACGGAAAACTACATACTTACTACGTTTGATAGCTGCATTCTACACCGGAAGCGACGCGAGCCGATCCACGGTAGAAGCCATCTTGGACTGGACTTGGAGTGCTTGCTTGGCGGGTACTGTCTCTTGTGATCGCCAACTACCAATCGGTGAGCCGATAGCAGTTTCTTTCAAAAGAGTGACTGACCTGTGTTATGATTGGCCATATGTATTGTTCTACTGTATGGTTTGATTTTCTGTTTCAGGAGTAAATTGAAAATGTAATTTTGATTGCACGTTGTATGATAATTTCTACTTTTGTGTGAAAAAAGAAGTGTTCTGTATAATGTTTTTCTTGTGCATGTTCGTGTACATTTGAAAGCTATTAAGTTGTCACCATTGCCGTAACAAGTACTGGAACTTACGAATTAACCTTAAGGTACATCAGTGAACAAACTTCCCTACAGTCAGGCCTTATGCTTTTAAAGCCATAATTATGAGCGTGTGAGCGATTATGTTTAAAAACCTGGCGGGGTATCTGTATAATATTGTGCATTACAGATCTTGTACAGTTTGTTTTCACACTTTTAAAATTACGTATTTATTTACCCTCTGCAACACTGATTACATTAGTACCATCATATTTATATTTTGTCAATAACTTAGTTATTTACTGTGATTGTGCCTCCATATAACAATATTTGCCATTCAAAAATATTTTCAGCAAGGTATTGTAGCACTACAGACGTTTTTATGTTACAGTTACACCTAACCTCAACCTGAGTGTTATCAAAATTTTCATCACACGAAAATATTATTTTATTGTATTATTTTATTTTCTGAGTACATCAGTGTAATTTATTGAGAAAGTTCCTGGTGGAACCGGCGCTGGCCTCCCCAAACCTCCCCTCAAGGTGGCCGATACCTATTAAAAGGTCATACCTGGAGCACTTATTTCTAGCCTTACGTTAGCCCCCGCAAAACCGACGCTAAATCAGCTCTTTGAACTTCAGGGGCCACCGGAACTTTGCAATTTTGAAACCGCCATGCTGTCCGAAAGAGAAAAAACAGAACTGCACTATCTACTTGCACATCCACTAACTAATAGTGTTCCGCGCTTGTCCTTCACTTTTGAATTTATGCATGACGATATCGCCATTAACTGCATTCGCGACCCAGTGCGCCCGAGTTGTAAGGGACTTAGTTCTGGAAGACGCCTGGTAACCAGAAACATCCCCCGCCACCTCGCCCTCGGTCACAAAGCGCGTAGTCAAAACCACACTGCTACTTTGCGAGAACGGTACACTCATGCCAGTCTTGTGATCTGACAGTAAGATCTTTGTCGGCATCATTCCGAGGTTCCATCAGTAAATCTCATTCCTCGCCCTGCACGATCGTCATCATTGTTACTTCCTGGGACATTCTGTGCAGGAAGAGGTTTGTCGTGTCCAGTTATAGTCACAATCGGTGTGTGATTAAGAGAGAATGAGGGGGGGGGGGAGTTGATTCTGTGGCGCTTTCCTTCCCTTTCAGACAGCTCCCAGGCGCTACCCTGGGAATCCTGTAAAAGAATGCTAGCTTTGCAGCATAAAGTAAGTTTGAATGGTGCGGAGGGGGGAGGGGGTTAGCTTCTCCTCGCCTCCGCAAGCTAACTGACAACCAACTGGGTGGCCAAAGTCCCTCACAAGGGACCGATCTACCCCCGCGCTGAGGGAGTAGCGTCCCAGTGATGTAAAATGGCGGTGGCCTTCCCTTTCAGGTTCGTCCATTCTTGAGTTCGGCACAGCAGAGAGGAGGGCCTATGGACTCCTTTTCGATCCCCCTCGCCCCGTGTTCATCCTCCATCAACTGTCTTCCCCAGGCGGAAGTACTTGTCTTATCCGCGCGATCTTATGACAGGATGTCAGTCGGGTCTGGAGGACTAGTACCTGACCACTGTATATCCCATGAAGGGCTTCCTGTAATCGAATGTACGCCTCCCGTATGTACGGACAGCATCCTTGAGGATCTCGGATTCTTCGAATATTTCCCCTCTGCCCTAGTAGCAAGTAGATGTAAAAGGCCAATCCTGGCGCAGCACGATTTTTCTGATCATTTTAACCAAAAAATACAACGAAAATAGCATCAGCTTTTACTTGCTATTTGTAACGAAAGTACAGGAAAAAATTAAAAACTCAAAATCTGAAATTTAGTGAAAAAAAACGCTTAAAAAAATCAAACAAACTTAAGTTAAAAACAAGAAAATTGGTCGTTTTCAAGCAGTTTTTCACACTGCTAGAAACAGTCATTTTTTGTTTAAAAAACAAGCAACTTTCATTGAAAAACAAGCAACTTAATTCTAAAAACACACAAATTTTACAACATTTCACAAAAGGGTCGTGCAAAAATTTCAATGCTATAAAAATCAGCAATTTACACCAAAAGTGCAAAAAAATAGCGTTAAATATTTCCGGCTATTTGTAATGAAAGTGAAAGAAAAAAATAAAAAATCGAAATCTGAAATTCGATGAAAAACTATCAAAATCAAGCGAATTTAAACTAAAGACAAGCAAATTATGCAGAAACCAAATGAAATACTATCTTATTATTCTTTACATTTTATATTCGAGGCTCTACATTTTTTTTAAATTTCTATTTGCTCTAGATTTTCACCAATTTCTCGAAGTTCATATTTATCGTCAATGTTATCTAAGATCGATAATTGTAAGCTTTGAAAATTTGAACGAAATTTGCGAACCATATTTTTAAGGTTTGCAGATGCATTATCTAATCTATAGGAAGGAACTTTTGACCCGCTATCATCTTTTAAAATGTTTGTCAAACTGCAAGGTAACACAGGCATTTTTAGTTTCATTTATAAGGAAAATAAATATATTTAGAATTATGAAAATTATATTTTATTTGATCAAAAATTGTAAAAGTTTTAAAAGCAACCACTCGACTATACGCTCAAAAAATGTATTTAAACTATCGGAACAATTTGTTGATTCCTCCATTTAATAATATTAAAAATTTATATATCTTCAGTAATTCTTTCTTTCAAATAATCGTAAGTAAGATTCCTTCGGCTAATTAAAACAACATTACAAATGGTACCTGCTTCTTCAAAATTTTTATTAAAATCAACACAAATTTTTATATTTGTTTTTCTTTTAACTGCAGTGGTTTTTCTGTATGAACAATCAACAACATATAAAGGCCTTCCCCCCAAAATGAATAGTAATTAATATCACCATCAATGTTTACAGTTGCTTTATAATAAAGTTCATTATTTCTATACTCGGTATCTAGTTTGGTTATTGAATTTCTAAAATCAATATAAGTAAAATATCATTTCTTCCGTTTTTAACATAAATGTTTCTCAAATTACAGTGATCAAACATAGTAGTGGGTTTATGCTGTTCAGCACGATTTCTTCTATTAGATTGAAAACCTACAATTACAAAATCAGGCATGTCAATTTATAAATTATTAAACTGATCTTTTATATCAAAGATGAAAACATTTATTCCTTTAGGAACTACTTTTTCTAAAAATTGCCTATAATCAAAACTAACAGGTAGTTTTTGGATCTTTGTACTTTTTTTCTTTAATTGCAATGGCTGTGTAAGATTCATATTCAACAAGAGGCCACATTATTTCTAATTTTTCAATAATGATTTTACCGGGATCAGGACGATGTTTCGTAATGTTATCATCTTTATCGAAAGTTTCATAAAGAAATAAACCGTTGTTATCAGATGAATTAGGAAAAAAAGTAATTTCATAGCCATCTTTCCAGTAAATTCCATAATTATCTCGAATAAAACCAAACAGATATCTCAGCGGAAACATTATTTGATTTTTTTAAAGACAAGAATCATTTATAACCTCTTTTGTTACGTTTTCATTAGAAACAGATTTATCTCGCTATAGATTATCAACACCAGTAAATGCTAAATAATCTTGTTCACTTGGTGATCTTAATAAAGCATTCATTATTGTTGTTGTTATACCCGGATTACCAACAGCTTCAATAATGTTTCCATGTTTTGAGATTTATACTCTAGAAAATTGGAAAGTAAAAAAATTTGAACAAACATCAATATTGTCTTCTTCAGCATATTTTACCTCATCTCCAACCTTATCTCTCTTTAATAAACTAAATTGTTCATAAACATAAGCATCATTCGGAAAAGAAAAGCAATCTCCTATAGGAATATCGAATTCTATTCTATTATTGTAAACATTTTAATTCCCCTTAGTTTGATCAGTAGGAGGAAAATTCTGCCTCTCGAAGCTCTCAATATTTCTATAACTCATTTATAAGTAAAAAATGTATATATAAAGGTTAGAATCGAAGAGAGTTTCTAGAGTTGAATTACTCATTAAAAGACAAAAGAATATGAAAAAATAAGAATAAAAAGTAATCATTAATTGACGAATTACAAAATATTAGTAAAAAAGTAGAAAAAGTAAGCGAAGAAGATAAACATTTAGTAACAACACTAGTTCCTGTTGCAATAAAAAATTTAGACTGTCCACCAACACCAGAAGAAACATCGTTTGAAAGAGAATAATTCTCAGAACAAAAATCTCCTAATTCGGTAGAGCAAATAGGTATTATTCCATTAAAAGATTTGCCACCTCTATCAGGTGTTTCTACTATAAATTTCGGAAAAGAAATTTCAAAAAGAATAAATGTTATTAATTAGAAATTTGGTTTACATGGAGTTGGGGAAAATTTTTACATTAGTGATACACAGGCAACGATAAATAATAATACATTACTTGTTAAGGATAAAGAATATTTTTTAACATCAGGACTTTGTAATTTGCTAACAGAAAATTCACCAGAAGCTCTTATGGGTAAATACACTGTTAATGATTATGAAAATTACGCAGAAATCGTTAAAACAACCAATGCTGCATTCCAACAATATAATAATTTAAAAAAAAAACCTACTTCGAGTGTAGGTTGGAAGTATAAGCATATAATAAAACTATTTATGAAGTGTATATAAAACCATACTTAGAATCAACAGCAAATATGCCAGAAAAAAATAACTTCTACAAATTCTCCTAGATTTGGAGAAGGTAAAAAAAATACAACAATTTGCCAAAAGAATATGTTTGGATGGATGATGTTAGAAAATTGGTTGATAGATTATTAGTTATTCACAGTGAGAAAATGCTGGAATTATAAATTATTACAACGAAAAAGTAACTATAATGAATATGCTAAACAATAGATTTTCTGATTTTGTTGTCAATAATCCAAAAGGAATTCCGTATCTAATAAGAGTTTTAAATGTAATTCCGCATTCATTTTTGGAATTCTGAACATCATGGCAAAGGCATGATGATCTGGGCATTAAATAATTTAAATTTACCCGAAATGCATTTGCCAGGATATAATTATTATGGATCATTTACAAAATTGAATGAAAAATTAGAAACGGGTGACAGGAATAAATAAACTAGATGTAGCATGCAAATATCACGATATTGCTTACAGAGATCATACAGATTTAGAATCTGGACATATTGCTGATAAAATTTTACAAAGAGAAGGTAAATAAATCATGTTAGATAAAAATACTCCAATTGGAGAAAAAATTGCTTCTGCTGTTGTTGCCTCAACTATGTTTACAAAAAGAAAATTACGTCGGGGAATTAAAATGTTTTATTCATTATATATATTTTTTACCTATAAATGAAGATAAAAAGTATAACTTTCGATATACCCATTGATCAATTAAGAGATTTTAGTATAGATAAATTTTTAACAAAAGATGAACTTGAGCAAAAGAAAAAATTGAAAGAAATGAAAGGCTTCTTATTAGCTTTGTTATTAACAATACTCAAAAAGAAACAAAAAAAAAAAAAACTCTAAGTGGTTTACACCATGGAGGAATTATTCCCCTCGTACTTGTTGCTTTAAGTGCACGCTGTGGTTTAGCTGCCATTTATAATTCTTTTGAACAAAAGAAAAAGTAAAGAAAATTAGAAGAACAAAAAAGACATAATTTAGCAATGGAAAACAAGCCTGGAAGCGGATTAAAAAGAGGAAGGCCAAAAAAATTTTGCACCACTATCTAATATTGATATCGAAAATACGTAAAAATATTAAATATATTTTGCATTTCAGAAGTGTTTATATGATTGATAAACTATTTATAAATATGCACAAAAATGAATGACTGGTAAATTTTGACATTTCAAAAAATCCAGGAACTCATTGGGTTTGTTATTTCAAAGAAAACAGCTATGTATACTATTTAGACTAATTTGGAGGCAATATTCCTAGTAAATAAATTATTTACTTTAAAAACAGAAATGTTTATTACAATTATGATCGAACCCAGAATTTTAATTCAGTTATATGTGGACATCAATGTTTAATTGTTTTGCGCCTTTTTTTTCGAGAGGATTTAAGTTTTCATGGTATAATTTATATGTTATTAAATTACAGATATATTTGGGAAACCATTAATCAAATCTTTAAATAAAAATTTTGACAATAATGCTTATTCTTTAAAAACATGTGTAGATTCACAATGCAATTAGAGTGTTTCTGCTTTACAAAGTAAACTAAGCACTTGTTTTGATTATACACAATCTTATGTTTCTTTTTTAGGGCATAGAATTGTTTATATAGATGCTCCTGTGGATGGTAATGATGCGGTCAATAAAAGAATTCTTGATTAAAAAATAGCCGATAAATTTCAAAATTTAACTTGGAAACTGTGAAAAATTGCATAGCATTAATTAACTCGAAAGCTGAAGAATAATCATATATATATACATATAATTTACCTGTAAGGTGGGATAAAAGTAATAACAATTTTCACTTAGATAATAATATAATTTTCTTTCTTTTTTATGGATTGTACTGTTTATAAAATAACTACTACTAATCTTATTTGTTCTGATACTGTGATTGTTATTAAGGGAACTACAAAAATAGATTACAGTAAGCCTTTTGATGTTTACAGAGGTGATACTTTATCTTTTAAAATCAGAAAAGAGAAAATATCTAATTATAAAGATGGGGTGAAAACTACAATAGGCAAAATCGTAAAATATAAAGAATTATTATTATTTTTTTTTACTATTGAAAGGAGAACACTTGTTGCTTGAAGTGTAAGATGGTCACCAAAAATAATACTATAAAAACTGAAAATACTAAAAATGGGCGTCTAGTTCAGGAAAGTATACTTTCAATATGTAATTCTAATAAATCAGCATTAAAAATATAAATTTTGCCCACTGTGAGAGAGGGAATAATTAATGAATTATATAAGCCAGCGAGAAGAAATTTTCCAAGAATAAAAGTAATTTCGTATGATATTGATTATATATGGCAAATTGATCATGTAGAGATTAATGATGGTAATTTGAAAGGAATATCACATATAAATAATGGATACAAACATATTATGGCAATTATTGATGTTTTTTCTTCAAATTTGCATTTGATGTACATATTAAAGATAAAACAGCTAAAAATGTAGTAATTGCTTTAGAATCTATATTGATGAAAAGAAAATTGCGTAATATTCAAAGTGATAATGGGTCCGAATATTATAATAAAATATTTAATGAACTTATGCAAAAATATAATATCAATTATTTTCTTCTTTTAGTGAATGGAAAGCAAATGTTATTGAAAGATTTAATTGCACAATGAAAAATAACACGTGGAAAGAGATTTGCTTTGAATGGAAATTATAAGTGGGTCAGTATATTAGATGAATTAGTAAAATAATAAAAACAATAAAAAACATAGCACTATTGGCATGAAGCCAATTCAAGGTTAATAAAAAAAATGAAAAAGCTTTAATATCGCCATATGTGTTTACTGAACCAAAACTGCAAGCTAAATACAAAGTTGGCGACATCGTTCGTGTAAGCAAACTAAAGAAAATGTTCGAGGAGGGTTATACTGCTAATTGGTCAACAAAGTTGTTTACTATTTGTAAAGTTTAAAATTATTACGTGCCTACTTACAAATTAATAGATACCACAGGAAAAGAAATAGAAGGCATTTTTTATGAATTTGAAATTATGAAAACAGACTATCCTAATGAATATTTGGTCGAAAAAGTTTTAAAAACTAAAGTGATAAAATTCATGTAAAATCGTTAGGTTTTGATAGTTCGCATAACTCTTGGATTAATAAAACAGATGATTTGTAAAATTTAAATATTTTTTTAAATTATCTAGTTCGAACGCAAAAAAAGTAACACACATTGTTTTAACGGATGTTTTGATGTTCGTTAAAAAATTTGTTTTAACATTCATTTTTTACGTTCATTTTAACGTTCATTTTAATAATCATTTTAATGTAAACCTATTTTCAAAGATTTTAAAATTTAATAAAGTCCTTGATCTTTTTTCTGTACTTTCAGTATTCATTATTCAACTCAAATCTATTGTATTAATGCCATAATATTAGTTCCAACATTTTGCAAAAGTCTCTTTAAATTTTTCACTTGGCATATATCCACCAACAAAATCATTATAAATTTGCTTTAAATTAGTATCATCATGTCTAAATATACAACAAAAAATTTGTGTTATCTTTACCCATTGTATAGGTATTTTTGAATATGTTTAAGCTAAATATAATACACCTAAATTTTTATGTCTTCCTCTAGTGAAATAATCGCTAACAATATCTTGGTCAACTAAAATAACATCATCAAATATAACTAGAGAATCATGTTGACATTGATCTAAAGGAGTCATTATATCATTATTATTTTTAAAAGTATGCCATTTTTCTTTAACTTTAAAGTTTTTGGATAGTATATTAAAATAATTTTGTAACTCAATATATTTTGGTTGATTTAAACTTTTTGAACAAACATACAATTTATTGAAATTTATCCATCCTACATTATAAATAGAATTTATCATCGAATTAGTTTTTCCACATTGCTGGACCTGCTATTATAGCCCTCGTATTGTCAGGCAGTAATTCACCATTCTTTTTAATTTCGGAATTATCTTCATGAATTAAAATACCCGACACCCCATTTAACTTTCTTCATTTAATACGTTGATTTTTGTAATAAATGGATAGTAAAGTATTTAAATTAAAAAATAATAGCTCTATTTTAAAGAGAGAAAAAAAGCTGTAGTAGCTGATGAGTTCCACGTGTAAGGATGCAACTTTCGTAGACAAAATAGATCACATTATTATTATCCGAAATGAAGTTGATATAATTTAATGACAGAACACTGTTTATATAAATAAGTGCATTTGAGATTTTCGTATAATTTTTCTAACCAATTTGTAATGCAATTGGGTTCTATTCAAATTGTTTAAAGTATTTTTTCATGTAAAATTTAATGTTTTTTTTTTAAATAAAGATGTAAATAAACACATTCATCGCCGTTAACGATGTGAATTTCAACAGTTGTATAGGTGTAGGGTAGGTCAATTTTGGGCACATGCACAAAATATGGAAAATCTTTACTTCGTCATCAGTCTCCGGTGCATACCAGCTGCAAAGTAACTATCCGTTTTCACGAATAATCTCACAACGAATCCGTCAGCTTAAAGGTGCATCGTAGTGGACACATCCCTCTTTGGTTAGCATTCTCCTAAGGCATGCAAGATGCATCCCTCCACTGCCAAAGTGTGCGACACTCGCATCTACTGCCGCGGTCACTGCTGCACCCTTCAGTTATGCAACGAGGAAGCTATTTATTGTTATTTACTTGTTTTTGAATTTTTTATTAACATTTTGACTACTTTCTGTAAACAGAATTGAAGTTTTCTTTCTATGAAAACGTTTTTGCAAGCACATGCTGTACAAACGTTAATTTTAGTGTAAGTTAAATCACCAATACGTATTAACTACAATATTGCTGGAGTTACGTAAAATTTCTAATCATCAGAATTAAGTAATTTTTTTTTTCCTATTTTTAAATCAACCAAAACTTCGTTTTCCAATGCAAATAAATTGCCTACAAATTTTGTTTACATTAAAATTCTTTTCACAATAAAATGATTAGCATAATATGAAAAGAAACGCTTCCACGCCATATCAGGATATAGTAATACAGTGCGCTAGGAGAACAAACTTACATGATGGTTCCACTTCCTTAATAGTGCGATGAACCCCCCCCCCCCCCCCAACCCCTCGGGTGCGATACGGGCGACACTAACACGCACGCCTAGTGCCTCATCGCTCCTACGCGCAAGGCGTGCAGTGTTACCGCCGTGATGCTGCACTGTGCATATTGATAATGTAACCGCGGTACTTTAGACGCCATGAAAGCCCACAGTTAAACTACGCCCGTATCTTTGTACTTTTCTCTTGCCGCTTCAGGAAACTACATAGACAAGCTTTAAAAATTCGATATTTGACGATTTTCACGAACTTTTTTCTCCATGGATATACTTAATATGTTAAAGTTAAAAACAGGGAGGCATAGATAATTGTTTTTTTACCTTCTCTAGCGAAAAGTCGTATTTACAGAACATAAATTTACCGAGATATGCGAATACGCACAAACAACGATTTCACAAAAAATGTTTCAATGCACACTCATCTTAATATAGCTATGTTCAGTTACGGGTGCAACGACTATAGGGCGTAAAAACGTAGGAGCATGCATATATTTCCTAGAATTCAGCAACAGTACATCTATATGTCGCAAAACCGAACAGCAAGGTTGCTTCGACCAAATTTGGTACAACGTTTATACAATACAGTTTGTTTAAGATTTTATAACACCGTGTTCTGTCCTGGTTACAGTGCAAATTTCATACGATCCACGTACGCACAATATTATATTGATTTTTACTAGTATCGAGTGTAAACAAACGTAACGTAACTGAAAACTTGGGTTCGACAGTTGCCATGACATTTCGAGAACTAGTGTTGAGGGATCGAGCATAATAAAATATTCGCTTCACCTGGACAGTAACACGATGTAGAAGAGCGATCAGGCCACAATTATTTCTCTCCTCTGAAATGGTCGTGTCCATGCACATAACTTTATGAATTTTGAGGGTAAAGACTGCTTTCAGTACTGGCAACGAGCTAAGAAAATTAGTTTACTCATTATTATGTTGTTAAAAGTGTGCTTTCCGAACGGACCACTACTGAAATGAGATTTTTTGAATTATTATTTTACGCACATTTGCGAAGAATTGGCAAGATCTTTAACATAATAACGTTGGCAAAATTTTACACATGGTTCACATGACCAACGCCTTAACGTAGTTGCTAGGTCTTTGGCATTTATCCATTATTCAAAGTGGCAGCAGAAAACTTCGACGCCCAAATAGAAAAATTCTTCAGGAGTTTCAATATCCATGCAATAGTAAACTATATGTTTCATAACTAGAAAATTACACTATTCGCTTCGCTGGTAAAACATGACTGATTCTTTTTAGAAGGACAACTGAAAGTGACTTTTATGATATCCTCGTTTGGAACGTGGCTTATGTATACACCGAGATCATCATTACTATACAAAATGAAGACTTTTACATACAGTAATACGTAGCAAAGACTAGTGAGCTACGAGGCACATCGAAGTCAATTATGTGCCAACTGTAACTTGCTACCTGGATTAACGAGGACTTCGAATAAATTAATTTAAATAAAACACTATTTTCAGCGATCGATCAGTGGCATTCGCGTATGCCTTTCAGTCATTTATGCGCCTCTTTTATTGCCCATTTAGATTTCACATTCCCTAACAACATTTAGAACGCCACAGAAAAGCATTTTTATACTTTCTTTCTTCGTTCTTAATTGTTACGCTAGCCTCTGAGTTTCTTTCCACTCGTTAAACTTATATTTCCTTCGTGCACTCTAATTCGGCATAGCCGCATTTATTTGTATAATTCTGTATTTTCTGTAACGTCCAATGTAAAACTTCCATTCTGCTTAGGGGGGAAAAAAGCAGTATTAACTGTATTGAGTTAACTAATTGAAATGTTGCTTTTCCTTCATTTGACACGTGAAAGAGTTGCATTCTCCAACTTCAAGCCATGAAAAACTTACCAAAATGTGGTTTATCAACGTGCATGCTCAAATTAACAAGAACCATTGCCTTGTGTGGTTCCACCAAACCCGACAGTTTTCGAGGAATCCATTCGCAACTCTCAAAACCAGTAGATACCTTGCCCGCATACGTAGTCAACAGGCATCACATTTGAGGTGATCGGCAGTCGCATGGAGGACGTACATTGACGCACAAACCATGAAGACCACGTCGGGGGACTGCAAACGGAATGGAACATATGAAGCATGCGTGAAAAGCGTACGTTCTTCCGTGTTCGTCTGTCGACCTGTGTCGACGAGTGCGGACATTTGTGGGTATTTGTGACGTATCACACACAATCAACACGTAAATGCGCTACTGGACATTGTCGTCCCATATTTTTATTGTGGAGTTTCCCTTACATACACGACACACTCTTAGGATCAGGCTGGTTAAATGGGGGCACCTCTGCGTGTTTATACCCGTTTAGTATGGAAATGACTATGGAACCGTATAATATGTGTGACATGACAGCAAAATATCTGGCTTGATACTATAGTCTATTCGCGATTTCTTCACACTTTTTGAATCAAACCTTTGAAAAATCATTCCATATGTGACGTGTTTAGTTACTTCCTAAATGTGCCCTGTATCACAAGCGTTTAATACCTCTGTTAAAATTGCATTATCTTAATCATTCATTTATAACAAATGCGAAGGAAATCAGTGAGAAAACATGTGTGTTGGTAGTGTAATATTTCAGAATATTACAGGACGAAAAGGGTTTTCGTTTGATTAACATGTTAGCATTTAAATTTTTTATTATATTTGTTTGCATTTCAATTGAATGTTATATACATACATTTGTGAAAACTATGATAAATTAGATCATCCTTCCATTCAGTTTAACATTTGCTATTCAAAAATTCTCTTTGGAGTTATGTTACTTTTGTCTGAGTGACCTAGGGAAACATTGAAAAATATCTGAAAGTCAAATATAATAATCAAGAAAAAGAAATTTTTGAATTTCTGGAATAATTATCGCTGCATGTAGTTAAAATGTTTTACAGTTTTTCACGCTGAATGTTAATAGCGTTATCCAGTATTCTGAAGATATTATTTTTAATTACAAGAAGAGTTGGGTATAATGACGTGTCGAGATGAACTGTTGAAGTGATTCTGCAACTGTAGAATTCGATCCAGAGCTATCTACTGGAGTTTAGAGCCCATGGTGAGATGGCCAATATGCAGGATGGACTTCATTTGACATTTTCTGTCCCAGCTCTCTTCGATGCAGACTTGTAAGGTTAACTCCACCCATTTATATTTCTTCAGTGGAACTGTAAGAAAGCTTATGTCCTACTTCAGCCCTGTGTCCCAGAGGTCCCATTATGAGAGTACGTGTAGTTCTGGACTAGCTGGCAAATTTTGAATATTTCCTTAACAGTGGAAACAGCTGCTTTTAAATTTTAACAACAAAGACTAACACCAAATATTTATTAACTGTTTTCCAAATTTGAAATAATTGAAATACTTATATATTCTTCTAATCACATATTGTAAAGAAGGATGCAGAGAGTATTTAATGTTAATCTTTCAAATTCTGATACCAGTCCAAAGTGAGCAGCACCTTAATTTCTATTTTCTCGTTGATTCATGTTCTATCTCCTTAAATTTTCATTAAATTTACATAATTCCTTTGTTATTTTCTTTATTAGTCGTAACATATTAATTAAGGTCTCTTAAAATAAAGGGTTGGTGTTTTTTTTTTGTGGAATAATCTGATTTGAAAGTGTTGATTTTTGTATATTCAGAGTCATATGTCTTCTTTTAGATATTTACTCTTGGCGCCCATATGTCGTGTGGATGTAATTTTACTCGTTATATTTTCTATAATAATTCCTCAAAATAACAACCATATATAATTAATAAAACCTTGCTTAAAGTAGCACCTAGTAAGTTATAGTTCCCATGGAGACTATCATTACAACTGAGTGCGCACGAACTCGGCGCGTCGTCCTATAGTGTAATTTTCTAGACTTTGTTAAGCTTAGTTTGCATACGAGGCGGAGGAACATCGTGGAAGTAGAACTTTATCAATGGTTCAGAAAAGTGGAAAGTAACCGACAATAGATTATAGTAAAGTTTCAAGCTCGGTTGATTTAGGCCATCAGTATATGTCTAGTTGTTAAGACGTACACAGGTTTCTGGTCCTGTTATGTATTTGTCGAGACTATTCAGTTGGGTCATAGCATCTTCATACTACACTCTTCACACGTTCTGAAGGAAATAACGCGAACTACAAGAAGAAATGTGCTGCATGGAGAAACGAGCGCTTTTCGTTTCTTAACTGGCATTTCTATAGTTTCCTAAAAAAAAAAAAAAAATAAGTAAAAATATGTTTAGAATTCTGCAGGAGCTTATAACGTTGCGGATTTCAGCGGTTATATTTACCATTAGTCACAGATATTATAAATATATGTGATTATAGAGTATCTGCTTATGTTGCCAATTCATTTAATATACTATCCAGATTCAGATTTATTAGTTAAACAAAATACAGTTTAATCTGCGGTTATTTTAATAGTTTATTGCCATAGATACCATGTGCAAGTATTTGATTTGTTTGTAGATGATATTCAGTATTATAATTTTGTTTGTCATTATTAATTTATTCCCTAGAGGGTAGGAATAATTAAAGGTTTACTAAAAAAAATGCAGGAAAGAAAATATACTAGACGTCTTTCGTCTCGCCTTTGCTGGTTGGCGGAGGGATGTGACGTAATGATTTGGGGAAATTACTATAATAGATTGAACAAGATTTTAAAGTTTCATAATGATAATGGGTAAAGAGTAATATTTATTTATTTTGTGTTGAGAAGATGTACGTTGTTAAATTTGTTTGAGAATAAGAGTGAATTATTTGTTGTTAGAGAGGAGATGAACGAGAATATAAAATAGGTGAAAAGAATTACGACTTAGTAATTCCCACATAGATATTACCACTGAAATCATGTCTGCATATTTTATTTGAACTGAAATATTACAACTAGCTACCCATACGTGTAACTGAAGCACGAACATAGAGAACATCTAGAACTTCAGAAGCTGAGAACTTCAGCAACGAGCAGAACACCGGGAAGGAGATTCAGCTACATTTCAAGACGTCGTGGGAGCTGATATGCGGTGCCCCGAGGTATGCTGAGAACGTCGGAAATATGTTGACAAAAGTTGTACGTATTTTACACACCGAGGGATTTCGCGGAAACAACTCGCTGGGAACGAAAGAGTTAAAGGAAGAAGGAAAAAAATATATAAATATTTGTGTTTTACAGGTTGGAAGAAAAAAGTTTGTAAGTACCTGTGTGGCAAAATTTTGGTTTAAGTTTTAGTCAAACGCCATGGAAAAAATGTTAGGGTTATTATTTGAAAAAATTGAAGCTATGCAAAAATATATGCAAACATATAAAGTGTGTAGCGAAGTCATACATAAAGAAATGCAAACGGCCAGAGAGGATAGTGACGTCATTAGGAAATGATTGCAAACCGGTAATGAGATTATAAAGGAAGAAATTAAAATGGATTGTGATAGTTTGGAAAAAACAATTTGAAAAGTAGTGAATAAAATCACAAGGCACGGGAAAAATTTTAGATTATACAAATATTGAACAGAATGGAGTTAGAGTAAATTGAGTAGAGTAGTGTAGAAAGGGCAATTCTAATTTTTCTTGTAAATAATGGGAACCAGAACAATGTCGGCACGGCACAAGGGTAAAATAATATTGACATCATGGAGAAGGTAGCGGCAGTTGGGGGGGGGGGGGATAAACCGGTACAAACATACAAAATTGGCGAAAATTGTAAGAAAAGCGGTTTGGTAAGATTTGAATATATTTACAAGGCAAAAAGTCCGGAAAATGGTAAAAAAGAAAAGATCACTGGAAGGTAGGTGGTCAAAAGAGACAAACATATTCAGAACTAAAGTAAGATAGAAGGAGATGGTATGGACAAAGGTGTCATAAGTATATAAGATACGGAGGGCAAAGGGAAATAAAGATATGAAGGAAAATACTATTGGTGGGACTACGAAAATAAACAAACGATTCAAAAGAGTGCTAGGGTAAAAAATGGGGGGGGGGGGGAGAAATTAAGGAAAATGAAAAGAGATGAAATACCATATGAGGAAGGTAGTGAGGAAGAAAGAAGAAAAAAGGGGGCGAAATTTGAAAAGGGTTGAAAGTAAAAGAACAAGAAAGAAAAACAAATTGAGAAAAACAGACTGTACTCAAATTGGTATATAAAATTATGTACAATTTTTGTTTATTCAAAATTTCAATAAACCTAATATACAGTAAATAGCAATAAATATAAATATGAGTGGAATAAAAGTTACGGTAGGCTTATTTGAGTGCTTGTTCACAGCTATATTTTAGGTTTATATAACAAAAAATGAGCGACACAAGTTGCGCGTTTAATTTTAATGTCGCTTTTTCGTTGGACTGTCTATTCTTTCGTTATTCGAACTGAGACCGTCCTTTTAAAGAAATAACCCAACACGTATCATTAAGAACTATCATTAATTCCGGCGTGTTTAAACCGTAATAATGCTGACCTAAATAATGTTATGGGCCTAAACTGTGAATATTCGTACGAAATGGTTTTTGAAATAGACCTAAGACAGAATTCTTTGAAAAGTTGTAAACAGTAAACAACACATTTTACAGGTATAAAAGTAGAAGTCAGATTTCAATGTTTATTTTTAGGTGTAGCGAAAATATACGAACACATGTACACACACAATGGCATGTGAACATTGATTTTTACAGATGCTACACGACAGTCACATGGCAATGTTTGTTTACATTTGGCGGAAGGATACGAAACGGGCTTGCAAGTAGATATTTAGCAGGGCTCCGAGAAAGTTGCTTTCAATGGGGAATGGACTATATATGGCTGCAAGCAATAAACAAAGTGACTTTGTTTATTCGATTGAAACTAATAATTAAAGCACAAGTAAGTTTATCTAAAGTTCAGAGGGTAACAAAGAAGATCGTAACATGCGTAAAAAATAAAATGCAATAAGTTTTATAAGAATAAACCAAAACTTGATGCTGGAGCGATCCGACAATTGACTTCAGGCGGCGGCCATGCAGTACGAATATTTCCTTGGAAATAATCAAAATTTATAGCTTTTGTTTTTTATACACTGATTATTTGGTGTGCAATTACTAAATATTAAGATATAATACCAAGAAAGATGTGGTTTTCAGTATATAGATAAGGTATATCTAAATTATACCAACAAACTTCAACCGCAGGTTAGACATCCTGTGTGTGTATAACTTATGTACATATATACAAATATATGTTTAGAAAAATATATATTTAAATATATATGTTAATATATATTTAAATATGTATATATTGTGTATATTTAAATATATATGTTCATATATATCTAAATGTAAATGTTATATATATATAACTACACACACAAGTATTTAAATATATATTCATGCACATATCTATACATACAGCTAGTTGTGTGTAAAAGTATTCTTAATTTAGAACATTTATTTTAAAAAAAGACTGCACCATATCTATGTTGTTTACCTTATAAATGTACCCTGTAAATGATGTTTTATACATTAAATATTTTTTGTAAGCTGTATTATTCTTGCATATAAAACAATTCAGCGACCCGATATAAATTATGCGTAATTTATAGCATAGAGACAGCAATCTTGATAACCCTCCTCCCTATCATATTTTAATTTTTTTTACAGAAAATTACTTGAAGCCCCTCCAAAATTCGTGGTAATTACGATTATTAATAATCATATCTAACATATCCTGGTATTATTTTTCCGATCTTCGAAAAGCCCCTATTCTTTTGAATTACCGTTCCAAATTTCATTGCGCCTGCGCAATATCATTGATTTTATTGGTGCACGATCGTCGTGGTGCGAATGACAGCCAATCGCATGCAAAGGTCTGGTCAATTGCTGGTGAAAGTTAAAAGTTGGCCAACTCTGCCGCAACAGCACCGGACTGGCACCAGCACTGACATCACAGCAGGTAAGCCAATCAGAATTCAGAATGGCACCGACCAGCAATCCACCAGGTCATTGTAGTAGGGCCTTAACCACCTCCTCAAACTGCACCCATCAAATTCATAGGTGCTGCTAAAGCCCACAAACTCAGTATCCCAGGGTAGCGCCTGGGATCTGTTCGCAAAACTGATTTTTATGTACCTTTTCCCTGCCTGCGCAGTGATAAGGGGAGCTGGTGAAGTTAATTGAATTGAGTCAACGCGGAATTATAAGTTCAGGACTTTTATTGTGCTGTCACGATTCCCTGAGGGACTAGCGACAGTTTGCTATGAATAATTCCAAAAGAAGTTAATTATAACGATTAAATGTTACTTTCCCATGACTGGAGTGGCTTAGATAGAGTTCTGGTTGTATTACAATTATTTGTGAATTATATTTAACACATATTACTTACAATAATTACGATCACAATTTTAGCACAACTTTATTTCCCGTCTTTTTGTATTAGCTATTTATATGACGTTGGAGAGAAATGAGAGTGGTTTGTCTCAATTCCACAGAGCAAGAGCATGAGAGAGCACGAAGCAGTGCTCTCGCCAGGTTGTGTGAACGGGTGCTCTCTCAAGAGAGTACGTATTTTTAAAATTGATACACTGCCTTATGCATAGCTGTGTACGTTACTGGCATGGTGGCATAGTTGTCAGTCATCCAGACAAGCTTATGTAGATAGGCCTACATGAAAATGGTGGAGGTGTACCTACTAAATGAGGAGGAGTAGCCAGAGTTTTCACAAATCTCCAGTGCAAACGCATCAAACATTATGACTTCAGTTTTAATACAGATCAGTAACTTACTGAGAGGACAAGAGCAGTCAGAAATTGAGTTTGTGTTCATGTGAAACCAGCAGTTTACGTACCAGAACATTCACACACAGTCATTCTTGTACAAGTAGCGAGCATCTCCCACTAGACAACAACAGTGACATTTGTTTCAGAAACACCTATGACTTCATTGGTGCATGTGATACTTTTCAACTGCTGTGGTAAATTCCAAGTATGAATGCATATGGTAAGGAAAGAGAGAAATTGGTGTGCCTCATCACAGGTTGTATTCTGTCTTGCCTCTTGTACAGCCGTGGAGATTGTCTGCAGTGGATCCTAGTGTCACGCACGAGTCATGTTACCTACACAGGATAACAAACCAACCAGTCAGAATCATATTCAGCTCTCATTGGTGCAACACTAGCTTTGAAGATAGGGCATGTCCAGTAACTGTTAGAATACACGTGATGTGTCGATACAGTCCCTGTGTGTTTGTGGCATCAGCACAGTATGAGCTAAGCTCGGCTGTCTATGTAGGTACTGCGTCTCTGTCTTCACTGAGTGTAGTTATTGTTCCAGACGATGGCTGAAATCACAGCAGTGAAGCAGCAGCCATGCGGCATAACATTTTCAGTGATTAAGAAAGAATTGCACGAGTCTAAAGTAAGTGCTGTTTTATCCAACCTCTGTGTTCGTTTTTAGATGTGCCTTCTTGTTTAGAATATTTTCAGTCTGTTGATATATTTTATAAAGAACATTGACAAAGGGGAAATAACAAAACATACTACTTACAAGTCATTTTTGTAGTGATAAAGAATGTCTGATCAAATTCCAAAATTGTTATAAATGTCTATGGTTAAAAACAAGAGTGGAGCAGAAAATTTTAAAAATTCACGTTAGCATTAACTCATTCAGAATCATACAGTAGGCCTAGTGCACAAAAGACCAGTACTGTATACACTGTGCGTAAAATAAGTGGACAGCTTCGAGATAATTAAAATTTGTGAATATGTGTACCTCCCTCTCCCACCCCTTCCTGCCTGTAAGTGTACCCCTTCCACCCCTTCACACTCCTGTGCTGTGATTTGCCAAATGCATACGTCCTGTCCCCTACCCCTCCCCCTTTCAGTGAAGTGTGCTATGATTGGCTGTCTGCTGTGGGCAGGGTTACTCCTCCCTGCTAAAGGGTTACTCCTCATTTCCCCTCCTTCCCCTGTGAGGTATGCTCTGATTGGCTGTTGGTAGAGGCAGCAAAACTGGCACAAGGGACATTTGGGAGTATAGATGTTCACCTTTTGGTGTTCGGCAAGCAATGAGGTGTGGAGTAGGCTAAGCAATGAGGTGTGGAGTAGGCTAAGCAAGGAGGTGTGGAGTAGGCTAAGCAAGGAGGTGTGGAGTAGGCTAAGCAAGGAGGTGGGTAGGGGGAGGTGAGGTAACCGACGAGAGTAATAAGCACTGTCACTACTGAATAAAAAATTGAGTTCAGTGTAGACTTGTTTTTATTCATATTGTTCATACACATCAATGTGCCAATGAAATGGTTATCTCAGTCATGACAAGCCAATTCCGCTTGGGTGCTACCCAGCCCGTAATTAACCTAGCGCACACGTAAATGGATAATCTCACCAAGGTGCATGAAAGCACAGCCTTCACAAGGGAAGGGGGCCGACAGCCACTAGGGTGGACTGACGGTTTTTCCCTGAAGACACGACACTGTGAATTACAAATAAAAATCCTTAATACACATTGACACGCACGATTACTCAGCATCACTAACGCAAACTCGTCGGGGCTCGCCCTCCAGCATATGGTTAGTGTGGTGATGGCCTACACACAGAGCCAGCTAGGACGGGAATAATTACACCGTACACTAATTACACAATTACATAAACCCTTGAATGATACATGAAATAAAATGGGACATGAGATGAATATTCACAATAAACACACACACATGTGTGAAAACAAGCTTAGGTGGCGCGGATGCCGCTGGATGAAGTTCGTAGCGGACCACGTAATGCAGGTGAAAGTGCGATATTCCTGCGTGGAAATGGCAAACTAAATTCAAATAAAATACTATTCGTGTTGAGCAAGTGATTCTCTTTACGATTAGAGTCGTTACAGGCTTGTAACATGTCTGATGGCGGTGAAATCAAACATTACACTGACTGCATGGTCAAGTACAAAACGCATCAATTTACATGAGAAATACATTGAATCCTGAATGAAACTGACATAGAACCCTGAAATAAATGATTGCACATACAATGTTATATAAATAAGCTCTTAAAACGCAATTATGGCGTATACAAAGACTTGGCTTCAGTCAGCCACGTGGTTATACGTGATGTTGCCGTAAAATATTCAAACTCGAAAATTACCCTCAAATACTAATATAAAAATAAAGCTCTTAAAATTGAGTGTAGCAATTATGCAGAAGTTACACTGAAATGCCATAAACATAGGCAGATGGCGTCTGATTCAAAATGTGCAGGTCGTGTGACCTCTCCGACATCTTTCTCCTCCTCCTCCTCGATTAAGTTAAAAATACCACAAGGGTGTAAGAATTAGTAAAGCGGAAGCATAATGCTGGGGAAAAGGTCTGGCAAAAATGTACGCAAGCAAAGATTAACCGGTAAACTACATGGACTATGGAAACCTAAATCGGTGAATAAAAGTTGTAGTGCGCACGTGACAATGTCTTACCTTGCCAGATCTCCTCGACAGACTGTCCAGATACAAGCGTCGCACGGACCTATCATGGCCGCCTACGTGGTTCACATAAGCTGAAGTGCTATGCACGCCGAGTGAAATATTTTATATTGAAAATAAAATGGCACAAATTAAATTAGATATTGTTATACATTTCTATAACTTTATTCTGAATTTTAGTATTATTTTAATGTCTCTTTGTGATGGCATTCATGCCAGAATATTAAGTGTTGTTAATCTCAGTGACGCGGGCACTTTGAATATTCATAACCAAACAATATAAATTACTACAAACACTTTAAAATATTTTAAGACATATTAAACACTGTAAAGATAATATAACACATTTTACCCTGAAATTAACATTTATAGGAAAGTTCAAAATTATCTGCCTATGCGCACGTGCGGAACACGTGATACTTGAGCGCCCTCATGGGTTCTAGCGTCACTGGTTGTTAGGCGGCGTCAATATTAACATGGCGCTCATGACGCACAGGAGAAATATGTATGGGTACGACTGTTCCTTCCTTGGCATTGTCTCAAACGTTTCATCAACAATATTCATATCTTTGTCTACTACAAATTAAACATTAATTGAAATAGTATTGAGCTCCGCAAAGTGTTTGATTTCATTTAACACCACAGGAGTCGTCAATCTTTGCGCATTTAGGATCTCGTGATGATCTGGATACGAAGTTGATCTGCTGACATTGATTGAGGTAGGAAATAAACTGGCTACTACGGTGTAAAGGAAACACTCGTATTCCTAGAACTGTACATTGGTGCAGGCTTGCTGATTGGCAATGAACTTAGGTATGTTTATGTGAGACGTGAATGGTCTGTATTGCGATACGTGGATAGTCGTGTGCAAAATCAGTTGCATCCCCTAGCCGCTGCCCCTAGTACTAAACTCGCTGAGTTTTGTAGTGAGGTGAGTAACAATATTTTCATCATAAATGTCGCCAACGTCGGACGAATGGAGGACGGGAATGGCTTTAGTCTGGAAATAGAAAGTTTCCCTTAACGTCTTCTTTAGCTGCAGTATTCTTAAAAGGTTTTAGCAGCAGCGGAAACATTAATTTTGAAAGGCCTGGGTGCAGATGACATTAAGTCCAGAACAGATCCTTGCACCTCGAGTAAAAGTTTGAAACATTCACATCATTATCTACTTGATCATTTTTAATCCGTGCTTCAATGAGTCAGTGACTGAACGCCGTATCCAAAAGGATGCTTAGCAAGTCTGGCGACAAAGATTCATCAGGGGACGAGGACGAGTTGGAACTTGAATATGATTCTGAATCGCTCGTATCAGATTCCGAAGAATCTGACCCAGACCTAACGTGCCGACATTTTGCATTTGGGCACCTCGACATACCTACTCTTTCCCCTACTCATCTACTGAAACTGCAAAAAGGCACGATCTGAAACAAAAAGAGAAAAATTAATTATAGACATATGCAATGACAAAATATAGACCTGAAAGAAAAAGACAAATAAAAATATGTGTACCTAACAACATGTAACTAACCCTTTAAGTTAACATTGTAAGTCTCTAACTTATTAATTTTGCCCTGAAGGAGCCTCGAGTCCCTACCAGGGATGCTCCACAACCTAATGATTTAACCAACTTCTCTATTTGAGCACCCCCGCCACTATAATGTTTAAACTTTGAATTTAAAGAAATATTTAAGAATTAAAATCCAGTTTAAAATGTTTTAAGAACATGTAAGAAATAATCCAAAATATTAAAAAACTTATTGAAAAGTTAAAACACGTTTGCAAAGTGTGATAAAAGAACGAGCTACAAACATTTTGATAATGATTTGAAAAATTAAAAAAAGTTAGACAAAAATATTTAAAAGGCATTAAGAATATTTAAAATTGTGATAAGAACCGGTAAGAAATATTAGAAAAGATTAAAAATATATTTAAAACACAATAAAAAAGTTTAAAAAAATGTTTTTAAGAAATATTATAAATTACTTTCAAAAAATATTACAAAGTCTATTTACTAACATTTCTTTGCGCAGTAGAGAACTAGCACCGATGGTCTATCGCTCTTGTTTACCAGAGGCTTGTCCAATGATCCCCCGGTAAACCCAGACTCTAAAACACTGGTAGACTTAGCATACAACATGGAGCGTGAGATGTATTCAGCGCAGGTGCCTGGTCCGGATGGTCATAGCATCTGGTAGGGGAAGCCACAGTTTGTGTAAACAGAGGGGGCCTCGGCCCATTTCGAACAGAATTCTCGGGAAAATCTCGTAGCGGTTTTTACCCTGCAACATTTTTCAAGACACCAAATGATAACATCACATAGCATTCATTTAAAAACTGCAAACTGTAATCAAAAGGTTCTATATTTTTAATTCTTTACTTTACTCCTTTTGTTTCAATTTCCTACGAACTGAAATTATAATTTACGTGTCGCTCACATGCTGTGTGTTACTACTTTTTTTGATATAGATCACGTGTTCGTGTTACTAGTTTAGAATATTTACTTACCATTTTTTAAATGTTGATTACGTGTCACAAAACCACACTTTATGTCACCAAACAATTTTAACATCAAGTAAAATTTACGTTTCACAAAACAAAATATTAGTAAATCGGAATGTTCACATTTCGTGATACATGCCAATTTTTAATGATAACTTTTATTAAAACTTAGATTATATATTATAAATTGGTATTTTTGTACTGTTAGTTTAAACCATTTCAAAATGTTATCTCACAAAGTGAACCCTAGTAAAAATTAATATTGTCTTCACACACTGTTATTTCTTTTTAAATGGAATTTAATAATTATTGTCTTTTTTTTTATACTAGTAGAGTTAAGTGTTGGTTTCAAACACACTTAATATTTTTCTAATTAAATATAAGTAGTATTAAATGTTGGTTTCAAGCACACTGTTAAATACATTAAAGCAATAGTTAATTTCTTCCATAACATTAAAAAGCAGGCATTTGGAAAAGGTATTTTAAGGCAGAGAAATACAAAATTACATTTTGAAGCTATTTGTTATGATATATAAAAATATGTACACAAAACATGAATCTGTTGCATTTTCACATACAAGATGACCCCACACTTTTTGACAGTACACATTGAGATACATACACACATTTGACATTAAACATTTTGATTATACATGTACATACACTTCGAAAATTAAACATTTTACTTACATAATGACATACACTTTGACATACTTGAGATACATTACACGTTTAACTTTGACGCAGTCGGGTGAGACACGGAGACAAACTAATACACTTATACTTACTGGTAATTTGGGCGCCAGCTGTGGTTCCTACACACCGCACTTTGAGACTCAGGGATCTCAGGGCTGCTGTGGGTTCTGTGTGTCCATCTCACCCGTGCGTACTTATGATACACTTTTCATTACTAAACATGTCACTTTCAAACACTGATGAGGAGCTGAGCTCTGACACTACAAGAATACAAAAATTTACATGGGCAAGACTGGATTTATTGTAGCCAAGTTACATCTCTTGCCAAAAATGAGTTTTATGATTACCTGGGACGTGACTAGCCAGTTCCGGTGGGCGATTCCGCCAGCACGTTACTCAACTTGGGCACTCCTAGATGGATGATTTCTCTACGGTGTCTGAGAACTCAAGTCTCCACAAGGAAAGGGGTCTATAGCCGCTAGGGTGGACTAAAGATTTTTCCTGGAGACAGGACATGGAGTATGAAAATGAACACTACCACGTGCATATATTCTCGTCACTAACGCCTACTCGTCGGGACATGTCCCCGAACCACGTGATGTGTGGCGATGGTCAGTACACATAGCGGGTTAGGATGGAAAATAATACCGCCGTACAAAAATACATAAATATCACTGGGTGAACATGGGACACGACATGAATAGGTAAAATAAACACGCAGTTGCGTGCAATCAGTATTGAATGGTGCGGATGTCGCTGGATGAAGTTCTTAGCGGGCCATGTGTGGCGATGTAAAATGCATTATTTCTTCTGAAATTTCGTAAATTGTGACCGGCCAAAGTGAGAAATGTGTTAGAAAAATTGTTTCCTTGCAGATGCGAGCAAACAAAAGCTCTTAGCACGCCTGATGGCGGAAAAATCCAAACATATGAAGTGATCGCGTAGTCATACACAAAAGCATCAAACATGAAAAGATGCAAAAACCCTGAATGAAACAATACATATAACCCTGAGATAAATTACGATGCACATGAAATTACAAGAATTTGCCCTCTAAACGTGTGAATGGTACAGATATGGACTTGGTGGTAGCTAACCACGTGGTAGTGAGCAATATGGCCGTAAAACAATTAAACATGACAAAAACCCTGAAAGAAGCACATACAAATATCACCCTCAATATTGCTCGTCACAATTAAGCACAAGTTAACAACAACAAAAAGCCCTTAACATGGGCGGATGGCGCCTGATACATAAGTTGCGCGGGCCTCGTGGCCTCTCCGACATGATCTCCTCTCATCACGTTTAAGTTTCAAAAAGCCACAAGGGCGATAAATAATTATTCAAGCGGATAACATTACGCTGGGGATGTCGAGCAAAACATACGCGAAGCAAAGGTTAACCAGTATACTACATGAAACTATGAAAATCTAACTCAGTGTAAACATATGAAGTGCATACGTGACAGCGTCTTACCTCGCCAGTTCTCCTAGGACGACTGTCCAGATGTAGGGGTCGTGCCATGGCTGCCTACGGGGTTCACGCAAGCGGAAGTGCTATGCATACAGAGTCAAATTATTGTATTTAAATAAAAATGGCACAAAAGTAATTTCAATACAGTTTTACAAATATAATTTGGCTGCAATTTTGGTATATTTTCAATGTCTTTGAAAGGCGTCTTAGCCTGAGTGATACTGTCCAGGTCTTTGGCGCTACGCGGACTTTGAATTTGAAAATCAAACATGGCACAATATTTAAGAAATGACATATTAAACTATAAAACACATTTTTACCCTGAAAAGATAAGACAAAACATACTGAAAATAATTATCCAGTTTTGGGGATGTCCGTGCAGCGGTACTGAACCACGTGTTATTGAGGGCGGCGAGTACCTGCCGTCTTGGTCTGCCTGCGGCTGGTTCTTAGCCAGCGTCAACTTACAAACTGTTCACAAAGTCACTCAAAACTGATTTAATATATTTCATTACAGTAGCATGAATATCTGATTTCTCAGAAGTTTCACATAACACATTTTTTTTCCTTCTATCTGGTTGTTGCCCCCCCCCCCCCAACCCATATATCTGAGTAGGCACGTCCTTACTGCATTCGGGCGAATGTAATACAATATTTTCAACGAAATCTGGGAATGTTTCCAGGTAGTATGTGTGAGTAGACATCGTCTACACTTTCTGGTAAAGAGGTAGATGGGATCATATACTGTGCATATATTCATGTCTGAACATTGAATTTACTCGTGACTCTTTTAATTTCCTAACAGAAATGAAATATGGAAACACACGTTTCTGTGCGTTCTCTCAAATATCTGCTAGACCAGTAGGAATATACAACAGTAGATTTCCCTGGAGTAACGCAAACATACGGGTTGGCAGGGTGGAAGTAAGTAATTGTTACGCTATGAAAGCCAACTCTCGACAGACACTAATTTTGTATTCCCATACATTACAAAAACCATTTAAAGAACTTTGTAATATTAATTCTACAATTAAACTTCTCAATACAAATACATGAAAAATTGATTTCATTCTCTACAATTTTAAACTACGTACAAGAACTTTGCGCAAGACAAGTTAGTCATCCATTATATAGTCATTCACAGTCAGTACAAAGGAAAACAAATTTTAAACTTGGGACATTTAGTACCTGTTACATGAAACCAGATTCATACATAAATGAGAAACTGTAATTCACAGAATGCAATCTTAAGTTAGTACTTGCCTCTAAACTTCATTCTGGAATCGTATTGGCAACCACATACGAGAGCTATTACATACGGATAAAAATGAGAGACTTCCTTGTTCAAAAATAAAGGTGTGGATATCTCCATCGCATACTTCCTTCCAGTGGACGGTAATCCCGCAGTCTGGCTGATCAAGTTGATAGCTGATTACTCCATTTCCCCGTTCTTACATAATCACTTCGCTATAACTAGCGAGTAATTAAATTCTGCAACGTACATGGTAAGTCACTGTCGGTCTGCCGGTACTGCACAGCATAATCTTGAGGAAAGCAATCTTCGCAAGCTATGCCTTCACCGAATCTAACACCTTAGTAGGAACTGAAAGTCAGAATGCTAAGTCAAGAGAGTGTTATGATATAAACCATCAATAGGGAGAAAGAGACCATTTAAATATAAGTATTAGAAGTTATAAGACTTAAAATAAAGATATTTTTATTGTATCATTAAGTGCCGCAGTCTTAAGAGAATAGCCTAAGGGCCAGAGGGAAGTCTTAGAAGGATAATAAGGAACGGGACTTACCAACACTGAAGCCGCGTCTGTTTGCTTGCTGCTGAGGGAGAGAGGATTAAATCCACTGCTAGTAGTCCTCAAACCACCTTCCCACAGTTTGGAGCCCTGTCCACATTTCTCGCCCCACTCCTTCTACCGCTTCCCCCCTTGGTTGTGACCTTGTTCATTGGTGGAGTTTGCCTTAAGATTGCTGATACCTTTCACCACTTTGTAGAATTGCAGTTTATATACATTTTAATCACTTTTATTATTGTTTTTCATTTGACTTTAGTTAAAATCCCTAGTTTCATTTGTCATTGAGTGTAATAGTCTAAATTTTTCCTTTTATGCCATGTGTATAAGTAAGGGCTTTATCATTTTAATTCGGGGCTGTATTTCAGTTCTTTTCTGTATTACGTTGCACTTTCGAGTTCCCAGGGTCCGAGTGAGGTTGCACAACTTTTGAGATTACATTTTTTTCAGATTCTTTTTGATGTTCTCACGTCGTCAGCAATTTTTGTTCTGAAGCCCTTGCAGTGATGTAATTTTCAGCCAATAGGTGGTCACAAGCCCTGGCCAAAAGTTATTTTTAGATTTGTTTCGAGGAATGGGGAGAGCTGTGCGTGGCGAGCCCTGTACTCGTCCACATAACATCAGCTACCTTTGAGGAGAAGACTTTGTCGGAACTACTTCATCCACACACACAAGCCCCAACGGTCTTAAACTCTTTTTTCTCTTAAGCACCCTTCGTTCAAGTACTTCTCGATTTCACCTTTCTACAAAATTCTTTCCGCAGGTGTGGGAGGCCGCAGGCGTCAAGGGGGAAGGCTCTTTTCCTCCCCCTTGCCTTTGCAATTGTTCTCACTAGGTGAGCTTTTTTACTAGAACTTTGTTTTAAATGCTACTGTGATGTTGTAAACCTGTAAAGTTGTACAGTCTGTTGTACAGTTGTACAGTTTGGGTCTGTGTGTATGTAAGACTGTGTTAGGCCTTCAATAATGAAACTTGATCATATTCCAAAATGGAAGTACATTCTTCTTATTTCGTGAAAATCACGGTGCCAACATTTATGTAAGTAAACTAACTGAGTTAGTATGGACAGTACTGTGGGAGTGCAGGAAACTGACTTTTGCAACGTTACAACTTTGACTAGTCAGCTGGACCCACATTTTGGTCCTACTTTGGCGGTTTGTCTAGCTTGTTTAGACTTTTGAAAATACAGCTCTGTTTTTGAAAATGGTTTATAAACAGTGTACTGCCCTCTTTTCGGGTCTATGCATGTGGCTTTCATGTTGCACAAGATTGTGTTACGAAGATAGCAAAGTGTAATATCCCTTCGTAAGTCGATTTTTGAAGATGGCCTTATCTCTAGAGTCCGGGTGTTTGAAATATGGGTGCTGACAAAGTATTTAAGTGACTGTTCATGCTGGATTGAAACATCTTGGAAATGGAACATATTGGAGTTTTTTTCTTATGATAGCCTTGATGTGGGTGAAGATAGGGGGACGGCAGTCTGAGGAAGGATGTACTGAAGTTGTTGGAATAAAATTTCTACTTGATGAATAATGGTTGTAGGAAGTAAGTCAGGTTGTGCTTTGCATTCCAGAAGAGAGAAGTTGACGTGATTCAGGCAGGGCATAATTCGTGTGGGGCTGGCCGTGGACAGTTCCTTCTTGTAACTGCAGTGTTGTAGTAGAAAAGTATAATATTTGGTGGTCCGCAATTAGAGTTTAGGTGAGGATGTAAGGTAAAAGGTTGTGGAAGAACATGAAAAAAATGCCTATTACATTAATGTGGGAAGACAGAAAATGAAAAAAAAAATAGTTTCTAATTAGTAACAATTAATATATACAGTAGTAATAATCAATTAAGTTTGACATCAAAGTGTGTTAACAGAGTAAATAGACTCTACATATTTTGGCATTCACAAGGGTAACATGTAACGTGTAATGTATTTTTCACTTTCTTCGAACTAGTTTAGTTAAAGTATTAAACACCTAATGACTACCTTTTAATTAAAGTTTCACAATTGGAGTCCGTGTAACTTATACATATTTGAAATTATATCAAAAATAGTGGTTTAACTTTGTTTTTTTACCCCACATATTTTGTAATCTATAGAGTACACATTATGTACTGTTTTAAATAATTGCCTATTTATCTGATAAGCTTATGTGACAAATATGGTTAGCAATAACAATACATTTCATTCTTTAGTCTTACTGGTAACATGTTAGAGTTAGGTTATTATAGGTACAAGTACATACATAATATATACTTGTTTCTAATCTTATATGTACTGTAATGTCTTATGTAATGCCACTGATATAGATGATCCTTGTGATGTAATGCAAAACCACATTCAAATTATGTTTATAAACTACCACGATGAGATAGTCAGATATGAAATATACAATGAGAATTTCTCTGATTTTTTTATAGAAAAGATGTTTCATACAGTCGCGTAATGAAGTAACACGAAGCCACGTGTCAATATAGCCAGGATATTAATATAGTTTATGCACGTTAGCTCACAGAACTACATACACGTAACATGCCTGCAGTACATGTGTCACACAATGCCAAGTGCCCTGCCATTGGTATCAGTTGCTCGTGATAGTGTTATAGGCCTATTCCAAGCAGTATTAACATAAAATATGAGCAGACAGGATATTACCATGTAGCACTGAACAGAAAATACGTGGCAACGTGTGGAACAAAGGTAGTGTAATATTGAACTGTTTGTGTAACCATACTCTCCCATAGGCTTAGAA
This sequence comes from Dryococelus australis, assembly GCA_029891345.1. Classification (NCBI taxonomy): domain Eukaryota; kingdom Metazoa; phylum Arthropoda; class Insecta; order Phasmatodea; family Phasmatidae; genus Dryococelus; species Dryococelus australis. The sequence goes on from CM056997.1 coordinate 8,635,363, forward strand.
AACTGTGCGAAATAAAATCATGTGTTAAGATCGTGTTTTAGATTGAGTATATTGTTGGCAAAATTTATTACAATTGAGCAGTGTGATAGTAGAATATTCCTCCCCTGTGGAAAACTTATACCGACCCCTTGCAGTCTCGGGAACCAGACGTTCGATGCGAATAACATTCTCCTTAGATAACCACACTTACTTGAGACCAGTGACCATTTGTCACACTCTGAAAATTATGCAACTTACTTTCCATAAGGACATGCAAAAATTATGCAGAACTGGGTTATCAGTGAAGGCGAGGAAGTGGAAACAATTATTCATTCAAATAAGAAAGTATGTCAGACTACATAAAATTTCCAGCCAAATTATTTTATTTTTAATTCAGTTTCTTTCATTTAATTTATATGTATTCTGTATGTAAATGAAGCTAATTCAACGACTAAAAGGCAATAGCAGAAGGTTTATGAAAAACATTCAAACTAGCATTGCAGATAGGAAGTGGTCAGACGGTCGTTAACAATACCCTTAGGCAAAGGTAAACTGGCGTGACGTGTCAGTTTGTCACTTTAAAAAATCACTGAATGAAAACGTCTGCAATTATTTCTTGCAAAATTAAACTTGACTCAGCAAAGTGGTAGAACAATAAAAACTCTCTCTCTCGGGTTAAATTATGGTTAATATATGCTGGTTCTTAGCTGTTAAAAACGCAGTGCCAACATGGCGTTGTATAGAATTTTCTATTACAAATGGCCAGTCTCTTAGGCTTATAAGATGTGTAGACTGAACTCCTAGAAAAACTAGTAGTGTAGAAAAATAGTTTACTTGTAGGACGATACCATTCATGGTAGAAAGTAGGACAGGATCTCAGGAAAATGTAGAGTAGTGTTCATACTTGGTAGAATTAAGGTGTTTCTTAACCAGTTTTACAGCTCACGGAGGTCACAACGTCCGACTAGTTAACCTAAGGTCCTTAGCAGCTGCTTGCTATACGGAGGGGCTTACAGAACACTTCTCTACACAGAAACAAAACAATATTTACCAAGTAAGCTGTAGAAACTAACAACATCCTAACCAAGTACTTAAAAAGCCTACACTACGTCAAACTTCTGGACGTGTGTCTTGACTTAGGTCTTAACCCGTTGAAAGATGGAAGCAGAGAGAGTGATCTCCTAACTGAAACTACCCGCCTTGCCCTACGCGATTACGGTAGCCGATGGGGATGCAGGGTTTAAACCTGCTAACCAATCGGAAGGCTTCCAACTCAAACAGCTAATCTGACACACTCATAACGGCCTAATTCCCTGTGTCAAAGAGTTACGGGTCTCGTAGAAGGTAATAAAAATAACACAATAAATTCCCTGAAACAATTACAATGGTGTGAGGCCAAGAAAATAAATGAAAATAATTAATTATCAATTAAAATACAAACAAAAATCAAATCTAGCTATCTAATGAATTTAAACATAAATTATTGCCATAATAACATAAAATCCTAAAGATACAAAAATTAATAAAAATAAGTAAAAATGAAACATGTGGAAATTGTATGCAAATTACAGTGTTTGACATAGGCAGTGTAGAATATGTAAAAATATACGTAGATTATATTAATGAATGCAGAAATTGCAAAAGTTTATGTTACATCCTGGAAGTATAAAAGTGTTGATGAAAAAATTATGGATGATAGAATTTCTTAAGTAAGTTTTTGTCAATTTGTGCCATTCCTAACAGCATTGGTTGTTTTTCATCGCAGTGGTATTGTTAGTGTGTGTTGAGTACAAGTATTCCTTAAGAGAACTGACTAGAATGGATATTATTGTTTATTACCTAACTCCTAACTGGACAGTACTGCTTTTTGAAGAACACGACACACCAGCTTGCTACAAACAAATTCCCTTGGAAAGAGAATTAAAGCTAACGTGGCTTATTGTCGGCAGGATTTCAGTGAATAAATGAGTATTGTTTTTGGATATATACATGATTAAATGTTTGCAAATTACTCATCAATATAGGTAAAATATATATGCATTAATGTTTTTTTTTTTCTGTAAACAGGGTTGGGCAAATTATACTGAGTTCCTCAGACTTATTTGACCATTATGTATGATTCATGCAGTAACTTGGTGAGATTTCTAATTCTTTCTGGTGGTGTTCCACCGAGGTTGGCAGCTCCGTCACCTTATTCGCATATGTAACAAATTGTATTATGTTGTTTCTTGTGGTGGTGTTATGTTTCAGGTGGAGGTCAAAGACAAAATTGACATACTTGAAGAAGGAATAGAAAATAAGACAAGTTCTGGACCAGCTGCTGTACTGTACTGTGGACTGATGCACACAGTAGTAATAACCATGTGAGAGCGGAGACTTCCTTCAGAATAGTTTTCTTATTACAGCCTGTAAGTTTTAATGTTTCCTGTCAGAAACCAATCAGTTCGAAATTTTTGTATTTTACACTGTATTTCCCTAGCACAAGGCACGTGAGTGACCCAGAGGAACAATTAAAATACAATCAAAACTCAAAATTGTGATCTCTTGCATTTCCCAGGAAAATAATAGAAGGAGTCTGAATTTAGATAGATCCTGACCCACTCACACCCCCCATGGAAAGAAATGCATTGAGATTTTAATTTGACAATTTTTGCATTGTTTTAGCAGCAAGATTGCATGCTGTATTTGTTAAATATAGTCAGTTAGTTCCCATAAATTGACCGGTGAGATCTACATGTTTGTAAGAACAAATTTGACTCCTTTTGACAAAATGTCAAAATTGGGCCTCGCAACCACAGAGCAGAGCTTTGACTGCTTTCCTTGTAAATCTGCTTTTATCTGGTGTTATCAGGATATTCTACCAGCTTTTGTTAATTATCTTGAATTTGCTTTCATTAAGTATAGTTTATTATGGGTGCCTTTTGAGTAGGTACTCTTCAGTGAAACATAATTATTGGTTTTGTGTAAACCACTTTGAAAAATATTTTTATCTGCTCTTTATGGTAACTTGTTTTGAAACGCAGCAAAAGTTTTACATTCCCAAGTTTAAGTTGGTTTGTTTCTGGAAACATGAATTAGTCTGCAAATAAATTATTTCATAATAGGGGTAAATCATGTGATATTGGTGAAGCAATGTTCCACAGATGGTCATACAATACGGTGTGTTTAGGAGATGTGATTAGGATTAGAAACAAGTTTGTGTTTTATAAATAGTGTATTTTTTAACATTTAGGCTGGAATTAATAGTCTGAAGCTTGTTTGGCAAATAAGCTATACTTCGTGAAGTCGTGTTTCTTCTTCAAGCGCTCCTTATCTGACGAATGAATTCATAAATTGTGACTTGACGAAGTAATTATTGTATAAGCACTACTTATTTGGACCAAGTTGTGCTTGGTGAAGTATGGGAATAAGTATCTGTATAATATCAGTACCAACATCACATAGATAAATTTGCCACTTTATTTACAGCAGTCATCCAGGCAAAATGATTTTGTACGTTAGTTTATGTTCTTAATTTCTCACTGCTGTTTTAAATAATTTAATTTGTTTCACCGCACATTTAAGATTAACATAATTGTATGTGTAACAAAACCATGTATGTTTCATATGTTATGTAATAATTTTTTCGGAAGTTTGTTAGCCGTACTGAAAAAAAAATAATTTGTTTACATGCACACTTAACAAATATATAAATGATGTGTGTATTCATCCGAATGACATTTCAGTAGGGATGTGCAAGTACCCGAAATTTCGAGTACAATCTCGAGTTTTGCAATTACTCGACTCGAGATTGTATCATTTTCTCAAGCAAGAAAAATTCGAATTTTTTGGGGGAGAAAGTGCATATTGCAATTTCGTCCAGAAGAATACAAGAAAGAAATCCTCGTTTTATATGCATCATAAAATAAACGACTTCTGGCCTGATAGCGGGCAAAGTTTGGGAATTTTCCATTGGTGCATATACCGAATTATTATCGCTTCGTGTGCACTCGGTAACATTCGCCACACAGCTTCGTGCCACCTTTTACGCATACGTGAAAGAAAATGCGAGCATTGCCTATTTTTAGAGTCCCGGAAAATTCGCAAATGCGAAATAACCATTATAAAATCTGAAAAGTTGTACTATTCACTATAAAAAGCTAAATTGTTGTGATTTAGCAATAAGTGAGAAAAACTTGCACCAAATTCTTCACAAATGTCTTTCACTGGGATAGTTTTCAACGTAAATAAAATATTGATTTTTTTTAAATTAAAAATTATTTCCGACGGTATTTGTATTGACGGAAAACATAACGTAAACGATGGCTTTTTTCGGACGTCAAAGATGTTAGACATGCAAGCAGCACTCAGCCCAAAGTGGCTCGCCATGTCAAACCTAGCGCTAGCAGTGTCACTCTTGATGAAAACTGTGTACGTAATGAACGAGTGCATAGCGAAACGGTTCAAAGTTATTGTCGTGTAGGAACATCTTGGGCATGAAGATGTGTAGGAAATGACCCTATTTCATTTTGTGTTGTGTAGGAACATCTTCAACGTGTAGACGTGAAGCCATTAGCGCGTTTTTATTTTGTGTCTTGTTTTGTTTTGTTGCATCCATGAGATCTTTTTTCAATACATAGCTGTACAAAGATATTGGACAAGTCAAATTACAGTAGACGAATAAAGCCTCCTGCCAATAGAATTGAAGCGGCACAGAAAAATGAGTATTTATTTTAAAATATAATTTCCAAAAGTTGTAGAAGTAAACAAGTGACCTTAGTTGTATATAATGTTTTACGAGAAGTCAATAAATAGGCCTATGTAAAGTAAAAAGAAAAAAAAAAGTATTTTATTGTTCATTAGAATAATACTACAATTTTGTTTGAATTGAATAATTAATTTCCCCAACTGTAATTTTTTTCCGTGCGATTATTAGACAGTGAACTTACGTGTTGATTTTATTGCTGTACAATATTAGATTTTAAAATTTGATTTGGGAATAATTTAATGTACACTTTATAATATGGTTCAGGTAATTCATTAAACTATATTGTTAAATACTCTTAATTAATAAGAAAATGCTGTAATTGTTTCATGTCCATTTGTGTGAAGTGGACTGCTAGTAGTTTTATATTGACAGTGTTATTAATAATTGTACAAACTCGCTCGTGTTTGACTCGAAAGATCTCAGCTTTGTTAAATACTCGGCTCGAGCTTGATTCGAACAAAATTACAGTGTTCATACATCCCCACATTTCAGTTAATTTAAAACGTACGATACCTTGTAATAATATAATTCTGGACATTTCTGTCAGCGCCAATAATCGCCATTCCGCTAACGACAATGATAGTAAAAGTGCTTGCTCACATCTCACGCCACCATCCAACCAACATAACCTCTGTTTCAGACCTCGTATTGCAAACACGTTGACTATGCATGTGCGAATATTTCCATTTTTGAATATCATTTTGAATATGGGAAGAAAATAGTACTCCAGTGCTGGTGAACTGTGCCCATTTTTATCACATTTATTCGTGTACCTTGTTGGTGCTGGAAAAAAAATTGTCAGTAGTTTATTATTTTCGTATGAGCTTTTATTAAGCATCATTGGTTGCAGATACAGTTTTAGTAGTATCCTTGAGTGAAATGTAATATTATTGGCACATGTTTTACCACAGTGGCTCGTTCCACCATTTTCCAACTGCTGTGCAGTCCGCCACGAAGTTACATACTCAAAAGTATTTACGTTTCGAAGGTTTCGTTTGTTGGTTTCAGAAGTGGGCAAAGTGTTTATTTCACTGTATGATTATGCAAATTAATTATTTCATATCAGTGACGGACAAACATTATTGCAGTGAAGTGTTCATGCAAATATTTACATATAAAAAACATGTGTTCAAGAGGTTTCAAATTACAAGCAATAAGTTAGCATGTTTTGTAAATATTGTTTTCCATAACTGTTACTATAATCTTTGAATTGCACTTTCAACTCTTTTGTTTTGTAGAAATAATATTTGTGTACTACGCATGAGTTGTACAGCAAACGAGTGTAAGGTTAACTTTGGTAAAAGGGTGTTTTTTTTGCTGGATCACTGTACAATTCAAAGTAACACACTCGTAAGAACTGCAAAACAATGCAATCTCACAAAAGACGTTAAACTAAAGGGCCATTCCCCCGCCCTATTTCTCCTGAAATATAAAATAGCGTATTTGCTACTGTCCAGCCAACATAACCTCTTTCTGTACTTGTTCAGCAGACACTTTCGATCACAACCTAACTATTTTGGGCACATTTTGTTGGTGTTTACATAATATAAATTATACAGTGGCCCAGTTTTGTATACTAAAATTTATGTTGTGATTTTTTTACCTACCCTTTCGTTAGCATCAATGCTAAAATGTGAACGAAATATTCTTAGATTTAAAAATTTGTTTGCTTCAGTGTAATGAATATTTCACTGTGATTGTCAGTTTTCGTGATGAGTATTAATTTGCAATTGTCTTTACTTGAAAACGAAAGGCTGTTTTCTTGCTGAATCTCAATGTGCGCCGTTTTTATCTAAAAATATCTAAAAGATTATATTACAAATAAGACACATTCAAAACAATATTATGCTCATACTTATGTGCCGTAAGGTACATCATATACAAAAGGTACATTGTATACAAATTGCTAAAAATCGTCCTAGTAACCAAAATCTTGTACACAAAGGTTAAGAGAAGAGGTTGTGTTTTCACATCAAAGTGTAGGATTTTAATTTTCCAATTTGTCCCATGTAATTATCTCAATTATATTCCAGCGTGCCGCAAAACCCGCGTAGAATGCCTTGTGGCCGGCAAACTGTGGATGTGCACGCATGTACACAAGCTGGCCGGGATGGAGGGGTGGCGGGGCACCATTGGAATCTGACCACCAATGCTCTATGTAACGCCGCTGTCTCTCTCGCATTTCCCACAATTCTCTTTCCCTCCTGAGCTCCCTCTCTTCCCCTTCCCTGCCAGCATGCTCCCTCACCCCGCTTGTGAACTCCCCAGGGATGGGAAGGTCACTGCCTTGCAGCAGCTGGACAGGTGGCCTGCCAATTGTCTCGTTCACCCTTCCATGCAATGTATACAATGCCACCGGAAGGTGTTCGGCCCATGATGCGTGGTCATCTTTGACTCGTAGGCGCAGCTGTCTCTTTAGCTCCTGGTTTCAGCGTTCTGTTGGGTTGGCTCTTGGATGATAGATTGCTGTTGTGTGGTGTTTTACACACCATTTGGTGCAGAAATCCCACCAGATTCTACCAGTGCGAACTGTGTGCCATTTTCGCTGAGGAGTACGCACGGGTACCCCCAGCATGAGAAAAAATTATTCTATAAAGTTTTCCTGACAGGGCAGGCACGTGTGCTCGACAGGGGGTATGCTTCTGTCCATCGGGAGAATAAGTCCGTGACAACCAGTATGAAGCGCTTCCCATTTGGAATCTGTGGATACGGATCCATCAAATTAATAGCTACAGCCTTGAAAAGCTCGACTGGCTCACGTGGCTGTTGCTGTTGTATGCCATCTTGTATCCTGCTTTTGTAACAATTGCACTGAATGCACACGCAAACAAAAGCTCTTGTTTGCACAGAAACTCCTGTCTAATGGAAATGTTTTAGAATGTTGCGCTTCATTTGTGTGGCACCGGATGTCCCGCGATCTCACTGTCGTGCGCATATTTCAGGAGAGCTATGTGCACTGCGGCAGGTACGTAAACACGCCAGCCCTCACTGTCCATGCCCAGGCACGATTACAACTGTTTTCCTGCCCGATCAGTATCCCGAGTTTTTACTCTGTTATCCTTCTGGGTCTGTTGTTTCTTTTGATCGCGGGTTGGCATGGCCTTCGTACTCATGTCCAGCAGCATGGCCGTCTGGATGAAGTCTTGCTTAGTGATGTGAAAACCGGGGCGAGGGCGGCCCGGTATTCCGCTCGTGCTGTACTGGCAATCACCTCCAGGATGTCTCACATTGATAGTGTCGGGTGGTATGTGCGGATGAGGCTTTTCTTCTGGGTGGCAAAGTCATGAAGACTTTCTTCTCCTTGCTCATCCAGTATGCTCTTACTGCGTGCTCGTAGTGAGGTGAAGATTTTTGCAAAGCGTGTGGTGAAGATGTTATAAAATTTCTCCCATGTCATACCATAATGGCCAATTCTGTACCACCAACTCTTTGCGTCGCCAGACAAGCTGTCGCCGATACAGCTAGACCAGTCAGCCTGGTCCACTCTGTACCTACATAGGCGGTCTTAGCATTCGTGCAAAGATCCAAGTGGATCTTCACCCACAACCCCTACATAGATGGGCAATGATTGTAATTGTACTGGTCTCGTCTGAGGATTTTGGCACAGGATTGGTCTATCCATGGCTTGGTGTGTCGAGGCGGCAAGCGGTATGTATTCCGTGTGGTTGAAAACTGGGAGTGCTCTTGGTGTATAGTGTGCTGCGGCCAGGATTTTGGGTGACATCCTCATGCCCATCTGGTTCCATGGTGGTTGTGGTGAAGGCTGAGGATGTTCCAGGATGTTAAAAATTCCTTGAATGACAGAATTCACTTCCGGCGGTGTTACATATGATGGTTGGTTTAGGAGTGTTGGCTCCATCTTGACATGCAATGTGCGCATGACGTATCGTGTTTGTGCAGGTTGAGAAAGTGTGGAGCCGATATAATTTGGCTGGCGCCACATCGCCTCCTCCTTAGGCGAAAGGCACACCCAATGGTAAGTGCGATGACATTGTTCGCAGGCAGTCATTGTGGTCTCCAGGCAACTGCAGGTTTTGCTTTAGGCGCACTTTCGTAAGGTGCACACCAACTGTGATGGTTGGTGGTAGTTTGTTTTCGGCTAGCAAGCACGTGCAGATTACTGAGGCACATTTCGGATTTACAAAGCCTTGAATGGTGGTTGGTTTCAAACAGTTTATACACAAGTCCCTGGGTTTTCCCCCGCCATTATTCTCGTGAGTGCTCCTGCAGCAGATCTCGGCATTGGTGTTGGCAATGTTCTGTTGTAGCTGGCGTGCCATGACAGGCTCACATCACATGCAGGTTTTTCCTAACAAAAAGTCCAATGAGAACGGATCGGGGTTAGCTGTTACACGAGGACACATGTTACATAGTGAAGTTGTTCTTCCGTTAGTCGTCTGCCATCCTAGTGTGGAAGCGCGGCACGGTTGTTGTGGAGATTCCATGGTGCCCATGTTGTTGCTTCGCCAGGCCACATGGCCTCGTGGCTTGTGGCTGTCACCCACACGCATGTTGTGGTAGTGATGATTCTGCCTGCATTGCGCAACGTGGATGGAGGGGGGCAGCAGGTGCCTCACTCCCCTCTGCTGGACTGGTCCATGATGGCATGCCTCTTGACATCATGACAACGGTGGCACACAAAATGGCTGACTTCTTTGTTTTCCTTGGCGTCAAAATTCTTTTGCTGTTGTACAGTCCCAACTTTGATGTTTCTCATCCTGAGATGTTTGCCAATTGCCTTAGATATCCATGATGTAGGAAAGTTCACCAGTAGCGAAAAGGGAGCCATAGTTCAACGGACCTGTTACATGTGGTCGCACGTGGCTCACACAGGTTTTCCATGAACACTCATAAGGATTGTGATTTCCAAGAAAATTTTTGTAGGTACGGTAATGGTGGATTGGGTTTTGACGGGAAATGAATAGCTGCTAGTTGCAGTGCTATCTGACGCTTAGCCTGTGCTGGACCATGGGGGATAGAGGTTATGTGGACAGGTAGTGCTAAAATTGAAGTTCTCCGGTGAGTGCCAGCGCTCAGTAGTGGTAGAGCACGAGATGGTTGAAATCCTCGGTGTCATTCAGCCGGCGGCCTGTTGGCTTTCCGGCAGTGGCCCGCGTCTTGCAGATTACGACAGTTAACTTACAGAAGTGTGTACATGAGTGCCTTGTATAGTGAGGGTTGTCAGCTACCCTCGTACACCATCTCACTCCCGAGGGGCAGCGTCACTTACAAATTATGTTACTTTGAGAAAATTACAGGTTAAGCGGTTGAGATGCGACCATGAGTGAATAATACGCTGGAGAATACTCATCATACGTAATTTGTTATACTCCCAATCCCCACGCGGGGCACATACATTTATTACTCGCCGTTGAAGTGGGCGACCACTGAAGCTGCAAAATAGCGCAAGGGTTACATGACATTAAATGTGAAAGTTAAGTCCCTCGACCGTGAACAAACAGACCTGGGTACGAGACAGCCCTCGATCTGGGCGAGTAAAACAAGGTTCTGGTATATTACACTGAACGACGAACAGAATTACATGATGATTGAGTTGAAAACGGTTAGAGCCCAGAGCAGCGTGGACGTGCAGCTATCTCACAACACGTCTATGAAGTTACTGACATTGCAGCAGGCGCGAGGCCTTGTGATTGTTAGCTGCTGCTGCCGAATATCACGTGACATATGTGGCTTTCATATTAATGAAGAAGTATGCAGTTAAATGATATGACACAAGTTTACATTAGATACTAAATGATCTGAGCGTTCAATAACTATAAAATATACCTCTTGCAAAAATAAACATCATTCGCTTGACTGATGTGGTGCGGGGTTGCTATATTAGCATTCTAACCTAAAATGTCCCACTTTTGTAGTGGTGGGCACACGGCCCACGGGAATGTTCCCAATTACAACGTAGTATGCTGTTACACTTAATTCTCAGGGCAGAACACTCTGAAATGAACAGTTACACATAAAAGACACTTAAATATTTTTGGTATGAAACTCATGGCTTCTCGCCACGTGGTTAGCCATGTTGCCATATCTGTGGTGTATCACACCTACGGACCGGGCGCGGTGCCTCTGTAATGATGCGGCCAACACGTGGTTGTAGAACAAGTGAGAATCAAAAGTAAACAAAAACACGCTTAGCCTAACATGACACTGGGCGACGTTTGCCTTGGTACTTACGTGTGAGAATGCAGGAACATGAGGAAATAAATAACAAACACTCAGCATTCACTTTCAGTATGACACTCTAGCCAATATAGCTGTCAGTAGGAATTGTGGCTTTACTTACATGTACCAATGACACACATGACACTAACACTGGTGAATGAACACGATATGACATACACACTATTACCCTTTAAAATACAGTACATAACATAACCCTGAGTAAAACTCACATGATACTCGTGCACCCCGTGCACAGCGTGGAACACTCGTTCCACACTCGTAACTTAATAAACTAGAAAGGCCTTTGAAAACCACATTTAAACACTAGCTTGCAATCATGGTACGCATGCACCTCACTGTAATGACGTGGGCCTGACAGTGCCACAGGAAAAACTGTGTGATGAACAGGCTGACCAAAGTGGTTCACATCATACTTGATGTTATATATGGCACGTGGATGTATGACGGTTCACCACAAAATTTCAACTGACTAGTACAAATTTTTTTAACAAATCTTTGTCTGGACAAATTAGTAGGACACGCAAGACCTATCGTGGGATTTGCACATTGTCCAGGAGTATATCCATCGGATTTTTGATTGTGGTGCCATTTGAAAACAGTTAATAATGCAACACCTGTTTTTAATAGGTCAGCGTAGGAAGGCTGCCAGCTTATTTGACAAACATGTGGTAGTTTTGAAATAACAAAACAGTCTAATCATTCGACAACTGCAATTGTGCATTCATTCAAAAATTAGTCATTTTCAGTACCTCCTATACAAGTAATAATTACAAGCGGTAACACCACCACATTATTGCATTTCAAACAGGACTATAACTTGTGCTTAAGGTCAAATAGGCCACATGTTTATTTGAGCATTCTACAGTGTTTTACTGTCTTCTGCTCACAGGTAAAGTGGGTCTCTCATGTTATGAAAGGCGCTACGGTGATGTAGCGGTTAGACAACTTGCCTCCCACCTGGACGAGCCAGGCACAATTCCCATCAGGGTAACTGCTTGTTTTACATTTGGGAATTGTGCCGGATGTGATGCTGCTGGTTGGTGATGATTTTGGGGATCTCTCATTTCTACTGCCCTTTCATTCCGGTACTGCGCCATGCTCACCTTGGTTCACCCTCATTGGCTCTCAAGACTTTGATGTTAAGAGGTGCCGAAATCTCTTCACTCATTCTTTCACTCATGTTATGAAACATGTAAATGAAGTGAGATTGTATTTTACAAGTCAGGCTTGATTTTTAAAAAATGTTATTAATTTTATTTATGTGGAAAACCTCGTTGAAAATAACAGAATGGGAGAGTTTGGGCCTTAGCTATTCATTAAATGTATCTCGCATTAAAAAAAAATAAAAAAAAATTGACTCCCATATTACACTTCTTTAGTTCTAGAAACTAATAGAAACCAAACAATTTTTCCTGCAAATTCGAATTTTTTTGTATTGAAGTATTCAACTCTAATTATTTTGGTGCTATACTTCATGTAGATAATATATCGTACATAATAAACCATATTTTAAAATGCAACCTTAATGAAATATTGGGTGTATGAAAGCTGAATTTTAGTCATTTAAATGATGAACTAATTTAACTGTTACGTAAAGTTTGTACTTTTAGCTTATAAATTATAAAGGTGACATAACACTCCAAAGCAAATAAATCATGTTAAATTATTACTATTTTTATAGGCATCTTAAACTCCTAAATTTCGATTTACGCTCTATAAGAAAATAATATAATTTTAGTGCAACAGTTTTGTGCTCTTTTATTGCAGGAATTGAGTTATTCTGGCATAATGGCTAGGTCTGGATAAGAACTTCCAGAAACCAAAGTGGAGTGTTACAGTGAAGAAAATGACAGAGTGAAGAATGATTGTATCCATTCTGATAGTGGCATGTCTGAAAGGGACTTGGTTTGCAAGTTGTTCAATGTGATTTCGACAGATTGCAAGTGCCAGCAGCATCGTGCAGCTCTCTACTTGTCTGCTGACGATGGAGATGATACTGGAACACTCCCTAACTCACCATCTCCCCAGCGCAGTGACAAGTATGTGTGTGATCACTGTGGGATATCATATATAGTGAAAAGTGATTTAATACAGCATATCTTAATGCATGGACAGAAACAAACTCTTCCTTGGAACATAGGTGAAAAATCCTTAAGTCGTAAGAGTAATCTTATTTTGCACAAAGCACATTCTTGTACGCATCCTTCTAGCTGTGATTTATGTAGCAAATCATTCAGGAGTAAAAATCATCTTATTAGTCACAGCATAACTCATTCTGGTGAGCGCCTCTTTAGCTATGATTTGTGTAGTAAATCATTTAGACAGAAAAGTTATCTTATTATCCACAGAAGAATTCATTTTCGTGAGCCCCTTTAGGTGTGATTTGTGTAATAAATCATTTAGATATAAAAATTATGTTATTACCCACAGGAGGATTCATTCTGGGGAGCGCCCCTTTAGCTGCGATTTGTGTTGTAATTTATTTAATCAACAAGGTGACCTTAATAGACACAGACGAGTTCATTCTGGGGAGCGCCCCTTTAGCTGTGACTTGTGTAGTAAATTATTCAAGCGTAAGTCCCATCTTATTACGCACAGAAAATCTCACTCCGTTGGGCGCGCTTTTAGCTGTGATCTGTGTAGGAAATCATTTAAGCAGAAAAGTTATTTTATTAGGCACAGAAGAACTCATTCTGAGGATAGCCCCTTTAGCTGTCATCTATGTAGGAAATCATTTTATAGTAAAAGTTCTCTTAGTGGGCACATCAGAACTCATTCAGAGGAGTGCCCCATTAGCTGTGATTTATGTAGCAAATCATTCAAGAATAAAGATCATCTTATTAGACACAGCATAACTCGTTCTGGTGAGCGCTCCTTTAGCTGTGATTTGTGTAGTAAATCATTTAGTCTGAAAGGTCATCTTATTGGACACCTCAGAATTCATTCTGGGGAGCGTCCCTTTAGCTGTGATGTGTGTAATAAATCATTTAGTCTTAATTGTCAACTTACTGTCCACAGGAGAATTCATTCTGGGGAACGTCCCGTTAGTTGCGATCTGTGTTGTAGATCATTCAGTTCGAAAAGTTATCTTAATAGCCATAGAAGTAGTACTCATTCTGTGGAGAACCCATTTAGCTGTATTCTGTGTAGGAAATCATATTGTAATAAAGGTTCGCTTAGTAGGCACTGCAGGACTCATTCTGGTGAGCTCTGTTAGCTCTTTACTGCGTAGGTGTAGAAATGATTGTATTTATGATGGCAGCACTCACTATGATCAGTGTTATTTTATCTGTGAACTGTCTAGCAAATCAGTTAGTTGTTATAGTGAGTCTGCTAATCAAATCAGAACTCATTGTATGAGAGCATCTCTTAAGCTTTGAACTGTGTACTGTGTAATTTAAGTTGTTAACAGTAATCTTACAGTGGTCATAAGAAATCAAACTGGGGAGCATTGTTTCAGTTACAGTTATACCGTGCAAGTTAACAGTTTTGAGAATTTATTTATTACAAATTGCGTGCTTACATATTCATGTACCTGTCCCATCATGAATAAAATTCTTGGAAAGATCTGTGTCATTGTCATTTTCTTTCTTTGTGAAGGGGGGAGGGGGAAAGAACAACAGTTGGATTTGTGGAAGTGAGCAGGGAATGGGCTGGTGCATTGTCATGCTGCTTCAACTGCGATTTTTTGTACCTTATATTGGAGCACATTTCATCAAACATGCTCTCTAAGACACGTATGATCATAACCATAGAACATCCCATTCACCATCTGCCCTTATGGGGACAAATTCCTTGTGGATAAGCCCTTTGATGTAAAAATATAAACTTTTTTCCATGTTTTTCTTGACGTGGCGAGGGCTGCCCAGGGACAATGTTTCTTCACCCTGCCTCTTATCCATGGCAGGGGCGAGTTGAGTTGTGGTGCCTGGCGCCAGCTCTTGGTGAGCAGATGTGATGGGGGTTGTGGGCCGACGGCCCAAGGGGATCCTTGGTGCCTCCATCGATGCGGTTGATGCTGTTTTGTGCACTTACTGACACTGATGCTAGTGCAACTGCCTCTGCAGCTGCACAAGTGTAAGGATGTAGGCCTCCTTTACGCCCTTTTAAGTACACAGATTTTACTCTGCTTAGGGGGCAGGGCCCATTATCAAGACACTTCCTGAAAACACTGTTACTCTTACTCCGGCATTTAGAGCGCCATGCCCAAAATTATGCTAAGGTAATCGTAAATGTAAATGCAAATGAAAAAGCGAAGGACACTTTATTTACTGCATGAATGGTACAAGCACTACACTGCACTAACTAACTGAAGCGGATCCAGCATTCAGACTTGCCGGAAGCTGTTGCTGTGAAAAAGTGCAATTTGCTATGAGTATTACAGTGTGTTACATTTAAATCAATACTGATGGTCAATCCTTCTGCCTTAAGAGAAAAAGGTTTCAGTTCGTTACAAGTTATTGATATACTAACGAATGCAGCTTAATATTGATGGTGCCGAAGGGGAATGCGCAGACCATCACTCCCCGTGCAGCAACTTACCCTGATCGCTGAAGTCAGACTGCGAGAATGCCTGTGGCCTGCCCGAAAGATAGTAGCGGATGTTCTCAGTAAGTTCAGTGGAACTTCTCAAAGAAAACTCAAAGAATGCCCTTGGTACAAGATTGTGTGCCTAAACCTATTACACAATTACGCTCTTTACAATGGAACTTAGTGGTGACATTCTCGTAGCTCTAAACGTTCTAATTAGTGACATAACATGACTTCACTGGGATGCCGCCGCACTTGTAGAATGATAATAGTGAAATGAAAATGTGTGATGACAAGTGTGGATGATGAAACATATTGGCCCTTAAACGTTCCTTACTTACTACTTTATTATTTTCCCGCGCTTGGAAATACGGGATTATGGCCATCGTTGCACTCCCTCGTCGTGGTGTTCAAATGCATTGGGCGTTTTCCAAAACACGCATGATTTTCAACATCCTGTCTCCATGAAATGTACTTATGCGATGCACTTTCTGTAACAGTGAGCAATGTACAACTTCATTTTGTACAACTACAAAGGGAAGTTCCTAACCCTCACTGTCACACGGGTGACACCACTATTCAAAGTAGGGTAAGCTATTCCCTATCCAAACACTGTGTCACTTGGGGTCGTAGCACTTTGCTTTGGCCAACAGGCCCACGCGATGTGGTATCGATTGATGATGAGGATATCACTACTGCAGGGGCAGCTCACTCACTCCCACCAATGGCTAAATCACCTGATGGTCATAGCTTCTCTGGGATGCAATGCTAGACCGATTGTCCATTTCCCCCAAGAGTTACCTCTCAGTAGAAATCAATGAAAATGGCCATAGTGAGATACGCGATCTGGGTCAACAAGGAAAAGGATAGATATCACCCTTGGCGGCCCACACCAACGTACTCTGGGCTGATCTTCTCGCACCGGCGTGCACTAATGCGATACATAACTGTGGCGGTACAAATGGTCTGGGAAGCGCACGTGAACACTGGGTTCATTTCATTCTTGACTTCTCTTGTTTTTTTCCCCAATTTCTCTCTATTTTGAATACTCCAGTCGAGTTAAGTCAATTTCGTAAAAAATAACGCTAAACTAAACTACCCTCGTTGATCTTTATACCAAATTTTTAGTCAAATCCAACTCAAGCAACCTAATTTTCAAGCTGAATTTTTAACTACACAATGAACCCTCAGTATCTCGAGACTAACACGAGGAAAGGTTATCAGAGTTACAATTTGTGTTCCTTCCAGAGGGAATACTTATATGTTGTGGTGCTAAACAAAAATAGCTGCTGATATTTATTGAAATGCATGTATATTGTAGGCTAAATGTGACAGTAAAAACTGCATTAAGTTTTGTTAAAATACTGTCGGTGACATTCTATAAAACTGTCAAGGTTTGTCCCTTAATACAGTCAAAACTCAAAATTTTGACCTTTCACGGTTCCCAGGAAAGTGGTCAGTACTTCTAAGGAGTCGTCATTGGAATTTGGGCTGATTCTCACCCACCTTAGACTGCTATACACAAAAATTGTGTAACAATGTTATTGAGTGTTTTGCAAAGTTTCAGCATCAAAATTAAACATTATATTAGTTAAATACAGGCAAATGCTTTCAGTGAATTGACTCTGAAGATCTACTTACTTGTAAGATCACATTTTACTTATTTAAATTTACTTTGACCCCAAAAAAGTAAAAAAATTGTGTCCACGTTCAATAGTTTCTTAAGCACAAATATTATGTTGTTTTATTAAAAATATTAATACATTTTAATATTTTGAAGTCTTACGAGAAATTTTGCAGTAGATGGACATGTAGTTCCTTCCTTTGTCGCCCCAATAAATGCCTACCATAGCGCACTAAGCAGATTTTAATGAGCATAAGCTGATTTTCTGCTAGCCTCTTGCAGGAACATCACTTGATTTATTATTTAAATGTTAACTTATTCTCATGGGTCCAATACCTGGTCCTTAGCTGTCTTTATATATACACTCAACATAAGGATGACAAAACATAGACATCTTAATACAGTTGCAATTCCTTCGTTTCACTCTGAACACACCGTCTTCAAGTACAATAGGCTGAATGGGACCAGCGACCTTGCCTAGATAAAGGGTGAAGGGAAGGCGGCTAGCGTTTCCCTCCTGTCTGCGGCAGATGCATGCACACTCTTGATTATCACAGTCGCAGCTTGTATTCGATAACTGTCAAGTTCCGTGATCTCATTCGTATATTCAAATACAGAATGTGAATGTCTCCCTCCCCCACCTCCCTTCCCTATGATCTGTTTCTATTCGCGTGATGATATTAAGAAGATGCATTCTACGGTATTCCAGGCTATATATATATATATATATATATATATATATATATATATATATATATATATATATATATATATTATATATATCCAGATGGTCAGGGCGACTGATATATAAGTGTGTCAGACCTCCAAGCCGAGTAGTTGATGAGTGGCTGAGTTCCGAGCAATAGACAATGAGCAGTGAGAGAAGTTACCAGCGGAAGGGAAGTCTGCGACTGCTAGTATCAAGCGGTGAAGAGTGCGGCTGGCAGGCTGGACTATTGGACTTGATGCATGAGAGAAAGACGTTACAAATGGTGGCAACAGATAGACTGAACACATGTTAATGACTATAAGTTCATTGACTAACCAAACAGACGAAATTAAGAAGGATGTATATTAAATTTTAAATAGACATTAACTATTGCACTTACTGTTAAATAAAAAAGAGTAATTTTGGAGGCAGATTTATGTTTATGAGGCCAGTAATTTGCATCAGGGAGAAGAAAAGTTAAGATCTCTAATAGTCGATGAGATGGCAATCAAGGCATAAGTAATGTATGATCGTAACCTTGATCAATTCCTTGGTTATTCAGAGGCAGAAATAGAGGAACTTGGTGTAAGTGACAAAGTCGCTAATAGGCTTTTGTGTTTTCTGTTTCGTGGCCCCTCTACTCCGCTCGGAATTCCTGTGGCAGTCTATTTCACACGACAATTAACAGGCACTCAGTTGTGTGCATCAACCAAGAAAGTTATTGCACAGGTAGAATACAGGTCTCAAAATTTTGCAGATTGCCACGGATAACTGGTCTGTCAATATAAACATGATGAAGGAATTGTTTCATGGGCAAATAATCACTGAAATACCGCACCTATTGACGAGGACAGAGTTATCTTAAGCTTTGATTCAAGTCATCTGTTGAAGAATATTCGTTCTCAATTTATAGTGAAGGACTTTGTCAAAAATGGGAAACTGATATCAAGTAAACACCTTAAGAAACTGTATGAGGCACATACACATGCTGTGGTGAAACCTGTTCGCTCTCTGAATAGAAAAGTGATTTATCCTTCAAACATCTGTTTTCATGATCTGTCACAGCTGCACTAAAAACCCTACCTACAGTCGCCCCTGAATTAGTCCAAGATAATGAAAGATTTGTTGTAACTATTAATTTTTGCAAACATCAGGAAATGGCACAAAATACATTATGTTTGTAATACGAAGCAAGCATATTTGTCCAGGAATACTGACAAAAGAGTATTCACCGCATGTGATAATGATAGGCTCTCATGGTTGATAGAAGAATTTTTGCCATACATGGTAAATATTTAGAAATCAACTAACAAACACAGCAAAATAAGTGAAGAAACTTATGATGCTCTAGTTGTTACAACTCTGTCAACTGCGAGATATATACAGTATTTTGTATCAGTTGGCTTTAATTTTATCTTGAGCCGAAACCTGAGTAGTGATTATATCCAGCTTCTATTCAGTAATTTAAGAAGAAAAGGAGGTGTCAATGGCATGATGGATGTAAGGTCATGTATGCATTCACTTGACACGACACTGAAAACTGGCTTAATACACCCTTCAGATTCATCAATTGTAGGAAGAAAAACTTTCAGGACATGGAACACAGTTACACAGAAAGAGAAGAGATAGCAATGTTAATCAAGCCATTAGCATCATTCCAAGAGAAACTTTTGCAATTCCCAGTGAACCGATAGAAGGTAAGTTAATTTACGTTAATTTGTGGTTTCCTTGCAACTTTTTATTTAAAGGGTAATCATACAGGATTTTAAGACTAACTTTTGTGCTTTGCAGAGGTTCCTGTAACTTTAGAGATCAATTCACTGGCAATGATTGCTGGATGTTTAGTAAGGGCTGCAGAAGAAAATAATAGTTGCGCATTTTGCCTGGACAAAATTTCAGCTCCTAATTGAGACAGCCTATTGCTGCGCTTAATAAAAATACAAGATCGAGGAGCTCTGCACTACCCGTCAAGATTTGTTTTTCCTCAGAAAAATATTGGAATTTACATACACTGCCTTGAATTATGTAGGACACGAACAGGTGATGAAGAAGTTAAAGTGTTGTGCCTAAATTTGTAGAATACTTCAAGTGTTGCAAGTGTGATCAAGAAAAACTTAGTAATGTAATAATTTATACATTTCTGAAACCTATTTTGGACAATGAAGCCCGATTAGTGACAGATTTTTATTGATAAGCATGAAACTGGTTTTAAAGCTTTAAATTTTTTATTTAGTGGTAATACTTTACAAATATCAGGGTATTTTTAAGCTGTTTTATTTAAATGCATATTTTAGATCCAATTAATTAACTGGCTAACGTTTATTTTACCTATAGTTAATGTGTCGCGGCCATATTCTACACTTCAATGTATAGCACAAAAGAGAGCAACCTAGCTGAAATTCTTTGAAGTAAAAAGTCTCTTATTTCGAAAGCCCTGTTCCGTCCTTTAGATATTACGTAGGCTACGATTGGATTCGACGAGCATTATCCCTACGGAAAGAGAGAGGACAGGCAATGTTATAAATTGGGCTCTGACAGATTCTCATTTGTCTCTGTCCAGTGGCGCTGTATTATAACTACAGCAGATAGCGGAAACACAATCAAGAACTGTTCGCATGCGCTTTTTTTTTTCTGCTCTTCCGCCATGGCGTATGCATTGTTTTGTTTACTTGAACGGAAAATATTTATACAGGCACGGCAACTTTGGGAAGTTACAAATACTTTAAAAAAGTAAATAAACTCAACTGTACTGTAGTTTATCACTTCTTTATTCCAGCTGTTCTCTGGATGTTGCTTTGCGAGCTGAGGTAAAACATGTTACCTACATAGTCGGTGCAAAGCGTGAAAGCTCTTATGGTGCATTTCTAAAGACATTCGAAAATTAATTCCTTAAAATATTCTGAATGTGCTTAAGTCGATAAATATACGTCGAACATTTTTAATAATTACGGTAGGCTAACAATCAAAATTATTAAACCTAACAATACAAATTCACAACATCCCTTGTTGCCATTTTAAATCATTTAATATAAACATGGTCAAGGATGTCGGGTACATGCGACAGTGCTGCAGCAATTTAGCTACGGAGATTGAACAAAGCAGAATAGAAGGACCCCCAAGTCCTATTAGAGTGTCGCCAGGCTGGATTGGCCTCAAAACGTTTGTTTACAAACGTATTTCCCTTCAGTGACAAAACAGCTGTGGTAGAAGGATACATTGTAACCGGTGCAACTTTTCTACAACTGTCAAAATTTACCCCGCTTACATTAAATGGACAATACAATTAAAAATACACTATGCAACTGACCGTTCAGGCGATACACATAATTACAAATATTTCTCACTTCGAACGTGTCGCACTAATGCACTTGTTGCAGCGTGTTTCAATTCACACGCGGTCGAAAGGGCTTATTTACTGATGCACAGAAAACAAGGGAATTAGATTAAAATATATATTTACCACTTCACAAAATAATGATAATAAAATGAAAAAGGGGCCATTGGAAAAATAATTACAAAATTTTACATCATCCCTTTATTGGTGCAAACTCATGCACCCACACAGGACACTGGTTGGAGCACTAATTGCACTCGTGTGGTGCTGAGTTGAACTTCGGCGGCTTGCTAGACGACCTGGGGTCTAGGACTTGGGATGTGGCACGTCACTCACCGCGTTTATAACACGCAATGTGCACTTGGTAAGGTGCTTCCACCCACAGCTACTAGAATGGGAAATTATGGAAGTTGTGCCCGAGACCGTTTCGCCAGAATATAGAGCAGCAGTCGTCTCGTTACTCATAGCATGATAGAGGAGATGATGAGAGCAGTCATCATGCTGGAATGAAACCCGTGTTAACTGTGATACGAATACGATGCCGCGCGGTAGCGGATGGGCCATGCAGTGACGAAGGTGCAAGGAACAGCGGACAGTCAAAATCGTATTCAAAACAATATTTGGGACCTACATCGGTAAAATTCGGAAACATAAATTTGGGTGAAAACAGTGCACAAAAATTGATACGGTAAAAGTGACACTGTAATACAAGCTCACGCGAATCGGAATATCAGGTGGGATAACTCCAAGAAACCACAACTTCCTTGCCGCTACTGCAGATCAGTGGAGGATTACCACTGGCACAGCCAGTGTCCCAATAATCCTCACCTCAACGGATACAAGGGAACAGCACCCGACCAGCAGGGAAATAGGTAGCAGGGGGTAAAGAGTCCTGATGTCTCCGATGCCCCGGTCCCGCCGAACGACACCAATCTGACATCATAGCAAGCACTCGTTAACTATGTGAGTGGTAATATGGCACAATTCATCCACATTCTTGTGTTCGTAAATGGAAAACCATGCCATGCGTTAATTGACACCGCCGCTTCACACAATTTCATACAGCCACAATTTGTAAACCAGCATGATGTCACACCAACAAAGCACGTAATAGTATTGGCCACAGGGCAACAGAGGCAGGCAATAGGGCAGGCAACACTCACTGTACGAATTCGCGACCTAGAAACAATCACAGCTGCAATAATATCTGAGATAGCGGAGGAGGCAATTTTACGCTTATCATGGTTGAGCGAGCAGAACACTATTGTAGAGCCAGCTGCAAGATCCATTCATTTTGGTACAAAAAAAAAGGTGAACGGTTTATAACATTGAAAGACGTGCAACAGAAAACACCTCTAGGGTATTGTTGGAGGAATTCGACCATAATATACCGCTACATCAGGAGGCCACATTGCAAAGACTTGGACGAATGGGAATAATTGTTTTCACAGCATGATGCACTTAGACGAGCAACTGTCGCAGAACATGCTATTCCTTTAACACAAGAAGGGCCAATTTACACCGCACTGTGCAGCTACATGCTTCATCGAGCACATATTATTAAGGAACAAATAAATTACATGCTGCCCGATTGTGTAATAGAATCTACACGTAGCCAGCTTGATTCAGCCACAACTTTAGCACCCAAGAAAAGATGGATGATGGTGTTTTAGTAATGTACTCAAATGTACACCCTGTAAAATCAATGCTGACAATGCAGCAGCAATTAAACTAAGTAAGAGTGATAATGTCAGTGAGAGATCCAAACACATTGATATTATGTATCACATGGACAGGGAACTATTAAAAAAAAAAAAAAATTATTGAATTTGTTTATATTGCATATCAGACAGAAATACTGCAGATTTATTTACCAAGAATTTGCCGAACAATAAGGTTCAGAAATTTTGCAGTGTGTTGGATTGTTGTAGCCCATTATGTATCTAGTTATTGTGATTCCTTGTATATGATACGAGAAGAAAAAAATAGGTAGAGTGTTGGAATAATTAATGTAATTTCCTTATTCTTCTCATAGAAATTTTATCACTGTTCTATTTAAATTGAGAAGTTTTGTTTTTTAAGTTGTTTGTAGTGAGAAAAGAAAAAGAAAAGCTAAAATATAAATGTGTGGCAGAAATAAAAATCGAGTTCATTTTGCTTGGAGATTAAAATAATGTGCGTATTACTTTATTAGTTATTGAGTTCTTTCTTCATTAAATGTGATGAATTTAGCGAAATACACGAACAGTAACTCTCTCCACTTGCTTCTCCCATGCTGTGTTTCGTGAAAATGCTGGGTTCTGCCTTCTGAATTCAATGAAAAACTCCTCCCAGTTGAACGGTGTATTTTGTTTTGGTTGCAAGTTATAATTACAGTTTTTGCAAATGAACTTTTCTACAGTTGCACTTTCAGTCTCCCTCTCATTGAGACATTTGTGGTGACACTATTTCACACTTGTTATGGGCAAAGGTCTATGTATTCTGTTTTGTGCATGGAAACTGCAGGACCAACTTTTCCTCTGCTAGTACAAACAAATTTCTTGATTTTGATTGGCCGAAATGTTTGTTGTTTCCAGATTCACTGTATTTTTGCGGGTGTCCGCAAGGCGGTAGCTCGCTGGGCTGGTCTGGGCTGTCTGTGGCATCGGCTGTTGCTGTTTCCATATTCGAATTTAGACCAGAATTCCTGTGGTCTTAGTCTCAGACAATGTAGGCAGAGTAGTTCCAGTGCACCGTCATCTGACTGGCCAGCCATGGTTTTTTTTTTATATCAACCACGCGGAACCACTGATGCGGAAGCATGGATGCATGGCGTGATTGGAGCGTGGCTCTCCTGCATTAGATGCAGGGGTCAGTGTACGAAAGGTGCACAGCTGACCTCTGGCGTGAGGTGAGCGGATGGCACCGGAGGGAGGAGAGTCTTGAGTTTCTCCATCGCACGGTTTGTTCCCTCTTTCTCGTCCTTCTCGCGGCGTGGTGCGACAAGGGTGGAGGGGGTGGTTGGTGCACTCGCAGTCCCTTTGTCCTGCTGGTATGGCTGATGTCACGGTACTCCAAAATTGCCACTCTGTTGACCACGTGCTCGCCTTTCCGAAGTCTTGCAGTCATCTGGAACACGTTTTGATGCTCTGAGTGTGTAGTTGCTGTCCTCGTTGCCTTCCTCGTTGTGGGTAGTGGGAAATCAGCGAGAAAATGTCCAGCGGGAAGATTTGAGAAATTGTGAAAATTTGCGTGAAATTTTTGTGGAGCGATTTTATGAAATGTTGATGTTCAGGAGATAAATGATGAAGGATAGGCCACAAAGTTGGGCGTCATTTTGACGGCTGCCAGGTGCCGGTCAGTGGATGGTGGTCCGATGGTCAGAATGAAAATTATAAAATTGAGGAATTATTTTATATCATTAAGGTGATTGGGATGAGGTATATTACCCAGGGTGCCATGCACTATCCAGGCCTAATGCTGTTGAAGTGGTAGAGTATACTCTTCTTCACTCTGGGTCGTGTGGCCGACGACCAAAAGCACCTATCCTTCTGCTGTGCTGCATCACTCCTCGTACCAAATGTTGATAAACTGTTATGCATGCTACATGGTGAATTATCTAGGCTATACACATGCCTATGCTACTTTACACTGTCCTGTAATCACTTGCAAATATATTCAACTGAAAGTCAGTACATATGTGCAGTTTGGCGGGAAATTATAAGGGCCTATCCCTGAAACGCCTTGCGGCTTACCTCTAATAAAAACACTCGGTTCAATGTAGTGCAGTTTATTTAGGCACTTCATTACAATGCCCCTAGCTCAACACTTTGCATTAATGTGTTGGACATAAACTGGTCGACAGTAGTGATACTGGGAAATGACGTAAAGACCCGTGCATGACTTATAGTTCGTGATAATGCTTCCCCAAGCGATGCAAGCACTGGGGAAGGTGAGAGGCATGTAAAAATGGTTTAAGTTGAATTAAAGTCCATTACTTTGAAAATGACTGGTGCTAAATGTGAATGCCACCCAGACGCGGGACCGAATGGTACTTGGCCTGCCACTCTGAGTCATTGGTGTCTACTGTGGTTCTAACATGGCGTGCTTGGCCAGAGTTGCCTCTACAGTTTGTCAAGTGAAACACATTGCACTCTGCATAAATATGCCTACTCTTGCTACACTTGCAATAAAATTCTTAAATATTCCCTTGCATAATAAACATTACATAAACACTGCAAAACCAATAAAAATATGTAAGGATGATGACACATGAATATGATACACCATAAAATATTGCAATAACACTGATAAAGAACTTTAGGGCTATAAACTGAGGTTTGTGGGTGTCCCTTTACTT
Source organism: Dryococelus australis (assembly GCA_029891345.1). Classification (NCBI taxonomy): domain Eukaryota; kingdom Metazoa; phylum Arthropoda; class Insecta; order Phasmatodea; family Phasmatidae; genus Dryococelus; species Dryococelus australis. Next base: position 8,660,826 of record CM056997.1, read on the forward strand.
GAATGTGACTGCATGTCACTACCCTGGCCATTTTACGTAATGTTTTAGGAAATTTATGTACGTGGGTACTACTTCCTTCTGTCCATGTGCGGCTTCATGGCCATTGTTCTCGTCTGAGTAGCATTGCACCTGTAATACACACACTGCACTTCAATGCACTGCTCTTGCGCCGTGTCCATTACCGACACGCTACCGTGCATGGTAGAGTGCAGCTCTCTGCTGCAGAAGCAGTGGACGATGGGCAAACGTCTAAGGGTTGGGACCTCGGCTCTCATCATGCTTCTGCAATTGCCCTCCTTGCTGTGGTTACTGCAGCCACTCCAATCTTTGTGACAACAATTGCAGCTGATGCGGCTGCAACGGCATCTACCCCTTGCTGCTGTAATTGTTGCTAATACTGCCACTGCCCCTTCGTTTTGCTTCTTCTGCTGCTGTTTGGGCTCCTGAAGATACTGCACCCCAGCTGACTTGCTTTCTGCAGCAATCTCCGGGCCCATCATTACGACCAGCGTGGTCGCAATGCCGCAGACAGCGGAAGCTTTTATCTCCACTGTTTGTCCACTCCCATGCTCCCATGCTCCTTCTCCTTGTCGTTGTCGGGTGCTATGTTGTGGCATCTTCGCCATCTGTCTGATCTCTGTAGGTATCGTAGTCCTGCTCACTCGTTTCGGGTGCTATGTTGTGGCGTCTTCGCCATCTGCTTGATCTCTCTAGGTGTCGATGTCGTTCTCACTCGTTTATTTCCAGTGTGGTGGTAAACATCAGGTTTCTCCCACCCCACTGCCTAGTTTCCTATTGGTTCGTTCCTACACTTTATTTTTGCTTCAATCCTCTCCTTCAATGTCGGTCACGCCCTGTACCAGTGTTTTTGCTGACTACTTGGGCAGAACCTGCATGTAGGGATTGGTTCTTGTCCTCTTCGTGGACCTAGTGGGCCGCCCCTCCTCTGACCGGGGCCTGCAGACATGGGACCAGAATCGCGGCCATGCCATACATCCCTGCAAGGTTAGGACTGGTTGCCATTTTGGCCTCGGTTCCAGTTTGTCTGTTGTCCTTAGTGTTTTGTCTGGGATGGGCTTGGCCCTCGATTAAACATTTCTCCTTGCTGTACCCACCATAGTGCTATATGCTCCCATTCTGCTTCGTGTAGCAGGCCTGTGGAGCATATACAAACTTCCATGCCCCCATGAATCAATGGTGACATGACTAACTTGCACTCTGGCCTAACTGTGGAGGCTATTACTTCTAAATCATCGGTGTCCTGAATGTGTGGATAAAAATTATTGATCAAATTTATTTTCCATGTTGCGAAGGCCATCAAACTCTGGTTTTGTCCTTGTGCATCCAGTACCACTCTGCTTTGTGCCTGCAGTGATGAAAATGTGTTCGCGAATCGGCATTCAAACGCTTTCGAAATTTCTGCCCACTCCATGTCATAATGTTTTATCAATCGCCACCATGTTCGTGCTTCTTCCTGTGTTTGCTTTCCTATGCATTATGCCCACTCTTGCTGGCACAACTGGTATCTTCCTAATCGCCCAGTATAGTCCCGAAGGAAAGCCTATGGATACTCGTTACTTACTCCCGAAAATGTGGGTAGTGTGTGGAATTTATTTGGTGTCACATTCCTAGTATACAATGGTTGAACCTTGTTTCCTTCCATACTGCCTGGTACCTGTGGTTCACGCTACTCGTTTCGAAATTCGGCTCTTCGGAATTTTCTCCGCCTTCCCCTACTACTTTCACTTCCGTGGAGTGCAATATATGGCTCCATTTTTCACTACACGCATCGCTGTTTCTGAGTGAGCGAGGTTTGCTAAATTACGTGGTGTGTTTACGCATTGCCCACATCGGAATTTACCAGATACTGTATTCACGTTCTACGTGTCTGCAGTGCACTGCCAGTGGGTTATGAAACCACATTGTTCACACGTCGCGGTTTCTGTTTGCCCTCCAATGCACACCTTCTGATGGCACCTACATGGGTTGAACTCCTCCCATGTTATGAAACCGATTTGTCTGTGAGGTGACAGTAAAATTGCTTGTGTACTTTCCTGGCATAATATTTCGCCCTTCCTGTCTGTGATTACATATTCCTGCTTGGAAAGGCATCCGGCGTGATAATCCTTACTACACAGAGCACATGTAATTTCATCCTGGCCTAAGCCCACACATAAAATCTGCTTGTTGCAATACCCATTGTTCAAATTTTGGAAGGTTTGTCCTCATTGCATTTTTAGTTTATTGCCGCATGCACACTGACATGAGTAATTATTAACAGGGTTGGCGTCTTCCCAGGCCGCTCGTGGGCTATTGCACTTTGTGCACAGTGGCATGCGGGTGCTGGCAGAGATCACCCACCATGCCCTGCAGATCCGATATCAGTTATCCCGCTGAATGCTGTCAATCAGTTGTTTCGTCGCTCTTGGTTCCTTACATGGGCAACTCAATTAAGTTGACTCGTCTGCACTATGTATGGGGCGTATGCACTTTAGGAAAATTATACTTAAATCTCCATTGCTTGTGCTGCAGATGTTTGGGAGGGTCTCACGCGGTTGCCTAACCATGTCTGGCATTATTTCAGTTATCGTGACAGCTGCTGTTCTACGAGTGCAGACTGCCTTTTCCCAGGAGAGCATGTGGGAGAAGCCCTATCACCCTCGATGGGGGGAGATGGTTTCCTGTTGCCATGCGTCCCGCTGGTGACACGCCACCTGCTAGTTCCGGGTCAATAAGTGAGTGGGCTGTGGCTCATTATCCATGTGCTGTTTTAAGATGACTGCTTCATGCCCGCTTCCCTGATCCTTACACTCTAGCACTGGCGCTCATGCGCCAAAATTAATAAACAAAAATTGATGGTTAAAAGTGTCAGTATCCAATATTTAGATATTTTCTCTTTATAGATTCTGTGGTTCCCTATGTTTCTTTTCTTGGCGTGCACGTGAATCCTGACTACTAATTAGTGCTGAATACTAGCTTGACATTATTTCATGCAGTAAATTTTACAACTTGTTGTTGGACATGTTTACACTTGACTTACTGCCGCTTCAGATGCCTCTCATGTCTTGTAGGACACTGTAACTCGCATGCCCGTACAAACACTTGTATACAGTAACTTGGTACTGACACATACAAGAACATGTGCTTGCATAACACTACATTAATTCTTGCAAATGCTTGGGAAGCTACATGATTTATAACACGTGTGCACAACGTAATTCTAGGCCTACATTAAATTCTTGCAAAATGTTTGACAGCACTTGTGAAAACACTGTTGACATTATTTACCTTCACAAAACATAAAACAATAATGTATACTCTGTAAATTATGTATATGTTTTTGACTGAAATTTAAAAATTTTTTGTATGCCTTAAGATAAAATAAACCATTTAAATTCCAATTTACAGTCTGCACACTTTAAAGGAATATTGTAATATTCTCATTTACGAGTTGCTGTAGTGGGATTTAATTTATGTTTACAAGCTGGTAAACTAACGGACTGTAATTTATTCAGTGTGCTTTCATGGCACACGATTATCACTTGTTGCATGCTGTTAAATCTCATGTGCTTACGAAACATTTTGCCAACTGTTTAATGTAGCATGCCTACCAATAACCGCCTTGTGAAAATTACTTTTAAACGTTAATGCAATGCTCATCATACGGTGTTGCATGTCCATTTACTGTATGTTTTAGAATTTTGCTATTCTGTGATTATTCGTTTTTTATTTTTGCAGTATTCCACATGCGTGTGCGAATGCTGTTTGTTGCAATTGCTGTATCCTTGCCCACGTGTTGACGTGTGTCGTTCCCCACCTTAGGGCGTTTGTCAAGCTGGCTTCTCCCTAGCACAAAATGCATGCGCACTCGATGATTTATAACCGGCGAGTAGTGTCAGTGTCGTTTGAGTGCAGGAGTGGTGCACGCGAGTGCAGGATAGGGCAAATGCAGTCAGTGTAAAGTAGTGTAGTGCCACATGCGTTTACCGGCCCTAGAAAGTGGGCAGAGTAATAAACAAACATTAAGGGTTATAAACATTTTTGCAGGAATATTTCTCGACACGTGATGAGGACATATGGCCTGCAAATTAAGTAAAATATGCCCCACTCCCTTATGCCACAGTGTTATTGTTTTGGAGTGTGGTTGTCTTTCATAAAATATTATTTTCTCCACCACCAGTGTTTTGTACATTCCATTTCATCCTATTTGCAAGGTAAACCTCAGAATAATTATTTGATTTGTTCTTGCGGTGTTTAATATTGTTTGTATCATGTAATGGTAAATATGGTTTTCCGCGAGTGCAAGTAGATCCCTCCACAGCATATGGGCCCGCCAGCACCAGCCCTTGCACCACGGTAGGAAGTCGGTCAGAAAGCTGCACCCAGTGGGGGGCGACCATGTGAAATCGTGCTCGCACTTTTCCCTCCTGAGCGGCTTCAATTCTTCATTACTAGTAACGTATCTAAAATAGCTTAATTTCTCAAGAACCTTTTTGTTTTCTGCCATCCGGGACACTCCCCATTGCTTCCTCAGGAATTGCATTGCCTGGGGAGTTCGTAAATTTATCAGCACACTTAATTCCACACGAGCTTAATGCCTTTACTTCTGTGTAGCCTTCGCCGCAGGCTGAAAGCGATCAAGTGTGTAAAGTGTTATTTTGGAGGGAATGATATAATCTCCAATAAATATCATGAACTGACTGGTGCTCTTTATTCGGTCGCCAAAAGGCATTTATGGGCAATAGGCCCCTTAAAACATGCAATTTTCTTCTGCAAGTGTCTATGTCATTTAAGGGTAACTATTTGCTTTCATGTGTGCTGCAACATATTTCAAAGTATTGTGTTTAGCATTTATGGGCGTATTGTTTGCCCCTAACAATCCATGTATAGGGAGTCTGATTGTGCCGATTCAATATGTCAATAATTTGCGATACCATGCGGTGATTGAGCCACTCGAAGAGCCCCTCGTTTAGCAAACAACGAGGCCTCCACTTCACTTGAACAGCAAGATCATCGCGGTAAAGTTTGACCAGTTGATCGGCCAGCAGCACCCTGAGGTAACGAGGAATCAGCTCTACCACATCAGTATCAGTGAAACTGCCACGGCGATGTCTGGCTCCTACCGGGTATATAATTCCAAACACCTATTTCCAAATTTTGTACACCACCTTTGTAAATTCTCAATCAACCCAGTATCGCCCCATGCCCCGGCATCAAATTGGCTTGCCAACATGTGGTCAAGTCGTTATCACGCCTTTTCCATATTTTACCCCATCTCGTTCAGTCCACCCACGTCTAATTGTCGCCCTTTCATTGTGACAAACTTTCGAAAATTTTCCACTTCAATTTGTCCATCTACTCGTCATAACCCTGTTTGGTCACCTGCCTGTAATGAGAGGAAGCAGAGGAGAACACCTACAACATCGTGATACCTTCCAGACACCTAGTAGATGCCAGAAAGCAGACCATGTGCTTTGCAGGGAAAAGGGCATGCAAAGCTGGTTCGTCGCCATTGTGGGAAAAGCAGAGGAAAAGGGCGAGGAAGGCAGCCATCTTGGTGCAGTGTGTGACGTCAGGGCTCACGTCACCAGGCAGGATGTAGGACAAAGCAGCAGCAGCGGCCAGCAGGACATGAGGGAGGTACGAAGGGAGGAGAAGTTCCCCTCCTTCCCCGTGCTGGCCACTAGCGCCGCCTGCCAGCGGTCAACTGAGTGGGATCGGTTGAATGTGTGCAACTGTGTAAGCTGTTCTCCTGGAGGGAACTTTAGAATCACCAATAATCCAACGAGTACTTTTTAGTAGTTCGCCGAAAGGCATGTCAGGGCAAGGGCAATTTAAAACCCACTATTTTCTTCTGAAAGTGTCCATGTGCATTAATAGGTAACTATTTGTTTTTTATGTATGCTGCAACGTATTTCAAAGTATTGTGTTTAGCATTTATGGGCATGTGGTTTGGCCCTAACATATCCACGTGTAGGAACTCTGATTGCACCGATTCTCAATACGTCAATAATTTGCAATACAATGCAGTGATTGAGCAACCCGAAGAACCCCTCGTTTAGCAAACAACGAGACTTCCACATCATTTGCACAGCAAGGTCATCGCGGGATAGTTGTCCACATGAACGGCCTGCAGCACCCCGAGGTAATGAGGACTCAGCTCTTCTGCAACAGCATCAGTGATGCCACCACAGCGACGTCTGGTGCCTACCGGGTATATAATTCCCAACACAACTTTCCAAATTTTGTTCACAGCCTTCGTAAATTCCCAATCAACACAGTATCACCATATGCCCTGGCGTCAAATTAGCTTGCGAACTTGTGGCCAAGTCGTTACCGCTCTTTTCCATATTTTACCCCATCTTGGCCAGTCAACCCAAATCAGTATTTCGTGGCACGTTGACGCCATCCGCTTCCCCCTAGCCTGTTTGCCCACTATCGCCGGCAGCCATTGCAGCCATCCACACTCTACTGGGTGCTCATGTGCACCAGTCGAGTAGTGCGCCACAGTGATGACACCATGAAGAACTTAGTGTTAAGTGCAGCCATGGGGCCGATGGAAGTACTTGTGATGTGAGCAAGTAAGAAAGCGTAAGTGGAGAGTAAACCACGTGCGCCTATGTGCATGTGTTTTAAAAGAAGACCCTGTGAAATGGGGCATGAGTAATTTAAGCTTTAACTACAAAATGTTCCAGGATGCCCACTCATGCAACTGCAATTTAAGGAGTCCTACAGTGTTTAATGCCCCTGTGGGCTTTAGTTTCAGTGTTTGTAATTTTTCGTTATTTGTCATTTTCGCGTGTTTCGCCCTCATTTCATTCCACACAGTGTTTTGTACTTATTAAAGGGTTCCTATGTAAAGGGCATTTATTTATCTGTTAATTGCAGTTCTTAGAGCAACGTGAGTATGTTTTTTGAGAAATTTGTATGTGTAAGAAAATAGTCCGCGTGGCTGGCCTGCCCGCCAAACCTCGGCCGGTACACCGTGCTGGACCGTTAGTCATTCTACGGTGTCTCGGGGAGTTAGACATGCTGACCAAAGGAGTCGTGTTTCGTGTGCTTGGGCGGAGCATCAACTTTTTTACCTATTCATTAACGTGCTATAGACTCTAGCTTGCAGGGACCTTGTTTTACTATCACCACCCAAGATTCTATACTCTTCCCTTCCCATGGAATAGCATTGCCCAATAAGGCATAATTCCTCTGTAAATCTTTGTTGCCTTAGGGCATTTTGTACAGTGCTTACCTGCTGGCAGGTTAAGCCCGGTACTTTGTATCAGTTTGTTTCCTAGAGGAACAGTTAATAAAACCGAGTGAATTAACGTGAGAGGTATGCGTTATCCTTCGGGTTGTCTACAGGCCATAGGGGCGCGGACCCTCATATTTACCGCCGAATCGTGAGGGTAATGTATCAGTGCTTTCGTGTAATATTTTCAGTGTTTTATCTACGTATAACTTAATATGGGTTTGTGAGACCCCCCCCCCCCCAGAGTCCTCATTGCATAGGTTTTTTGGATAAAGTATTTTTATTGGTATTAATTACGACCGACGGAGTCTGGAAGGACATCGCCATGGTCGTCGCCACTCGACCCGGAGAAGGAGTCTGCTCTACCAGAAATTTTATATTGCATCCTAGTAATGTCTGGCATCCTCAACTATACTTCAGAGGTGGTGAGAAAACTCCGATGAAATTCCTACCAACTCCCAATCTCTAAAATGTACACTTTTTGCTCCACTACCTATCATCAACATTACTATAGGCTGTTCACGGTAAAGTGAGCACTTTTTAACGCTCTCCCAGCAGGCTTCATCCACTAATAAATACATCTTATTGCACCCTCAGGCATTAAACTTTGAGAGTGTTGAAACATATATACTGTAATTATTGCTCAAGTAGCAATGTTTATATTAAAAAGCAGCAGGAAGATAGAGATTGAATGAACTAAAAAATTTATAAGAGCATTAAAAAGTGCCTACTTTACCGTGAACAGTCTATAATACTCAAAGCAAAACAAATATTATAGCTACTTGCATGTGCATGTATTTACAGAACACCATTAATTGCCAACTGTCTTCAAATACTAAAATTTTTGTGACTTTTTGCAGTGCAAGACTCTTGCATAGCATTCTATTCAGAGTTTTATAATGTTCAGTGGTTACACTCAGGGTTTTTACGTCCATGTGCTTTCCATTCTGTCGCATTGTTGTTGATGGGGGAAAAGCAGGTCTTTCCCTTCTCGTGATACTCGATTTTTAACACTGAAATTTAACTCGTCGTGCTGTTCACTTGCCGTTGTGCTGTTTAAATACCAAGTGTCGGGCAGCCATTTTCACGTATGAAAAATGGCTTGTCGAGTGGTTCTTTATTGAAATAGCCCCACGAGTTGGGCAACATTTTGGCTCCGGGGACTCTCTCTCTCTCTCTCTCTCTCTCTCTCTCTCTCTCTCTCTCTCTCTCTCTCTAGGGGATTGTGTTGAAGGTGACTTCGCCCTGTCTCTTCCCAAGACAGGGACGAGTGGATATGCCTGGGCGCCAAGCTCAATCAAGGTTTTGCTGTTCAGGGGTCGTGGGCCGACAGCCAACGGGATGTCCCTGGAGTCTCCGCAGGTCTGGGGTTGCTTTCGATAATTCGCCGTGCTTACAGCTCTAATGGTGAAATGGTACCATGTGCTACCATGCAAGTTGCCGGGTTTCGGCCCTATGTCACACACTTATTAGAAAAACACAGCTCTTTCTCTGCATTTGTGGGTGCAGTTCTCGTAATTGCAACACTTTGCTCTTATAAAACATTGAAGTTACTCTGCAAGGGGGTGCAGGGACGATAAGAACAAAACTCTCGTAACGATATATTCGATTATAGGGCATCGCATCCGAAATAAAAGACGTTGAACGACATCGGATTTCATCACACATGTTTACTCATAGCTTTTGGTTGAAGCATTGACTTTGTTCATAAAAACAAGTAAGTGGGCCTGGCGCTCAGGTCTGCCAGTAACCTATACAGAAAATTGGTGCGAGGCTGTGATTTTTAAGTTGCGCTACATTACAGACAACCACTGGCATATACTCGGCACTCGTAAATAAGTAAAAAGGTTCCCGTTGTTAGTCTATAGATATGATACATGATTGCCGCCTAAATTGCGTTGCCGAGGGGTCATACAAAGTGTGCATCTCCCGTGCACGCTACTTAATTTGGTTCCGTAGTCAGACTACAAGCATGGCACCGATCAGCCCTCAAGATGGCTGGGGTGAGCTCAGAAAGCGTGCCCCAAGCGCCACTTAAATTAAACATGTAACACTTCTACTTTCTTAATAACAAAACAAACCCTTTGCTAAATAATTTGTTGCATAAACTGACATAGTGGCGAAATTCCCGTTACTCTGACATTGCATAGACGTCTATAAGCATGACGTCACTGGAATTCCTCCGCCCTTACGAATTATATTAAAGGGGTGAAAGGGTGCGGTGACAATTGTGTATGAAATGTGTGATTATGGTACAATAAAACTCTCTATATGTTACTACTTAATTTGTCTGTCGGGAAAGTTGTGCTGTGAATCTACAGGTGTGATGGTACATAAAGTAACGTCCTGTGAACAGGCACAATTGCCCTCCTGAGGTGCACTATGTGATGCTCCTTTGTGCAAAAAGGTGCTAAGTGCGACTTCAATTCGCTTACCTACAAAGGAAACACTGCTTAGCTCACTTCCATGTGGATGGAAACTAGTTCAACTATAAGGGTATTCCAAGCCATGACATTCTTGTGTTGACACACATTGCAAACACTCGTTTGTTTGGCTATGAGGCTCATTGAAGCGATGCACATTTTAGGTTGTAATCTCACTGCTGCATCGACAACTCACGCACTCCCTCCAATTGCTGTTGCGCCCAATGGCCTTGGCTTCCTTGGGACACCTTGACAATCCATTTGCCCATTTCTCCCTAGAGTTGCCTCTTGGTATAAATCAACAAATACTGCCATTGCGACTTGGGTCACCGAGGAAAAGCATAGCTGTCATCCTCGGCAGCCCATTCCGTTGCACTTTGAAGCTGTTCGACTCGTCCAATATGTGCACTATACAGTAGATTGGTTATGTTGTTCAAACAGCCAGAGAAGCGTTCATGTCAGCGTCAGTGCAGATGAAAATAGGGCCAAAGAAAAAAGGCTTAACAGCAGGTACCGTGGAACATTCCTAATGGAATACGTGAAAACTTATGAACTAGTGTATACCCTATTCAAATTGAGCCAAAAGTCAAGTTTTATTATGTTGGTATTTTCATCTTATTTGTTTTCACCATTCATGTCATCCATTACAAGTCTTATGTGTTTTTTATAGCTGTAAATGCCTGTTCAAATTATTGTATTTTACATTGAGCAGGTAAGCCTTACTTGATGCAAGTATGAGTGTTATGTTGTGCATAGTAAGAAATAGTTCCTGCTTGGTGTGCTTACCTCTACCCGGGCGGTGACTGCACAAAGGAGGAAAAAGCACTAGTTTCTGAAACTCGCTAGGGTAAGGCTGCATCGTGCATGTCTGGTGGCATTCAACTTTGCAACCAACCATATGCACTTCAATAGACTTGATTTAAATCGGAATCGTTTTCGTTAGCAGCCAGAACACCTGCCCTCTCCCCCTGTGGTTTTCTATTGCCCAGGGGGGCTTAAAACTACAGTTACCATTGTGTGACTGTAAGTCGTTTTGTCTATATAGCCCTACTTCCGGGCAAAGCCCAGTGAATTGCTTACATTTTCTCAGACAGAAAAGGTAATAAATGGCACTGAGATATGTGTGGAACAGTAATTCAGCGTATTCTTATTTGTCTAACTGCAAGGTTCTTAAGGGAATGGGCACCAACAACAGAATACAGCTAAATGGCTGCCAAGTACCACATGGCCCCCATCGCCCATAAAAATAGGACAGGAAGGTTACATGCAGGCCCACCTGCAATCCACCGCCCGCAAAGAATTTTTCACGGAGTTTGTGACGAAGTGGAGTGGGACGCACCGAGTCCTGGGAAACCAAGGACCAACCACGTACACAGTCCGTATGGGAGAAAGGAAAGCCCAGGTACATCGGGACGACATACTGCTAACACCGAATCACATCGCCGAGTTGGTCGTGCCCGATGTCCCGACGACCCACACAAAATGCTCCTGTCGAGCTCCCAGAAGTCGGCAGCGAATAATCAAGTGCCATTGTTAACAACGAGGGGCAGTGGCGAGGAAGAAGTTGTAACACCACCTCCATCAAGTGATCCACCAGCTGGGGCAGAAAGCCCGGAATCGCCCGGCGCAACCACACCTTGAAGGGAGCTAACGATGGCTTGCCCAGATGTGAATGATGGCGCGGTGGCAGTGAGCACTCCTTTTACTCCTTCAGCGCAACTAATGGCACCAGTACCTCAAACAGAGCAACCACAAGAAGATGCCATGATGCACGACATATGACCCCAAACAAGGAGAGAGAAGCCATTTCGACGACACCTGCACCAGGTGACTACCTGAGTCCCCCTGCCACAACGTCGACAGTGTCAGGGCGGTCCGTGGGTACGAGCACTGTGGGCGAACAGATGCGCAACTTTGGCAAGAAGTAAGGAAAAGAGGAGTCATTTAGGTCGTCACATGCCGATGTACCCTAGTGGCTCATCTGTCTTGGTCCCTCCCAGCGACGGCCTGTTCTAAGCGACAGTGACAGTCGAGAGGAAGCAAGCACGGGCGATGGGAGCAGCAGCAGTGATTCGGCCGGCTCGTTCTGCCCCCGCCGAAGTCGTAGAAGAGTGCAGCCTACACCATCGCCCAGCACATGCAGGGGTGTCCCGACACCCTGCGCTGCAACAAGGTGAAGGCAACATCATCGGCATCGGTCGCCACAGCCATGTGTGGCTCTGCAGGGGCACCCATATATGCTGTGACCTAGGACGCAGGCAAGAAAACACTTGTGCTGCCAGTAGCGGCACCAGGCCTGTGAACAGTGAATGAGAGTTGGGGGGGGGGGGGTTTACGTGTGCCGGCATCTGCTGCCTTATAGACCGTTCGCCCGGTCGTGCACTGAAGCCAACACTACAATGAAACACACAGTGTAAGTGATAAATGTGACATGATGTGCCTGTGTGCATGGTGCGCCGAGTGCAAAGTGCAGGTTAGGACAAGGTGCAAGGTGCAAGGGAGTGAAGCACCAGGCACATCAGTGCAGATAAAAATAGGGCCAATTAAAAAGGGCTTAATGGCAGGGGCCATAGAACATTCCTAATGTAATATGTAGAAACTTACGTCCTAGTTAAACACTATTCAAGTTAAGCCAATAAAGTAAGTGTTATTTTTATTTTGTATTTTAATCATATTGTTTTTACTGTTCACATCATCCATTGAAAGTGTTATGTGGTTTGTTTTATAGCTGCCTCTTAAAAATTATTGTATTTTACTTTGAGCAGGTAAACCTCTATTGATGCAAGCAAGAGTGTAATGTTGTGTATGGTAAGAAATAGTTCCTGCTTGGCGTGCTCACACCCACCTGGACGGTCAAGGCGCCAAGCTGGAAAAAACAGTATCATCTGAGACTCACGATGGCAAGGCTGGATTGTGTGGATCTGGTGGCATTCCACGTGTGCAGATGGCCAATGGATGGTGTACTTCTGGTGCTCCAACCGTCATAATGAAAGAAAATATGTCACCTGTACTGTGCGTTCTACACAGTAAGATCTCTGGGTGGCTAACACACCCATATTTAAGTATACAAAGACAAAAAACTGAAATACATGATAAAACACTTGCACAGTACACTTCAATAAAAGGCAGGAATGATGGCGGCCCATACCTCTATAGCCCTAAGGCGACCCGAATGAAGACGCAAAATCTTCATGTTAGTTCATTCGGTTTTATTTAACATGCTCCTCCAGGAAGTAAACTTACACGTTGTGTTGGTTTAACCTGCCGGCAAGGTAATATTGATTGCAAAAGACATGTGGCCACTATTAATTAATATCAGACAATAAGCCTTCCCTGGCAATGCTATTCCGGGCTAAGAGGATGAGAGGAGAAGTCTTGGGCTGCTAAAAACACACGACGTTCTGGTAAATTAAACAGTCTTTTGCAGTGAAGTGGTTGGTTATAAGATGTTGATGTGCCCCCCAAGCACGCGAAACGCGACCCCGTCGGTCCGTACGTCCAACTCCTCAAAACACTGTGGTATGACTAAACTCCCTTGCGGCGTGCTAGCCAGGTTGAGGGGCAATCAGGCCACACAAACTAATTTCTTACACTTCAATCTCTTACAAATACATATGCACGTTTTTTATGTATTCATAATTCCTGTTTAAACAATTCTACAAGACACGAAAACCCTTTAATACATGTAACACACTCGATGAGGTGAGATGGGGATGGAACACGTGAAGAATGAAAATAAAGGGAAAACAAGTATTACATTTAAGCTTGCAGGTGCACATAAAACATAATAGGGTCATTGTTTTATATGTTTCTTTGCATGGTGTCTCTGAGCGTGCTGTAATTAACACCTAGTTGCACTTTTCCAGAGTTTGCAGTATCTACTTCCTAAAACATGTGCGCATGGGTATACGTGGTTGCTCTGTACCTTGCACTGCACTTGCGCTCTACTCACGAGCGCTTATATGACTAAGTTCACATCACTCGCGGAGTAGCATGTTCCGGTTGTGTCGAAACGCACTACTGCACCGGAGGGCACCAGCGCTTGGTAGAGTGCTGATTCCTGCATCGATCGCCAGTGACGGAGGCAAACGTGCTTGGGGGAAGCCGCTGTCATCAGTTATGTCGGTACAGTGATATCGGTTAAGCGACCAGGAGGCAGTCGATTAAATAAAATGTCGGGTTCCTTTATGATGTTATTAATTTTCTTACTTCTCATAGCGGGTTCATACATGGAGGTTCGCCATTATAGTGGGCGAGCACTAACATTGATGAATGGTACTAGACTTCCATAGTTATAGTAAATTACGTCCTGGTCATGTACAATATGACCAGGTACAGGGTGGCTCACTCCCCGGACAACGAAAGAATAAAAGGTTTCAGTATTATTATATTGAAAACTATTTATACTCTAAATGATACGTTAAGAAAGATGATAAGTCTAATAGTAGTAAGGCTGCCATGAAGGGGTTACTGAGGTTTTCGGGGGCGGCAAATAAACTGCCGGGAAAAATGTTGGTTAGGATTATACAATACCCGGGTGTCAGGCATTGTCCAGTGACATTGCTGTGATGTGGTGGAGTTGACTCTGTTTCTCTGGGTCGTGTGCCGACGACCAAAGGCGGTGATCTTTCTGGTGTTGAAGTTCCTTAGTGGTTTCCAATTAAAACATACATATTGTGTAGTGAATTCTAGGCGATCCTCACACCATAATTTAAGTTAACGAAGATAAAATCCTAAATGCATACATAAAACACTTGAAAGACTCTTGCTTGATAAAACACTTTGGCGGGAAGGTGGCGGCCCAAGCCCCTAAGCATTCGAAGGCGACCCAAATGAAAAATGCATAGCCACACGTACTTTCCAAGGGGTTTATAAACATTTCTCTACTAGAAACAACATGCAATTACAGCATCGGGGTTAACCCGCCGACAGGGTAGCACTGTTACAAAGTGGCACGAAGCTGATAAAACTTACTTGTACATTAAGCCTCCCTGGCGATGTAAGCCAAGGGAAGTTGAGAGGTGGCGAGTCCCGGGCGGCTGTTACAAAAGGTTCCTGTTATTTAAAAGTCTATTGAAATGAAATGATTGAACAAAAAGTTGAAGACCACCCTGGCGAACGGGTAATCGCGGTATACGACTGACTGCGCATCCCCACTCTCGAGACAAAGGACAATGACTAAACTTTGTAGCGTGGTGCGCTGGCCGAATTTGCGGCAGGCAGGCCGCGGCACTACCTTCTTACACTGCTAAACATTGCATCAACACTTGCACTCACCTTACGTGATCAGAATTTGAATTAAAATAAGCGTGCTTTCAAAACATAAATATATAACATAACATATACTCTGGTGGGTGATGTGAAGGTGATAAACATGTGAGTGGAAAATATAAAAACACTGTAACTCGACTAATAAGGCCTCTAGGGCTTAAATGAGAGTTTATTATAGTGTTGCTTATGCACACGTTACTTGTATGGCATTCTCCTTGAATTAATTTATGTGTCCACCCTGGAAAGCACACAATTTATCTTTCCTCAGATTTGTGCACGTGAGCGCACTCGGCCACATGGCCTAGCACTTCCTTGCTAGACATGCGTCACTGCGGTTCAACTCCCACGAACTGATGCAGTGTGTTCGACTTCAGTTAGAACATGCCGCCGAACTACACAGGTGCTCATGATGCGCCGGTAGGGTCCAGTGTCGTCTGCGCTGCACTGACTTCTGCGGCGGGTAAATCGTCTGAAAGGCACAGTCACCGTAAAACACCCCCCCCCCCCCCACACACACACACTGCATGGCCATTTGCAGCCGTCCCCACATCAGTCACAGCAGGAACACTTATTTTGCTCCCTGCAGCGCTGAGGCAAGATGTAGGGCGATCTACATAGCTGCAGCTGCTTCTCCTGGTGCTGCGGTGTGCTGATCTACTGCCTGCGGTATGCCGAGCCGTCCCCGCACGCTGCACACTCCCTCGGCAGATGATGTTGCCGTGTTGATCGGCGAGGAGGTAGTGAACCAGCCGATTCACTCCAATCGCTATCTCCCTCGCGGTATTCACTTGCTTCTTTCTTGCGATCCGGGTGAACAATCTCCATGGGTACCTGCTCTTCTTGTGCGGTACCCAGGGTCAGCCGAGCTTGTCTCGCGGCCTCTTTAGGACTTAAAGGAGAGTTTTTTATAGTGTTGCTTATACAAACGTTATCTGCATGGCATTCTCCTTGTGTTAATTTGCATGTTCACCCTGGACAGCACACAAGTTATCTTTCCTCAGATTCGGCCGCATGGCCTCCCTACACTTTCCTGCCTACTGTTGTCGCCAAGACTCGTGATGGCTCTGAGCATGGGGGTGAGGAAGGCCCAAGTCAAGGGGGGTTAGGGGTTTAGGAAGATAGTGGCCATGCCTCCGCATCGTGCTACATGCCGTACAAAACACATTACCCCTCGTTCCTCACAGTAGTGACTGACTGTGAACAATGGCGAGTATCACGCGGCCCAAGAGGTATAAACAAGTTATACACAGCAAGGAAAGAGAAGTCATCAGGAGTGTTATAAAAGGTTGTGATGAAGAGGCAAGGAATAAATATTTGTTGGTTCCTATCAACAAAGCTACAGAGAAAGCTGTAAAGTACATGGGAGTAAGTACGACATCTATCGAGAGAATTCGCAAACAAAGCAGAGAGAGACCTGGAGAGGCTCAAACAACTCTAGGAAAGCGAAAGTAAGAACACAATGCTTACACTGTTCACCCTATCTTCTATTAAGGGTTCCGACTACC
The DNA here is from genome assembly GCA_029891345.1 of Dryococelus australis. Classification (NCBI taxonomy): domain Eukaryota; kingdom Metazoa; phylum Arthropoda; class Insecta; order Phasmatodea; family Phasmatidae; genus Dryococelus; species Dryococelus australis. The sequence goes on from CM056997.1 coordinate 8,677,271, forward strand.
TGCAGTTATTTTGTGCAATCGAATCCTCAAAACATGTGGATTCTAAGGCGAACTCTTGCTCACTCCTCAATTGCTTCGTCACCTGTACCCACAAGGCGCTCAACTAGCATGCTGTCTCTCTGCCGGCGACTCGCCTACACATGAATTTTAGCATTGAACCTATTTATTTTAAAGGCACACTAATAATAAAGGAGTAAGATATGTTTCTCAAAACAACTTTTTAAGTTTTCATATAAAAATCCGTGGCAGGAACAGTTTCTGAAAGCACCCGTTTTAGATATTCTTACATAAAAAAAAATCTTGGAGTTCGAATGAAAACGTTGTGTTTGGACGCCACTACAAAATATCCAACTATTTTGGGATCATGTATTTTGTACCAAATGCTTGTAATGCACTTCATGTGCCAGCCAGTCGGAGCCCTTATTACATCAGAAATGTGATGAATTTGTATTAATTTTTAGTCACTTTAACAGCTGAAGATAAATACCTCACGTAACAGCATCAAAGGCAAGGTTCGTTTTCTTGATTGAACTGGTATCCTTTTAAAATACTGCACCAATAGTAAAGCGTCATCCGTGACTTTTCAGTAATATGCAAGTAATATTTTCAGTCAAACAAACCATGCAAAATATTTTATTCAAAAACTGTAAATTTAGCGCAATCCTCAAATTACTTAACTGCAATTTGTAGATACATGTTGAAGCTATTCGTTATTGTATTTGAATATTAGAAGTTGCTGATAAAATTGACTAAATATTGAAATTTTTATAATGATGTTAATTGTGCAATTGGCAGTTCAGTATATACGTAGAAGGATTTGAGGAAGTCGTTGACAAGGGGCGTGTGGCGTCGGAGCTCGGAGCACCTCCCGCTCTGTCATTCCGATTGGCTGGCGTCCATTTTTTTCCCTTTTTCCCTCAAAATCAACTAAATTCTCCTTAAAATTTCACTTTTTTCCTAACAATTTCCCATTTTCCCTAAAAATCTCCCTTTTTTTTCCAGAGCAGGAGAGGCGGACTCGTGACTCAGGAGAGGCGGATTTGCAGCTCCAAGACCGGAGAGCAGGACTAAGGACTCAAGACCCTTGACCTTTTATCTTTAACCCCAAAAATCCAAATCTCGAGATAGAAAATCATAAAAGTCAGCAAGCATATTTCATTCCTGACTACTACCACCATATTAGATGCAGGTACCATGACCAAGATAACAAAAGCACGAGGAAAACATAAAAGTCAGCAAGCATATTACATTATTGACAACTACCGCGATATTGGATGCAGATGACCTTGATCCCATGGCCTTAAACCCAAAAAATGAAAATCTATGACTGAATCAAATATGGGAATAGTCATCAGTAACGTAATATGCTTGCTGAATTTTATGCTTTTTTTTTTCTCGAGATTTTGTTTTCAAGGTCATGGGGACACAGTCAAGGTTACCTGCAGCCAATATGGTAGCAGACAGTAACGTAATATGATTGTTAACTTATGGATTTTTTCTCTAGCTTTTGTTTTCCAGGTCATGGGGTCAAGTTCAAGGTCACCAACATCCAATATGGCAATAGTAGTCAGTAAAGTAATACACCTACTGACTTATGCATTTTTTAGAGTTTTTGTTTTCAATGTCATACAAGGTCATGGAGTCAAGGTCACGGCCACCTGCATCCAATATGGCAGTAGTAGTCAGTAACATAATATTATCTTTGACTTTTATGAATTTTTCGCGATTTTTTTTTTCATTTTCTATGGAAAAAGGGAAATTTTTTAGGGGAATAAGGGAAATTTTCAGGGATAAAAGGGAAATTGTTAGTGAAAATGGTGACTGGGTAGTGGAATTTCTAAATAATTTAATTTCTAGCTATTGAAATAAATAATACTTTAATATTAAAAAATATGGTTGTTGGAATCTTTATGGCCTTTTTTTTTTCTTTTTTTTTTTTTTGGGGGATTTTTTTGGGATTGTTTGAGTCAAAGGTCAACAGTCAAGGATACTGATTCCAGTCTGCCCTCCTGGCTTTCAGTCACAAATCCATCACTTTTGAGTCACGAGTTCGCCTATCCTGCTCTGGGAAGTAAGGGAAATTTTTAGGGAAATTTAGTCGATTTCAAAGAAAAAAGGAAAATTTCGAGAGTAAAAATGAAAGACGAAAAAATGGCCGTCAGCCGATCGACATGACACAGCAGGAGGTGCTCCGAGCTTCGACGCCCTCGCCCTTGTTCCAGACTTCCCAAAATTTTAGGCAGAAAATAATTTTTTGTTACTTTTACTCACACAGTTTGTGTTGCTATAAGCGTACATCGAAACTTAAATTAAAGCATATTGTTTAAAGAAAAGGCCTTTTTGATATTTTGTTTTATTTACTTATATCAAACAAATAACTATGGAAATAAATCCGAGTATTTCAAAGAGAATATATTTAGAGAGAAGTTAAATTCGTTCATTCTTTTATTTACGTATTGTTCAGAAACTTTGGGACGTGCATTATTGGTAAACATTTATATGTTTATATTGTGCGTAATAAACCTTAAAGTGCCTAAAAAAATTTATGCATACATTTTTCTGTCATTTCAGGCAAAAAAAACTACTAAAATTGCTTTCGACAGCTTTGATAGGCGTGTGATAAGGGACACTATTAGGGATTTTGCGTTGTCAAGAAAATCGTACCAACTGTAGGCAAACCTATGCCAGTTCTGCGAGCAAAGATTGGGTGGAATTGGAGTCAGTCGTCTCTACGAAGACTGCTCAAAGACATGGGGATTCTTGTGGAAAAGATCACACAAGAAATGGGTGTTTCTTGTTGAAAGAGCTGATATCGTCGTGTGGCATTCAAAGTATTTGACAGCAATGAAACAGCTGAGAAGAGAATACAGAAACGTATTTTACATAAACGAAACCTTGATTGGCACTAATCTGACATTTAAGAAGTGCTGGCAAAGGAAAGGTGAAGTTAAAGGATCGGTAGAAAGTGGAAATGCAGTAAACAGACTTATTGTTGTGCGCATCGGGTCTCAAGAAGGCTTTCTTCAAGGTGGGCAGTTAATTTACAAGGAAAATTCGACGACAGGTGATTATTACGGGCAGATGAATGCCCTGAATTTTGAGAAGTGGATTTCGCAGCAAGTTTTAACAAATCTTCCACCAAATTCAGTGATAGTTATGGACAATTCACAGTATCATTCGAAGCAAGTAGAAAAGCCACCGTCAAAATATGACGCGAAGAAATAAACCGCGACGAAACTATGAGAAAAGCTAATATCATTGAATTGCTTGGAAATCATCGACCAAGAGAGAAAATATTCGTTGTACTTAGATTGTATCCTTATATGTGCGATTTCAGTGCCATAGAACTAGCCTGGGCTAGGATTAAACGTCATATCAGAGCTCACAACACACAACACGACTGGAGATTTATCACTGCAAGTCTTACAGAGACTAACAACAGAAGCCGTAGAAGGTAGTAATAAAGGAAGACTGGGTGGGATATTGCAGACACGTTGAAGGAATTGAAGCAGAGTACTGGAAGAACGACTGCTTCATGGAGTTAGCAGTAGATGAATTCTTAATCAATCTGGATCGTGACAGTGGCGACACAGATGATGAAAGCGAAAAAAATTCACACCATGACAGCTACAGTGAGCAAGAAATTTTTAGAGAATGAGATAGTGACAGCTCTTGGTTAGCTCAGCCATTGTAAATACTGAAACTAAATTATATCTTACTGATACATGTACTCGAAAATGTAATTAATTTGTTTTGTTAATCACATTTTAATGAGTAAGCTAGGAATAGTTTTACTTTTCCTTGAGCTTCCTCAACAACAGCGAATAAACATGTTTTGACATATTCGCAGCATATGTTATCTGTTTGTCAAATTGCTACCTATTTTTATGGGTACTTGTGCTATTAGATACATTATTTTCTTTTATTTTTACTTATACTATTACATAAATACTTTTTTTAAACAACAGGAATCGTGAATGTTACATGGTGTCATTTGGTCAATTAATATTTTTTAATTCTGAACACTTGTAAATAAGTAAATTTAAGCTGAACATGTCAGTATATTTTGCCTCATTTTGACTTTCTGTTCCCCACACCATGAGCTTGGTATCACTGTTAATTCCTATAGTCACTGTGTACCGTAACATTATACGCTCACGTCTTGTTCAGTAATAATTGGTTACAACTGAATACTTGTACCTCAGTATTTTTCATTAGTTATGCTTATTTTTTACTTAATTATATTCTTGGGTCGTTTATTGTTAGATATTATTATCATATACTAAAAATATACTATCAAACTGGGTTAAATTGTGTATTACTTTTTTAATTATAATTCTTGTAAACTGGTGGTTGTTATCTGATTATGTCACTGCAGTTTTTAAATGTTATGTTTTGGGGCCTAATTATTATTTTTTAATTCATCGTCCTTTGTCTATTCAATATATGGCGAGTAATTTTAAAGTTTTCTAGTATAACAATTGTAAATTAGTGTTGTTAACTATTAATGTTGTAAATTATTTTCATTCGTCTGACTTCTGGAAACTGCTTCTTGAAAAAGTATTACTTCACAAATGTTATCACAGCATGTCGAGGGTCGCGCTTGAGGGGGTGCCAGAGCGTTCGCCTGCCGACACTGCGATCCGGGTTCGCTTCCTGGCTATGTAAAACAGGACTTCTGTATGCGGCAATCGTTGTTGGTGGGTTATCTCGGGGGTCTCCCGTTTCCCCCAACATTGCGTTCAGGCGCTGTTCCATGTCCGTCTCAATCCATCCACACCAAATTGGCTCTGAATTTCTCCTATGCTAAGATTCGTCCAAACATATCGACCAATCAATTAATCATTGTGTGGCATAATACTTTATAGTCAGTCAGTTCACGTTACCAATTAGCTTGTACATATATTTAAATTTTTGTATTCGTGTATTGAAATGTATGTATATTTGCTGTATTTCTGTCGTAGAAAAAGCAAACGTTTACTCAACTGCACCAGTAGAAAATGAAGGCAAAATAAACAAATTACGTACAGTAAGATTGCTGAAAAATTTAACTCAGGGGTTGGAAACTTAAAGATTTTAATTATATGTACACTATTTTTAATTCCACTTTTCGGGAATATTGTACTGATTCTGGCGAACAAATAAGTTAACTAAGATCGTAACGATATTTCTGTCGATTGTATCATCAACCTCGGCAAACCATATTTTGGCATATTTGTCACGCTTACTGGTTTTTAATATTAATGCGTAGGTTATATAAAATCGTGCAGTTACAGTGAAACTACTTCATTTATGTTAAATTGCTTTTTGTTGGTAGTACTTGATACTAAATAAAATATTTTGCCAAACTGAGCAAAAATTTGACTTATTAATTTCTAGTATTGACTATGATATTAACGTTATCCCCACTCACATTTGTGGTAGTTTCGTATTCATATCAATACAATTTTTAAAGACGTACTTGAAAAAATTAATACATCCATGCTTTGCCTGGGACTTAAACCCAGAACATCTAGTACAGTACGCTGGCGCGCAACAAATTATGCTACAAAACAAAAATGTCAGCGATAGACGTGTTGATGTATCTTTCAATCTCTTCTGTTTGAAGTGATCAGTGAAATGTTTGCAGGATGCGTAGTACGTCGTTTAACGGTACAATTTGCAGTCGAAGGGAGGGACACGACAAGCCAAACCGATGGTATGACGAGGGGAGTGGGAGGTTAACTAGCACTAGGGGGTCCAGCCCTCACAACGTTTGACGCCAACAGTAGCACTGACTTGCTACACATGCGAGTAGTATATAAATGACGATTCGAGCGCAGCCCCCCGTTATCAGAAAACCAACGGTAAATGAAATGCTCGAGCCATCAGAAAACATCAACTGCCGATTCGAGCGCAGCCGCAAAAAGTGACTACAAAAAGTTGCGTTTGGGAGCAACCGCAAAAGAGTGACTACAAAAGTTGCGTTTGGGAGCAGCAGCAAAAAAGTGACTACAAAAGTTGCGTTTGGGAGCAGCCGCAAAAAAAGTGACTACGAAAAGTTGCATTTGGATGCATTAGCAAAAATGCGCATAAAAAGTTGTGTTTGGTTAGATCGTAGTGATTAGAAAAAAAAGTTGTGTTAAACTTTGCGTTGAGTGCATCTGCAAAAATATGCGTAAAAAGTTGTGTTTGGGAGCAACCGCAAAAAGTGGCTCAAAAAGTCGCGTTTGGGAACAGTTGCAAAAAAAGGGTGGCTCAAGAAAATTTGAATGCGTAAAAAATAAAATGTATATAATAAAGATGGGCGCAAATAAAAATCAACTGATGTCTAATATGATGACCATGGAAATGAAAAAAGCTAACACAACTGGTAATGTATGGAAAGAATATAAGTTTAAGAAAGACTTTTTGAGGAAAGAAAGAAGAAGAAATCTCAAGAGAAGTATGTCAAGTGTGGAACTTGTAATCACTTTTACAAACCATCTCTTATAAGAAGTCATCTTAAAAGCAGATTGCACAAAAGTCTTACACCAATACATAATAAATCACATGAACCAACAAATGCATGGGAAATTTTTAAAGTGCCACAACATTTAATATCAAAACAGAAGTTCCTACGAGAGAAACAAGTGAAATGTGAAACGTGTAGTCACTATTACAAACCGTCTCTCATAAGAAGTCAATCGAGAAGTAAAATTCATAAGTACACACTCAGATTCAGTGTAGAAGAAATCGAAACAGCATTTCAAAGTAGGATAAAGACTTATGTTGTAAAGAATGTGAATGCATACAAAGACCCAAATCATTTCCTATACGATGTAAAAGAAACTGTCACGGGAATAATTAGTAAACATTTAAAATCACTCAAAGTGAACATGAAACTCTTCACTGAGCACAAAAGGGGAATTGTTGAGAATATTGAATATGTAGAAAGCTCCTTTAAAACAAAGAACGAAATTATACTGAAATCGACTTATCTGGAAGAATATTATGCCAACAGCATATCGAAATCACAGCTGAGATGGGGGCTTTCGAAGCTAAGGGATCTCAGTGGGTACTTAACAGAATATTTAAACTAGAAGTGCGAATAAATAAATATGTACCATTCGAGGGAACTTCTTATGTTGATCTCCCAGAAAAAATCAAAGCTAAGCAGGCGGTAATTATGGTCTGTTCTATCTGCATTGCATCAAGTACAAAAAGACCCTCAAAGAGTGAATAAATACCTAGCTTACGGACATGAGTTTGATGATGCACTTAAGGGTTTGGAATTTCCAATGAAATTGGATAGCATACCAACCTTTGAGAAAAGAAGTGGAATTTCTATTAATGTATATACATACGAAGAAGAAGATGGTGGTAATATAATCTGTCCATTAAAAACAACAAAAAATAAGATGGATAAGCCACATTAACCTACTCTATATCAAAGACGAAAAGAACGATCACTACTGCTGGATAAAAAGTCTTTCGAGACTTATCGCATCACAAGTAACAAATAATGGTCACAAAATATTTATATGCGATAGATGTTTGCAAAATTTCTACTCTATAAATAAGCTAAAAGATCACGAACAAGACTGTCTAGATCGCGATGGTGTTAGAGTTGAACTACCATCTAAAGGAAAAAATGACATATTAAGATTTAAAAATCAAAATCATTCTTTGAGAGTTCCGCTTGTAATATATGCTGATTTTGAATGTTTGTTGACTATAATTGACACTTGCAAACCAAACCCCGACGAATGTTACACGAAACTATACCAAAAACACGAGCCTATTAGATTCTGTTACTATGTAAAATACGAACATAGATACTATAAACCACCAGTAACATATAAAGGATCTGATGCATCTAGTGTATTCGTTAAAATGCTAATGGAAGAAGCAAAGTCTATTGGTGATATATACATAAATGAAAAACCAATGCTTGCACTAACTCAGAAGGAACAAATTGTTTATGATACAGCTACCCATTGTCATATACGTGAAAAACCTTTGAATGGTGATTCTCTGAGAGATCATCATCATCTTACGGAGAAATTTAGGGGAGCTGCACACAGAGATTGTAACTTATCGTATAGAAATCCATGTTTTGTCCATGTTTATACACAATCTATCTGGTTATGACACACATTTATCCATCAGAGATCTTGGCACCAATGAAAATAAAATTGACATAATTCCCAACAACGAAGAAAAATAAATTTCTTTTACGAAACATATATGTGAAAGTGTAAATCTTAGATTTATTGACTCATTTAAATTTATGGCTAGTGGTATCGATAAACACTCTAGGGACCTTTCCAGAAGCCAATTTCGAGAAACGTGTAAGCATTTTTCCAATGAACTTCTTGACTTTGTTATAAGAACAGGTGTTTACCCATATGGCTACATGGATAGTGCTGAAAAATTTTGTGAAACATCACTTCCATCTAAAGATGCATTTTACAACAAACTCAATAAATGTGACATCACAAATGAAGATTACGAATTTGCGAAAAAGGTGTGGGAAAAATTCAACATAATATCTTTAAGAGAGTGCACAGAACTCTATAACAAATCTGATGTATTGATATTGTCTGATATAATGGAAAATTTTAGAGTTGTGTGTCTCAAAACATATACGCTAGATCCAGCATGGTATTTCACAGCTCCAGGGTTAGCGTGGGATGCTATGCTCAAACATACTAAAATAGAACTAGAATTATTAACAGATTACGACATGATTTTGATGATAGAAAAAGGTGTTCTTGGTGGAATTTCACAATGTTGTAAGCGATATGCTAAAGCAAATAATAAATATATTAACACTTACGATAGTACAAAGGAAATATTTTATCTTACATATCTGAATGCCAATAACGTTTATGGATGGACTATGAGCCAGTATTTACCTTATGGTGGGTTTAAGTGGGGAGATACAAATATAGATGTAATAAAAATAGAAGCTGATTCTAGCAAAGGTTATATATTGGAAGTTGATTTGGAATACCCACATGAACTACATGATCTTCACAAAGATCTGCCATTGGCACCAAAGAATAAATTACCAGAAGGTTCAAAAAATCCCAAACTCTTGACAAATCTGGGTGGTAAAGAAAAATATGTATTACATTATGTAAATCTTAAGCAATATCTATCTCTCGGAATGATGTTGATAAAGATCCATAGAGTTCTGGAGTTTGATCAATCAGACTGTCTCAAGTCCTATATTGATCTAAACACAAATATGCTAACAAGGTTTACAAATGATTTTGAAAAAGATTTCTATATATTAATGAATAATTCCGTTTTTGGAAAAACAATGGAAAATATTAGAAACAGAGTGGATATACAGTTGTGCACAAGTTCTAAGCAAATCGATAAACTAGTGGCTAAACCAAACTTTAAAGATAGAAATATATTTTCTAAATCTTTGGTTGGAGTTCATATGATTAAAACCAAACTGTGCTTTAACACACCCATTTATGTTGAAATTAGTATACTTGATCTATCGAAAGTCTTAATGTACGATTTTCACTATAATATAATGAAACCAAAGTATGGGAAAAATATTGAACTGTGCTATCAAGATACTGATTCATGTATCTATTATATAAAAACGCCAAACATCTTCAGTGACATGAAAGAAATGGTCGATAATTTTGATACTTCTGACTATAAAAAAGATAATTCATATGGTATACAGTTAGTTAACAAAAAGAATATTGGCAAAATGAAAGATGAATGTAGTGGAAAAATATTGGAAGAATTTATTTGATTGAAATCGAAAATGTATGCAATAAATGTCGAAGGTGGTGTAAAGAAAAGAGCAAAGGGTGTGAAAAACACAGTAGTCAGAAATGAGATTAGTTTTGGTGACTACAAAAAGTGTTTGTTTGGTAAAAAAGTGTTGTACAAAAGTATGAATCTTATTAAAAGTAAGTAACATCAACTCTATGTGATTGAGATGAGAAAAAAAGCATTAGGTCCAGAAGATGATAAAAGATTTATTCTTAAAGATGGTATTAATACTCTACCATGGGGACACTAAAAAATTAAAAAAAGAGTGATACTATGAAAGAGCAGCTACCCATCACGAAGCACGAGTTGCTTTATCACTTATATCGTTCGCGAGTCGCGTGAGCTTAAAGGAAAGCATATGTATAATAAAATGCAATCGCTCATCGATATTGTAAACAACAAGCTTATCTGTGGTGGTAAAAAGGCGTATGTGATTATCGACAAAGGAGGCAATCCGTGGTTCAAAGCGAAAGATGTTGCGAGAATACTCGAGTATGCAAATACAAGACAGGCAGTCATACTAAACATCGACGACAGCGATAAAGATATCTTTCAAAACTTGCATATACAAAGGGAGTCTGTGACAGACTCCCTTTAATTTCCTACCACACATGGTTTTCATCAACGAATCTGGTCTATATTCGTTAATATTGGCTTTAAAAAAGGACGAGGCTAGACAGTTTAAGAAGTGGGTGATAAAAGAAGTGCATACGTATATATGAAGAATTCAAGTTAGAGCAAAAGTACAAACCACTATTGGATGATCTGAATAAGAAACTTACAGATGCTAAAGACATCATCACCTCACATATTACCATCATCTGCAAGCACGTGCTGCCGCCTACTGACGATATCGGCAAGCATCACAAGTTTGTGCTCATCTCACTTGGTGGAAACGACTACTATGCCAGCAGCTGTCAAAAGCAAATGGTGAATGTTCGACTCGATGCGATTAGGCAAGAGTACCCCGAAATGCAAGTGCTTCTGTATCTCGAAAACATCAATCCCATAATGCTGTACAACCTCATGAAAGAGCATTTGCCCATCACGTCAATAGGCAGCTGTTTCAGTACGACGATGAGTTGCGATGACCTGATCGCCGATATCGTATGCATAAAATCGTTTGCAAGAGACAGTTTGCAATGGCCGATCGACTTGGAGTAGTGTTTCGAGACGACATCTCGTCTCGAAAGGTCGCAAGCGAAGCATGCCATGTATCAAAATTGTTCACAATGTGCAAGCTGTAGGGAATGAATGCTTATCGACAGCGTAAACAACAAGTTTATCTACGGTGGTAAATAAGTGTATGTGATTATCGACGAAGGAGGCGATCCGTTGTTCAAGGCGAAAGACTTTGCACAAATACTCGAGTATGCGAAACCGCGAGAAGCAGAGTCAGAGAAAAGTATAGGAAATCATACGCTGATATAGGGGTGAACAATTCGTTCACCCCTTTTAATATGCAGCCACACGCCGTATTTATCAATGAACCGGGCTTGTACGCATTGATCATGAAGTCAAAGATGGCAGCTGCAGAACAGTTCCAGGACTGGGTGTTTGAAGAAGGGTTGCCGTCCATACGCAAGCACGGCGTCGACCAGAAGTACAAACCGTTGCAGGACGCGGTGAACACAATCATCAACAAGCTTGCGGAACCACCGACGAAAGATGCAGGTAAACATATCCGGTTCGTACTCGTCTACCTCGGAGGTAGACGCTACTATGCCATTAGATGCCAGGTGCATATAGTATGTGAATGCATCGATGATATAAGGAACGAGTATCCTGGAGCGCAAGTGCTTCTGGTCATTGCAAATGTCACCCATCTTAAGAATGCACAACCTCTCATGCTTTTTTCAGATCCCATTTAAAACACTCTTATATCGCTATTAAAGAAAAATTATATAACAGTAAATATTTTCAATGGATAACCATCCATTAAAAACTAATAACCATACATGTTTGCGCACCATTGGACTTCGGTGATTCTTTCATTTTTAACATCATATATTAGGTTTCTTTGGCTTACTAGTACCACATTACAAATAGTTGTAGCTGATATTGGTTTATTAAAATCAACTGTAAGTTTCAGATTAGTTTGATCTTTTACAATAGTGGTTTTTCTGTAAGAACAATCAATAATATACAATGGTCTTCTCCCAATAAATGACGCAGAGTTGAAGCACAGTTCGTTATTACGATAAGGGGTATCTAGTTTAGTCTTGGAATTTCTAAAATCATTGTAAGCAATATACATCTTATCAAAAATTTTATCATCAATGTTTAAATTCCAATTCTCTTTGAGAAACCCTTCATTCTGTCCATTCTTAATATAAATATTTTTGACAAAACAAGAGTCAAACATTGAACAATGTGTGAATTGCCCCGGATCTTCTTTTCTGCTGTTCTGAAAAAGAACAATGACAAAGTCTGGCATATCGAATTGGATTGAATTGAACTGATCTTTTATATCAAACTGAAATGAGTTTGCATTAATAGGCACTGGTTTTTCAAGACATTGCCAATAATTAAAACCAATTGGAATTTTGGAGTGTTTGTATAATTTTGCTTTAATTTCGTCTCTATAAATAGGATCGTATTCAACAATTGGCCACAAAATTTCCAATTTCTCAATAACAATTTTACCAGCATCTGGTATATTATCTACATCATTAGACCCAATCTGCTTTCTTTGGGGGTACATTATCATTAGAATTTCGAATGAATGTGATCTTGTACCCACCTTTCCAGAATATTTCATTACAATCTCTCATAAACCCAAACAAATATCTTAATGGATAGGTAATTTCATTACACTTTTCTTTCCTAACATATTTACCTAGTTCTATCCCCGACATTTGGAAGTATGCTGATTCTGATTCCGAACCCAGCAATGTATGCATCATTGTTGAAGTGATGCCAGGGTTGTCAATACTTTCGATTATACAACAATGTTTAGAGATCTATAATCTTGAGAACTTGAATGGGAATAAATTCTCACAAAGATCAATAGTTGAAGTTTTTTCATAATCTGCATTTGTATCTCTTTTAGTTAGCTTATACTGTTGTTATACATAAGCTTCATTCGGATGTGAAAATGCATCGCCAATAGGAATATCAAACTCAATGTGATTGTTGAATTCATTCAAATTATTTTTTGTTTGGTCATTTGGCACAAATGACTGATGCTCATAACTTTCAATTTTTGTTGATCCAGTTATTATATAGAAAAAAAATTTCTTAAACAACTACACTTTTCTTCTCAACCCAAGAATTATGACTATTATCAAAACCTAACCATTTAATTAGCAGCTTATTTCGGCTACTTTGCAAAACTTTTTCCACTAAGTAGTCTTTATCATATTTAGTCTTAAGCAGTTTTGGCTCATAAAAATACCTTTAATAAGTTCATTTTTTAAATCTTGTATTCAGTATGCCATGGGGTTTGTGTACAATACTTCACACACCTCAAATACTTCAGTGCACCAATTTGGTGTGTATCATTTTTCAAACAAATTTTTACTTTTACTTATACAAACTTTATCTCCTATTGCAAACTTTAGTTTAGCCATTTTTCTTTCTCCTCCATACATGTTGATTATAATATAACTTTCATTCTTTGCATTTACATTGGTGAGTTTCATTCCGATTGTACAGTGAACAGTGTTATTGTATTCACTTATTAATATAGGTAATATAGCCACCGATTTACAGTTTCCCTGCATAGTAAATGTCTTCCACATTTTCTCCTTCAATGTTCTATTACATCTTTCTACAATGCTAGCTTTCTTATCACTGTATGTTGAATAGTGAGTTATGTTGTTATTGGTCATTAATGTCTTAAATGATTTATTGTAAAATTCTTTCCCTTCGTCTGTTGGTAAATGCATGGGTTTGCGATCATTCTAAATAGTTTTTAATACTACGTAACATTTTCAGCAGTTTTATCTTGATTGGTATTGCCCATGCATATTTAAAAAAAACATCTATCATGGTTAACATATATTTAAACCCTTGTTAATTCTGTGTATACCTTTTAATGATCCAGAATTCATCTCAACTAAATCAGCTTGCCAAAGATCATCGATACCAAAAGATAGAACAGTCCTTCTGGGGAAGTTTTTTTGTATTGGTTTATGAATTTCATTTACAATATCGTTTTTTATACTCCCACCAGTGAATATCGAGTTATTGGTAACACAACATCTACAAACACATTTAATTCTTACTTTGTTTATATTTCTTGTATTTTTCATACTGTTGAGACAGTATGCATTTAAGTTATCATTGTTCATTTTATTTATTTGAATAATAAATGAGACAACAAAAAGTTGTAAACAATATAGAGCATAATATAGAGAGAAGAAGACAGCTAATTGAAAAGCTTAAAACTTTTAGAAAGTTCCGCCAAGATGAATATGATAAAAATAAAAAACACGATCAACCATTGATAAATGCGATAGAAGATTTGGGACAGAAAATTAGACATGTAACAAATGAGAATAAGAACTTAACATAAGAACTTGTTCCATTTTGCTGTTAAGAATTTAGACTACCCACAGACACCAACAGAAACATCTTTTGAAAGAAAACTGTTAGGTAAAACATGCACCGATGAACGCTATGACGATAGGATTAAACGAATTGACGATGACGATGGCGTTAAATGCATTTACGATGACGATGAACGCTATGACAATGAACGCTATGACGAAGCATTGGGGCGTTTGAAAACTGATATCTTACAGTTAACTAACTACAAAACAACATTTATTGATAAGAAAGTGGCCGATTTCTTAGTTGACTGCAAAGACGATGTTTTTGGACTAAAGGCTGATAAAGGTAGATTGTATATTGGCGATAGTGAAGTAACATTCATCAATGACAAATTTACTGTAAAATGTCGGACATACACTGGAACTGATGGTTTGATGAAATTACTAACTAGTAAGAAAGTAACAGAAAGTGACTACACTGCAACCGACTATGAACACTATAGTCGTATCCTAGCAGATACAAACACAGTTTTTCAAATAATGATCCAAACTTGGGAATGCCAAAATCGAGTAAAGGGAATAAATGGAAAACTATTGTTAAACCTATTTACGATTCGATAAAAAAGAAACATCCCTCACCTAAAAAGGGGAAAGGTATAAAGAAGTATACAGACTACCCCAAAGAATACATATGGATGGATGATGTTAGGATGCTAATTGATCGACTTCTTGTTTTTTATGGCGAAGAGAATGCTGGAAATGATAACTATTACAATGAAAAAGTTGGAATAGTGAATATGCTCAACAGCAAGTTTAGTGACTTTGTTGTCAATAATCAAAAAGGTATACCATATCTGATATAAGTGTTGAACATAATAGCACATAAATTTTGGGAGTCGGGGCATCACAGAAAAGGGTTACTCAATGAGATAATAAATTCACTACCTTTTGAGTTGCATGCACCCGTTTATCCGTACTTAGGTCCGGGTACCACACTAAAAGAGAGAATTGAGCGTTGTAATAAACCCATAAATACACTAGATCTGGCTGCAATGGAATATGATATAGCTGATCATCATAAATATCTAACTGAAAGATATCCAGCTGACAAATAACTAGAAGAGAAAGCGTTCAAAAGATTGTTAAGTTCAGATGCTGATCTCAATTAGGGATTGTGGGCTGGTGTTACTGGATCTGCGATGCATATTAAACGTAAATTTGGTTGGGGAATTAAAATTAAATAATAAAATATTTGTTATAATAAATTAAAGTAAAAAACATTTTATTTCAAGTTCTTAACGATGAGTTGAGGGGTTTGAATATTGATCCTTTCCTAACGAAAGACCAACTGGATTGTAAAAACAAGAAATTAAAGGAGGACAAAGGGATGACTATCACAATTTCAGTTCCACAACTTAAGAAAATGTCCAAAGAAATGAAAACTGGAAATGGTCTGACAGTTCACAAGGGTGGATTTTTACCCTTAATTTTCGCAGCATTGGGAACTCTAGGAGCGTTAGCTGGTGGTGCATCATACATCGCTACATCAGTTATTAATGCTAAGAAGAAAAACAAAGAGATGGAAGAACAACACAGACATAATTTAGCTATGGAGGAATACTGCAAGGGATTGAAGAATGTTAAGTGGAGTAAGAATATTAATAAAAAGTAACTCTACTCAGGAACTTTGATATTGATCAAATGGTAAAAAAATTAAATATTAAAAATTTTCGAGGTGTATTTATGATCGATGAGCAACTTTACACAACACTCGATAGTGAATGTGGGATTGTTAATCTAGATGTCTCAACAAACTCTGGTACACACTGGGTATGCTATTGGAAAAAAAGCAAACAACAAATATTATTTTGATTCATTTGGCAGAAATCCACCGCGACAATTAATAGCATATCTCGGAAGTAATATTTTTATAACGATGATAGAATTCAAAATTTCAATCAAGTAACTTGTGGTCATTTGTGTGTAATTGTGCTAAATCACTTTTCACATAATTTTAAATTTCAAAAAATTATTTCACTATTAATAAACAATGGGTATATGTGGAAATGCATTAATGAGCTCTTGGATTGAAGATAAAATTAAAGAACACACGGCCAATGATACAACTACTGAGAAGATCAATTATAATGATTTTGTTTCCACCACACAGTTCAACGACTCTATAGCTACACCGACAATAAATAAATGTTCATTGGATAAAGCCTATCTTACTTACTTGGAAGTAGATAATAATATAGATTTTGAATAAAAAAGACTCAGACATGAGGGAGATTCCATTGCACCGATGGATGCAATCAATTTAGAGCACTATCAAAAAAACAGAATTAATATTAGTCGATTATTTAAGAAATACAGTTCAAAAGAACAAATATTTTACTTTGATAATCGAATAGAATATATTTTTATAGGAGATGGAACTATAGTTTAGATAATAATAAAACCAGAAAAATATAAAAGTATTATCAACTTATACCATCAACGGAAAAAATTTGACATGTCTAAAACTTTTGAAGTATTCTCTGATGTAATTATATATTTTTAAATACCAAAAGCACACAATGTAGCTGACGGTACAATTGTGTTTATTGAAATAGTTATGGTATACCAAAACATTTAAAAAGATCAGGTTATGTTGGTTTTTAATGGAAACACTTCCATTCAAAACAAAACTTACATATTATCTATAAATTTAAAAAGTATAATTTCATTGCCGTACTTACCATTATTTAACTTACGAGTCATATCTATTGCAACTAAACCATATTCATTATACCAATATTTTGAACAAGTCTCCCTAAATTTCTCAAACGACATATCACCACCGACAAAATCACTATGAATATGTTTAAGATTTGTATTGGCTTGTCTGAATATTGAAAGAAAATTGGCATTGTCTCTTATAAGCTGCGTAGGTACTTTTGAGTATGTCTGGGCTAAATAGAAACAATCAATATCTTTGTATCTACCGCAAGCAAAGTAATCTCTTACCATATTTTGATTTTCAAGTATGATGTCATCGAAAACAACTACAGACTCTTTATGACATTGATGCATGTCAATCATTTCTTCATGTGATGGAAAGAAGTATGCTATTGGTTCATTAAATAATTTTGATGCTACATATCTATATTTCTTTAAATTGATATATTTTAGTTGGTCCAGACTTTTTGAACATACATAGAGAGTACCAAAGTCCAACCATCCCTGAGAATATATAAAATTATCTATCATAAGTGTAGTTTTCCACCGTTTCTAGGACCCACTATCAAACATCTAATATTATTAGGTAATAATTCACCATGACGTTTTTTCGATACAGTCTTGTCTTGTATTCTTATTTTAATATCCCAGTCTACATATTTCATGTTTTTCTTGCTCATTTACTAATAGATTTTTTTTAATAATATAATAAATGAGTAAATTATTCAAACTAACAGATAACAAATCAGTGTTGAAGAAAAGACTACATTACCCTTTAAAGATAGAGGAACACTCACTGGCTTTAGTTGAGTTCTATACTACTTATGTAACACATAACATTTACTCTGGGAAAATTAAGATTTATTTTGTGGGTCAGAATGATATGGAATAAGCAATTGATATTCCAGTTGGTTAATATAGCTTAAAAGATCTTGAAAAAACTACAAAAGCAATTTTTTCATTTAGTCTAGATTCGATGGGTGGGAAAGAAAATGATATATCTTTCGAGCTGGATAAAATAACAAGCAGAGTGAAAGTAAAATGTACTATTAAATTACAGTTTGGAAAACGGGGTTCAATAGGATAACTTTTGGGTTTCGTAGAAAATAAAACTCTGAAAGAAAATGTGGACCATTATGGCGATACAATTCCAAAATTTGCTCCATTTGAAACAATAAATATACGCTGTAATATAGTAAATGGTATGATACTTAAACATGAGGAATATAATCATAGAGAAACTAACATAATTACCACTTTTAAACCAAGAACAACATTTGGATTTGGCGACACGATCTATTACGAACCAGCTTATCCATTATTGTTTCCAGTGCAAACAAATCATGTTAATGAAATAATAGTTGAAATTAAGGATGAAAAAGGTAAGTTAATTAACTTTGATTTGTCCGAAAGAACAGTGGTATTAGAGATGAGACCGTAGATATTTTTTGGGTTGGAAGTAGTCTTATTCTATAATAACGTTAATAGTTTTTAAACTATTAATGTTTCGTGTGATGAAGATGAATAATATTTCTATAGAATGTGCAATGAAAGATATAAAAAAGAATTCAATGTTTCGGCTACTTTAATATGTCGAATTTGGAGATGTGTTTTTAAATTTGTAATTAGACTATGTTGTAGCACATTGTCGAAGTCAGAGCGATAATTGTGTTTTAATGATTGGATAACCATTAAAACTTTATAGAGATATGAACACGAATAAAAATCAACTGATGTCTAATTATACGACGACGATCATTTACTCTTGCTTTTGTTTAGCACCACAATTGGCTTTTCCATCATATGGAAAACTTATACCTCGAAGTTTAAGAAATGTTCAGGTCACCAAGGCCAAGGCCAAGCAAAGCATAGACATTGTAAATAACATTTAAGTGATGTGTTGCAAGTGTAAATATCGTATTGTATTGTTCAAATGTAAACATTGTAAACATTGTGACTTTGTCATCTCGGCAAGACTTTTCAAAGCACGACAACGTAATTAATTTAGTAATCCATTCACGCCTGTTTGTTTTGGTCTGGCAGCACACGTATCAACAACCATGTGTGTTTGTTGACATTCGGCCCACTCGTCACTCATAACACGTCAGTCATCTCGGTACGATGGGTGGGGAAACTGCGTCCCCCCTCTCCACCACTATTCATCGTCGGCTCAGGGCCATCGGTCCGTGCCCCATATGTCATAGCGCCGAATGCAGTAACACTGTGTGCAGGATCGCCATGCTACTCAAGCAGCAGCGTGTCAATCACTACCACTTCGTCGAACAGCATAGAGAAAGGAAGAGAGTTTCCATTATAAACCATTATGTGTAGAAATGTAAACACTGTACAAGTTTGTTCCACATTACATTGTTTCAATTCAGCTAGTGTTTTTCATTCATTGTGTCATCTAGGTAGTATTTGCTCCTGACAAGTCCCATCTTCAGCATCGTATGTCCGACTCATCACTCACGCACTTCATCGCCCGGCATTGAGAGATAATCGGTGGATACAGAATCCCCCCTCTGCAAGTGGGATAATCGGTGGTTACAGAATCCCCCCTCTGCAAGTGGGATAATCGGTTGTTTCGCAACTCCCCTCCACACATTGTGCGTGGAGATAATCGGTGGTTATCTAGTCCCCCTTCGCCCGTGATTCGCAAGGTTGAGACATACAGTGCGGTGAGAATCAGCTGAGAAAATCACAAGTGTTCCAAACAGCTAGTCATCATTCGTAACACTTCAAAATGTGTAGAGAGGAGGCGAAAGAGCATGGTGCGTAGAGGATAAGATGCATAAAGCATATGGAGGAGGAAAGTGGATTGCCACCTCTCTCAAGGGGGTCGCCACCCACCACCCACTTTCGTCGATGTCAGATACTGCAGCGTCCTACAGGGGTTGACCAAACGAAGGAGTCGAGGTTGAACATGGCGGAGAGCCTTTTCAGGATGTTGGCTCAACATCAAAAGAAAGCATGAGCGTAAGAAACAAGAAAAAAAGTGTGTGGAGACCTGGTGTCCTACGATGGCGATCGCGCTGTCGAGCGCCAGGTGAACAGCATAGAGGAGGAAGGTGCGTCCGTACCTCCGGAAGGAATGTTGGAAGCAGATACCAAAAGTCCGATGTTGCCCGGCATACCAATGGGACCGTCTGAAGGCTGGCAACGAAGTGACTGACGGTGCAGCACCTTCGAGCAAAATCGTGTATGTCTCAGTGCCCCAACCGGCACTAAAACGTTACTTGGAACGTTCTGAAGAGGATGACAAGATGCCTGTCGTCGAAGCATTTTCGGAAGGAAGCGTAAGCGGCACCGTCGTGAGAAGAGCGTGTGCACCAAAGGCAGCTAAGGGGACACATTGGCGTGGTCAACTCCCCCTCTTAGTTACAAAGTATTCGGGTCACTCCCACGTACAGCGTAAGTTGGAGGAAGAAGACGTAAGCGACGAGGGTAACAGCGAGGGTAGTGAGTCGGGCAGCTTCTACTGCTCGCGCAGGTCACAACGGCGGAAGCAGCCACCTGCGGCGTGCTGCACTTGCGGAGGCATCTCGATACCTCTCAAGTTGCTGAACTGCAAACAACTGCAACGACAACAGCAGCAGCAATTCTGGACACGTGGGGGGGGGGGGGGGGCTAGCAATAATCCTCTACGTGCTACAGAGGAGACAGCAGTGCCGGAGGGTTTGCCAGTGCTGTGCCTGGCGACGAGCGGCTGCAAATGGAAGACCACTTCCAATTAGGAGTGGCCATTTGACGCGTGCTACATTCCCTTCCAAGACTGTTTGCCCACCTCTCAGCACTACAACAGCGCAGCGTTCATCCACACTACTCTACTTGCACAGTTAGTGTGAATGAGCGTGTGAGACGTCATGCAGGTAGTGCAGAGTGGTGTAAGTGTAAGTGACATTCAGTGCAGCATGTGGCTACAGAAGCCAAGAGCTGCGTGGCACGGAGGAATCTGAACACTCGCGATCTACTTTAATTTTATTAAAGGCAAGTGAAAGCTTTAAGGCAGATGCCAATTAATACCCAGTTGTTAGACTTGGACAGATGATAAATAAAGCCACCTGTTTTCTTATAAACCACAGTGCCTTGTGTCTTTAATTATTTTGTGTTTTATTCATTCCACATGTTACCATCCACATCCCACACACCTTGTTCGTTGTATGTTACTTTTAAGTGTGTTTTAAAGGAGTTATTACGTGTGTCTTTTTAGTGTGCAGTAAGCGTGGTAAGTCCAGCGTAGTGCTACTTATATTAGAAAGTAGTTCCACATGACTCGCCGGCACTGCAAGCCGGCCAGCACGCCACGTCTAAGTAGTTAGTCAGAGCTCAGCATTCGGAGGAGCAGGTCGCATACATGGCATGTCTTGTGTTTCGCGCCCGAGCAGCGCTTCATCTTTGTGAACTTATCATTAACCTGCAATAGACCTAAATTACTGTAACCGTTTCGTATAAGCCGCTCGGGACACCTCTCCTCTACTTCCTCAGGGCTTGCATCGCCTGGGGAAGCTTTAATTTCACTTTAAACATTATTGGCCACCTGCCGTTTCTCAGTGTCGCCTTACTGGCAGGCTTAAGTCTTGCATGTGTATAATTAGTTGTCTCCTATAAGCGTAACCTGAATAAATCTCATGTCAAAGAAACAGCGTTTATTATTTCAGCACGGGACCTACTTCCCGTCAAAGTGTAACCTTTTTCTATTGTATCAAGTGTGTTCGCTTTTGTGTATTATAATGCATCATACTGTTTTTAAGTATAACTGGGGTGTGTGGCTAGTCCGAATAGGCCACGGAGTAGCACACAATTCACTTAATTATTATCAGTAATTATTATTCAACGATGAGTACCAACACGTCGGAAAGATATTGTCTTTGTCGTCGGCCGTACGGCACCGAAACTTCAAGAGAATGCTCTACCAGAGTATGGCATCACGCTAGTGATTCCTGGTGCCCGAGTAACTATATCCAAAGTTCCCCAGATTTCCCTGGAACCTGCTATCACCATATAAAATTTTCTCCTCTACCCACCGCCGCACTGCGGCACCCCATCCCGTAACCCCGACTTACGTTAGTATATCATAACAAGTGGAATCGTCTAATGATAGTGTACGCTTTAGTAATAAGAAAAAGGTAACCATGGATGAAGACTTACCATCTGTAACACCTTCTGCAAGGGTTTCTGTAGATTTTCTAGAAGCATTACAGAAACAATGTTGTTATTGTGGAACTACTTTTAGTCAAAGTTGTAATACACTTCGTCATGAACGTATTCATTGCTTGTTCACTCCAGCATATAAGGCGTTTCACTGTGATATTTGCGATCTTGTATGTGTGAATAAGAGTACCTTGACTGCTCACAATACGATTTGTACTATACAATACGAGTAAAGCATAAATACTTTTATTGACTGAAGAATATGTTAAGAGTGTATGTAAGTAATATTATGTATTTTTGGATAAGTGTGTGAAATAAAGATAAAGTGTATGAAAGACTATTGTTTTTATTTATTTTATCTCTTCCAACTGTTAGATTAAGGGAAAGATTGGTAAAGGTTGATAAAGATTGTTAAACATTGATGGAAAGATTAGTAAAGACTGGTAAAGTTTGGTAAGGATTGATGGAAAGATTGGTAAAGATTGGTGGAAGGATTTCTAAAGATTGATGGAAAGATTGGTAAAGATTTATAAGGATTGGTGGAAAGATTGGTAAAGATTTGTAAGGATTGATGGAAAGATTGTTAGTGATTGGCAAAGATTGATGGGAAAATTTGGCAAAATTGGTGTGTGTGGGAATTTGTGATATGGCGAACTCTCTGTTTCTGTAAATGAACCTTTGACAAAATGGGATGTGTAAGATTAAAGAAATTATTATAAATATAAGTCTGAAAAATAAATTAATGCATCAAAAAATTACAATGTAATGTGAATTTTATAGGTTAAATTTATAAGCGAACATTGTGTAGGAAATGAGATCAGCCTAACATAAGTATTTATTATAGAAAATGTTCTCTACTAAATGGAATATAATGTGTGTGTATAGGTAAGGGCAGGCAGAATGTTCATACCTATGTCCTTCTTAAGGCTCGGTCTTAGTCTCCAGATATTGGAGTTGTGGCCCTGGGGACTCGGAGGGGTGGAAAAGCGAGCGGTCTTTACAGCACATTCCTGTACCCTTCCTAAGGCTAATTATGGGGGTTCCTGCCCTCCCTCTCCTCCCCAGCAGTCATGAAACCGGTATTTGTGGACTGTTCCCCTCCCTTCTCAACCCTACCCTTGATGATGACACCCAGAACTATACTGTCCTCGCGCAGGCCACACACACGGAGGCAACATCCGTCGGCCAGGCCAGGCCATACCTAGCATTTCAGACACCTATTCGTCTCGCACCGACATTATCGGTTACTCCGCGCCAGTCAGATAGTTCGTCTGCGTATCATTCTTTTCTAGCAATTATTGAAACATTTCATTAATTAGTGCAAAATTAAACTTAGTTTACAGACCTGGTAACACGGCATTCGGTCCGGGCTTCATCACTGGTTTGTTATTAGATCAAATCTGTCAAGACGTGCCAGTAAAAATAACTTCCGATTATAATCGAGAATATATTAAAAGAGTTTGAAATCCAGCTTGGCCTAAAATGATTCCGCGAAATTTCTAGGCCTCTATCGATTAATTCAATTAATGTAAATAGAATATTTAGTCATTCACTGGAATATATACCAAACTTAATACTAGTTTCAATCATTTTGCGAAAAAAAAAAAGGACGCAATTTACTTTACAGGGAAATTGACATTTGTTGGCCATTTCATATTCTATTATTTAAGGCGCAATAAAATAAAGTTCATTTTATAAAACTTTCTTGTGCGTAAAAATTGGCTAGCATTTTCCCTGCAATGATTAATATGAATGAAATCATTCGAATATGTAAATATTGACTCTCCGAGTACACTTTAAACTTGAGACAGTGAGAACTGAGCCAAATCAGTGAAAACAGTGAGAACTGGGCAACTCATAATCGTTGCAGATAACTAATTAACATAGTGATTGGATTTCACTGGTTTGTTTGTAATTCCCACTGAGTGTCAAGAATTACATTGCTATAAATCACTTATTTTCAGTTACATAACTGGATTTCCCGGTCAGCAGTAGTTTTTCAACTGACTTACAGTGAATATTATTTCACTGTTTTGGTATCACTGATTTGGACTTGAGAGTATAGCATAATCGAATCTGTTCTGAAAGACTGATCAACTGCAACAAACATACCTTAATATTTTTTTAATGCAGACATAAAAGTCTTTCATCACATACCGTCACTTCGAAACGTATGTGGATGAAAACAATTTGTAAATATTCTCAGTTATATTTCCTTCTCTGGGACATCTTCAAATTCGCATACGTGTGTTTAAACTATTGATATTGTATTTATTGTAACCTTTACACACATGCACAGCCATTGACAGCATGCATATATACCTGGTAATACAAATAAGACACATTTTGCTATGCAAGTACCGTGTTGTAGTTGGAACGCATTTGAGGAGTGTTTACAATTGTTTTAATATGTTAATTTCCCGGTTTCGTGGAACAACTTTTACAATTTGTTCCACGAGTATATTTTATTGATGCTCATTATATGCATTTTACTGAAAGTACTTCGTTATAGATTGGGGAGGGGAGGGACGAGGTGGGTTACCCCCTACAGAGCCAGACCCCGCATTACGGGAGCTCGCGGCTGGTGCGAGCTACAGCATGTGACAGTATGCTAGCTGGTTCCTTGCATACACCCGTCTTGTAATACTGGCCAGAAAATATATATAAACTTTATATATGAGACGGGAGCACATGAAGAATATTTTAACTAAAGAGTTTTGTTAAATTTAAACTTCCAGCATCAAGTTAGTTTTTGACGTAATTTAAATTCAACTGCAAATATGCATTTCTGATATTATAACAATAGAGCTATATTTCATAAACTAGAGGAAAGTGATTTTTTCATTGTTATATTTTATTTTCTTGCATATAAATAAATGTCAATAAAATTCAAAAATAAATTTGGATACGAATTTTTGTTAAGAACTTGTTGGCCAGTGTAATATAACTGTTGGCAATATGACTATCACGCCTACTTTTACCTACACAAACGAAAGAGCTGTCGAGTACTGGTAAGTAAGTCCTACTTCAAGAGCTAAGAAATATTTTTGTTAAGAACTTGTTGGCCAGTGTAATATAACTGTATATAAATGAAACTTTACACATTGTTAGTAATGTAACTGTTGTAGCCTTGAAACTTTACACATTGTTAGTAATGTAACTGTTGTAGCCTTGAAACTTTACACATTGTTAGTAATGTAACTGTTGTAGCCTTTATCTTCCTTACTAGGCTATGGTTGGTCCTAGTAATTAAAATTCTACTCAGAGTCTAACTATACTAGGGAAGAGAAATGTAATAAAATTCTTAAAGGAAGATAAATGTAATAACTAATTCGTCTTGCAGAGATTTTCCATTTTTTAAAACCTTTTGTCGATCATTATTTATAAGACCACAATGAAATTATGGTCGTATTTAATTGATTAAATCTCGGATAAGTTCATCGTGAGCGATTCTTTTCAGCACATGAAATTTACGTGGTGGTTTCCAAAGCAGAAAACCGCGTGTGACTAGAATACGACCGCGGTATTTTGTTGTTCTCTGTAAGAGCTGTAGACTATGCGCGAAAACAAAGTTCATTTCCGAGGTTTGTGGCGAGAAGAATGGGTTGGAAAGGAGGTGCTCCAGTCAGGCCTCGCGGTGATGGAGTGGTTGGAGAGGGGGTAGGGGGCAGGTGGGACCCTGCTGGTGGTGGTGGAGCAGCCCTCGGGGTCGCGCGCTCTTCGGGCAAAGTCTCAACTAAAAATAAATATTTGCGTGACCGTTTATAAGCAAAGTATCATTCGAATGTGTACGAATGTTTGTATATTTAGACTCGTCATACGATTTTCTTGTCCGCTATTTTGAAATAAATCCATTTTTTGTTCATTTAAAATTTTTTTTATTGATATTTTAGAATTATTTTGAAGCAAAGTTATATAATGGCTGAAATAACAACAATGTGTTCTTGCTGTAGAACATTTTTTGATACGTTTCGCTGAATCTAAGCCGAACTATAACTGCAGCAAAACCATTGCATTTTCCATTCTGCATGTACTATGAGACTGAGCCTTAATACAGGTATTATTCTTCTTAGTTGGATACCTTAGGGTATCCGACTAAGCTATAAACATTGTTTATTTCTTGTATGTGAACTGTATATGGATATAGGTTTTAAAGAGTTTTGCATAAATGTTTTTTTAAAAAGTACCATAATACATTACAACTCATATGATGTGTTTAATTATCCAGGTGATTTTAAAATATAACATTTTCTTCCCTTGTATGTTACTTGCTCACGAAAAGTGTAAATGTTTGGTGTTTAGGTAAACCAGAGTGGTAGAAAGTGATGTAGGTTTTAGGTATTTATTTCATTCTGTGTATATGTATGTATGTGCTTGGGTGTGTGTGCATTGGTGTGTGTGTTTTGGAGTAAATTTTGGTCATTTTGGATCAATTTAGGGTTGATTTAGGTTAATTTGGGCATTTTGGATTAATTTTGAGTTAATTTAGTTCATTAGGAACAAGTCTTGGGTGGAGCGAGTTTGCCAGTAGGAATATTTTAGGTTCTTTGCGTGTGTGTGTGTGAGTTTGTGTTATTCTGTGGATGTGTGTGTGAAGGTTTTTGTGTGTGTGTGTGTGTTGGAATATATCTATGTATGTTTTGTTGTATTGCGATAGTTTGTTAGATATGTTGTTTGGGGAATATGGAACGATTTTTGAGGAATACGTGATTATTTTTGAGGAATAAGGAATAATTTTGAGGAATAAGGAATGATTTTTGAACGATAAGGTATGATTTCTTAGGAAAAAAGGAATGATTTTTGTCGGATAAGGAATTATTTTTGAGGAACAAGGAACGATTTTTGAGGAATAAGGAATGATTTTTGAGGATTGAGTATTGATAAGTAGAGTAGCAATTTCATACGTGCTTGTGTTGAATGTGTAATTTCTAAAGTGTGTGCATTTTTGAAAAAGATTTTTATAACAGTATGCTTTGCTATAAATTTAAAAAGAAAACTTATTTCTGGCCTATGTAAGTTTGGTGATGGTTGGTAGAGCAAATGTCATGCATATATATATATATTTATTATTCAGATTTAAACTTATGTAATTTTTAAGTATTTTATTTACATGTAGGAGTCTTGTTAAAGGCGGTTCACGGTAAAGTGAGCACTTTCGAAGCCCTAGTTACTTTTTTTTTTCAGCCATATTTTATCTTTTAACCACCTTTTTAAATAAATATTGTCATGTAAGTAATAAACACAGTGCGTATGTTTCACCGCACTCGGGAATCAACGTCCAAAGCTAAAATAAATATATATTTATTGACTATTATTCCAAATGAGTGGGCTTTCAAAAGTGCTCACTTTAACGCGAATAGCCTATGCACGGTGGACGTACGTTTAATAGTTTCGTAGAAGAACGTGTTTTTTTTTTTAATGCAGTAACACAGTTCACGAGCCGAGTAGGCGGGTGTCTCAAGAGTGAGGCCTATACAACTACTGGAGTGCCACAAGGATGGCGGAGCTCGTCTTTTTTCCCCCCTTAGTGTGACGCGATGCTGCTGCTATCTACAGTCTGTCACGTGACCAAGCAGAGTGTTTCTCAGGGCCGCGCGTCGTCTAGGTGGCGGGGAGATGCAGTCGGGAGTCGCCGGAGCTCGGGTCCACACGTGGTGAGAAGACGTCTTCGCGGTTCTCTACGGACGTAAACAAGCCCAGCTTTGTTCTCGTATTACCGTCGTCTCTCAAGGGTTTCCCGACATCATGCGCCTCAACTGTGTTATCCTTCTAATTCGTTATGGTCAACAGATGTAGCTACCCGGGCCGCCTATTTAATTTTCGAACACACGATCTGTAAGTCACAGTTGTTGGTTGCGGCGAGTCCCGGTGTCGCTTGGAAGACGGGTTGAACGCGACGTTTGGAGTGTGATCTTAATATTTACAACCTCGTTGGCGGGGCGACGGCAAGATGGCGGAGCTCGAGGACGTGGAGAGAGAAGATGGATGCCGGTCCCCCGGTGGGGTGCAGAGAGGCCACCTCGTCCAGTGTACAGCCCCAGTCACAGTCAACTTCGCCGCCAAGCCAGCTTCCCTCCACGTCGTCCGCACTGCAGGTAAAGACTGTTCACGATTAAGTGAGCACTATAGAAATGAACCTTTGAAAAGAGTCGCTGCTCCTGCGTGCATTTCATTTAATGGGCGCACTGAGCTACATTCTCCCAGTAAAGTTGGTAACGATGAATGGAAAGTAGTTATACATATTAATGTTGAACAAAAAGTGTTAGGTAACCATTTTTGATGACTTGAAATTATTTCTTTCGCCTTCTGTTTTTTTTTTTTTTTGGTACAGAAGTGTAAAAATTAGCAGATTTGTAAAGTAATTCCTTTTCTAATAATTTTACATTTTCATTTGACCGACGCACGAATAAAGTAATGAAGGCCCATGGCAATATCAATTTTACATAAGGCGGAGGAATACACAACGCACATGTAAGTAGATCTTCAGCAGGGCTATTAAAAGTGCTCATTTTATCATGAACAGCCTATAAAGACTGTTCTCCGCTCCTTCGCACTTTCTGAATCAAACCATTAAAAATTGACCCCATTTATGACTTTTTGGTTGTTTCCTTATTATGCTATGCATTACAAGCGTTTTGTACTTGTGTTAACATAAAACTACCATATCTTTAGTTAGTTAAATTGAAATTTTATTATTTTTTTCTTACAATTTACAGTGTTTCATTTATCATTAATATAAATAAAAACAGTGAGAAAATATGCATGCTTTGTATAGGCTGATCACGGTAAAATGAGCACTTTTGAAAACCCTGCTTAAGATCTACTTGTATGCACGTTGTGTATTCTTCCGCCTTATGTAAAATTAACATTTCAGCGGGCTTCTTCACTTTATTCATTCGTCGGTTAAGTGAAACTAAGAAATGATTAAAAACAAAATATTTTCGAATCTGTTCATTTTTACACTTTATGCTAAAAAAAAAAAAAAAACAGAAAGCGAAAGAAATAATATAACTTATCACAATTGGTTACCTAAACACTTTTTATTCGATGTTAATATGAGGAACTACTTTCCCCTTCATAGTTACCAACTTTACTGGGCGCGTATAACTCAGTGCGACTGTTAAAATGTATGCAGGTAGGGGCAGTGAGTTTTTCGTAAGGTTGATTTTAAAAGTGCTCACTTTATCGTGAAGAGCATGTAACACCTGGTAATAGATAGCTCTTATGGAATATATTATTACACTTAGTGTGTTGTCCCTTTGGTGTCATTTTCTATCATCAGGTACGCTTTATTCGTATAAGACGGAGGAATATCTTAGAGAGTGGAGGGAATTGGGCGGCTCTTAACATCGTGGTCCTGAGAGCCGATGAGGGTGAAGTGAGTTTGTCATGGAGCAGCGCCGGTATGGAAAGGTGGGGGAAACGGGAGATCCTCGAGAAAACCCACCAACTAGCGGCATCTACCGGCACGAACCCCACGTGCGAGAATCCGAGAGCGATTCTGCAAGGAATGGAACCCGGTTCGCCTTGGAGAAAAAAAATTCGTGAAAATGGTTAAATATCGCATTTTTAAATCTTACCTATACAGATTCCACGCCTTGCGCGTAGGGGCGATGAGGCGCTAGGGTTGCGCGTTAGCGTCGCCCGTATCGCCCCCTCGCTTCTCGACCTTGGACGAGCACCTGTGGACTCCTCTTAAATTTGAAACAATATATCTCAGTGCCGCCGATATAGGAGCACACATGACATTCCACGTGCGATGTGTTACATCACGGCGCGGGGCCGCTACCTCGATGTAGCGGATGAGAAATTGTAAACCCCCGCGATGTGTGGCCACTTCGCCTATCTGTTCGCAGACCATATTGTTACTCATCTTCCTCAATTGCAGCCTCAATCGCTGGATTCTTGCTTCAAGATTTACTTTTGACATGAATATGTCTTTAAATCTGCAACCATAGTGAAAGGCAATCCAGAAAATCCGATGATAAAATCGGGGGATACAGTTTGGCATTGCAGCTCCGAATCTATTATCTACATTCAAAATTCAATTACACCACTCGATTGCCAAAGGATCAAAGAATATGGTACGTTGAGTGAGGACTGCGAAGCATCGCGTGCGTCAAAGAGGAGGTGGGGTGGGGGTGCCTAAATTTTGAGATCATTTCGCTGCGTCTCATAAATTCCGCGTAGTATAACTTCGGACTAGGATAAGCTACGACGCTCGTTTAAGTTTCAATCGACAGCGCTCGTCAATATCAATCGATTGCGTGTATAAAACATTTGTGTGGCATGGTTATGGTGAAATTGTATGCGTTTAGTGAAAAAAATTAAGAAAACTTAACACAATTTCGGCCTATACTGGTCAAAAAGCCAAGTGAAATACAGAAATCGTTTACGTTTGGAAATAACATTTCAAAATCAATCCAGTGGTACCCATAAAACCCCATATGATCGAGTGAAGCGGTGCCGGGAACGTAAAATAAACATCAAGGCGTCCGAGCGCGTCAACGTTTACGTTTGGAAACAACATTTCAAAATCAATCCAGTGGTACCCATAAAACCCCATATGATCGAGTGAAGCGGTGCCGGGAACGTAAAATAAACATCAAGACGTCCGAGCGCGTCAACGTAGACGTATTCACGCAAAACAAACGGCCGTGTTCCCAACACAGCCAAACCAATTTTTTTTTTTTTAATACTCGACACTTCTTCCACGAATTATATGAATTGAGAACATAAAGTCATGGTTTACTCGGAATTTGACCTGAATTCAAAATTCAAGAATTTCGTGGTTACTGCAACGTATGATGATCAGTACTTTAGGGCTAATTTTACATTGTTCCGTTAGTGTATGGGTCATATAACCTCAAGATGATTATAGACTGTTCACGGTAAAGTGAGCACTTTTTAATGCCCTTCCAACAGGCACTAACCACTAATAAACAAACTTTACTGCGGCTCCAGGCGTTAACTTTTGTTATTGGTGAGATGTATACACTGTGTTTATTAGTCTGATGGCAATGTTTATATTAAAAAGTGACAGGAAGATAGAAATATAATGAAAACGACATTTCAGCAGGGCCATAAAAAGTGCTCACTTTACAGTGAATCGCCTATAGAAACATGACTTCTAAGGCTCAGGCAGTGTCCCAAATGTAAAATTAGGTATTTTTTCATTTGTCGTTTAGTAAGTTTCAATTCGGACTTTGTTGACAGTCTATTGTTTAGCACTGGTGGCCACGCATTTTTACGTTAAAAATTAAAATTATTTTTATCTAAATTTATTGCTTAAAACGGACGTTATATTGTTACACTTATCATTGGAATGCTGCTAATGTAATGTGTTAATAAATAAGAAAATTATTATTTACGGAATAACGAGTTTAAAAAAAAATTGTTGCGAAATATATAAGCGAAGCACAACACTTGCTTGCTTTTAAAATATGTCTACAGTATTTTATGCAAATCTATTTGTTTTAAAAACGTTTTAATCAGGCCTACTTATTCGCGTATATATTTTGAAAATCAAAACCAACATGGCTTTGATTTTGTCATTTTGTATTTTTGCTAACATCCGCTAGATACAAAATACGAAATACAAAATGACCAAAGACATCACCATTCGGACTCGGCTTCAACATCATACGCCGTGTTCAATAACTATTTTCTAACTTATTTTGATACCACAACTATCCCTCTCTGACAATGCACATTATGCTGCAGAACATACGTAAATACATTTAGAACCTTTTTGTAGTTTACTTATGACGTAATTAGTGTAGCATCATTTTTAAATTATCAATATATTCTCACCATCTCACAGTTACCAGATAACGCATGGATGATATTTGGTAGCCACGTCTCAAGACTTTTGTAAAACATAAATGTGCTGTATTAAAAAAAAATAATTCAGTTATTTAATTGAAAAGAACGTTGGAGTGGAAAGGTTTAGGTGGCTCGGATGTCTTGATAGCCCAATAAGCGGAGCCTAATCGTGTGTTTATTTTTAACCCTGCGTTACATCTTAGTCGAGACAAAACTAGACATTTTGGAACATGTCCTTAAGCTGAAATCAAACATTTTTTAGTGACGCTATGAAAGTTGTTTAAAAGGAGATTTATACTTACAATTGTCATAATTATTACCCAGAATCAGTTGAAAGCGAATAGTGACTGAAATAATTTTCAATTCTATTTGTTTTTCGTAATATTTACATTTTTTATTTTTTAAAATAAACCCATAATATCCTAAAAGTTTAGAAAACTCTTAAGCAGCAGAAAAAATAAAAAGAAACTAAGTAAAGTTTTCGAAAGTGCCCACAACTTTTACTAGCGCCATTTTGTCAAAACAAAACAAAACACTAACTAACATACTTCATAATGACGTCGTGGGGAACTACCGCTAGCTCAGAGGCAAACAAACTAACTAACTTAGAAGTCATTATTTGTTTATCGATTGGCACCCAGGAAGAACCTTGGAACTCTGGTTATGACGCAATGCGAAAGATTATCAAGCGAATCTGAAATAAATTCTGTTTTGTAATTAGGGTAATACAGGCGGTTACAAAGCACAGTAAATTACTTTGCCTGGCTAATTCAAGTGTATATAAAACAGACTTAAAAGTTATCAGGATTTTTTTCCAGTACCATGTTACAACTTGCTTCGCGCAGCGCGTTGTTTCTGGACGTAGGCCATACAACACACTTTACATCTTCAGCCGAGATCACACTTTCGGAAAACCAACTTTCCAAACTGACGTTTTAGTGAAGTGATTTTGGGCCATTCGTAACAGCGAGGTCTTGAGAACCGATGACGGTGATTGAAGTGAATATGGTGCGTGGCCGTGGTGGGGGGCAGGCGGGGGTATCCCCGGGGAGGCCCGCCGATCCACGGCATCGTCAGGCACGATTCCCACTTGTGAAAATCTAGTGACCCGGCCGGGGATTGAGCCCGGTTCGAGCGTGCTAGTCGTTCAGCCACCGCGGCTCCTTTGAAAACTTCTTGTTTTGTGTGTTATTTCATGCCGGAAATCACTAGTATCGAAATAATGAAAACAAAATTAATTTCTTTCTGTTATGCTAATACGAAAAGTACATACATTTGACAGAACATCATAAATATGACAAAAAAAGTTTCGTAGATTCATATATTGTTTTATAAAACATAATTAAAATGTGGTATTTCGTAAAGTTTTTTAAGATGCAACATATTTATTGTGTATTAGTTAGTTTCCTTCTTATATCATCAACATTATATAATCACTATTCATTTCGACACATTATTTATAACCAATTTAATATAGTGTTTTATTTACACTTCAACATAACCATTTCACACCGTATTTACAAACGAAACCGGGATTTCGTTGTTTATAAAGTACACTAAACCTAACATTCGACGCGAAACTTGAAATACTGAAACATGCTCTCGAGTGTCATGTTTTCAGGTTGGACCGCAAACATCAGCGATCGTTGTGGTACGGTTACCAAGTGTGCAACCTCGGAGTTTAAAAGGAAACGAGCTAAGTTGAGAATGGAGCAGCGCCGGAATGCAAGAGCGGGAATCAACGGGATATCCCAGAGAAAATCCGCCAACCAGCGGCATCGTCCGGCACGATTCCCACTTGCGAAAATCAGGGGGGAACCAATGTTGAAGGAATTCCTTCTGAATGCGTTAATTTTAAAGATAGATATTTCAAACAAAAACTATTCTGCGTGATATTTCTTAAGGAATACTGGCAAGTTAAAAAATATTGCCAAACTATATTTTTAAAATATTTTTTTCTATAGTGTAAAACTAAAATATACACGTACGTACATCTTTTTGAAAAATGTAAATTTTTAAGTTAAATTTATGAAAAATATATTAAAAATATAACCAAGCCGTTATTATAATTGTAAGGTGTATTTATTAATTACATGGACCCGATTTTTTATTTATACACTAGTTATTAAACATTCTTTCAATGATGTGTATACAGTCAATTAAACACAATAAATAAACTTAATATTAGTGATCAATGAAATCAATTGTGTTAAATTTGACGGTTACACGAAAATCTATATTATTTACGCTCTCAGTAATTTTTTTATTATCTGTCAACTTGATACACTGAGACACTGAGTCCTCGCTTAAAGTCCACTGCTGCAGGCTTCGCAGGCAAACAGTGCGTGGAGTATAACTGGTTTAAGAGGTTAATTACATTCTCC
This sequence comes from Dryococelus australis, assembly GCA_029891345.1. NCBI lineage: Eukaryota > Metazoa > Arthropoda > Insecta > Phasmatodea > Phasmatidae > Dryococelus > Dryococelus australis. Next base: position 8,711,616 of record CM056997.1, read on the forward strand.
AGTTTTATGGGTCGCAATATGGGTTTGCAATATAAACGTATGGAGTACACATAAACGTATGGAGTACACATAAACGTATGGAGTACACATAAAAGAAAGCTTAGCAATTAGACATCACCAAGGGTAGCGATACAAAACGTGAATTTAAAGTATTTCTAACATAAAAACATTTACCCATTAACACTGACAAATAAACACGAAATAACAACGAATTTAACCTAACTGTGTCTCTGAGTTATAGGAAGGTTTCCTTTCTCCCCACTGCAGCTTAGTACCGTGTTATGTCCTACACGTGCACTGAACAGGTCCCTAAGACGCCGTGGCATGCTTGATGTCATCTTCCGGGAGAAGGTCCCGCTCCATCTGGGCAGCTCTTATGGAATCTGGAAGTGTCGCTGGAGGTCGTGGACAGTTATGAACTGCGGTTTGTCAGCTTGTCCCAGGCATATTCAACACGTTAGTACACTCTCTGTTGATCACAAAGAACTACATAGCGCCTACCACCCTAACTGCCTTGTCTCACAATATTCCAAACTTTTGACGCGAATACGTCTTTAAATTTGCGACCATAGCGGGAGGCAATCAAGAAAATCCGACGATAACAAAATCGGGGGATACAGTTTAGCGCATTGCAGCTCCGAATGCATCATCCACGTCCAAAATCCAGTTACACCACTCGATTGTCAAAGGATCAAAGAATATGTTACGTTGAGTGAGGACTGCGAAGTATCGCGTGCACCCGGCCGATGGGGGAGAGGGGGGGGGCAATTTGGAGTTTGGTTCGCCGCGTCTCATAACTTCCGCGTAGTATAACTGATGACTAGGAGAAGCTATGACGCTCGTTTAAGTTTCAATCGACAGCTAACGTCAAGATAAATGCGATTGCATGTATAAAACATTTGTGTGGCGTGGTTATGGTAAAATTGTTTGCGTTTAGTGTACAAAATTAAGAAAACTTAACACAATGTCGGCCTATACTCGTCAAAAAGCCAAGTCGAAATACAGAAACCTTATACGGTTGGAAAGAGCATCTCAAAAGCAATTCAGTGATACCCATAAAACTCCATATGATCCAGGGAAGCGGTGCCGGGAACGTAAAATAAACATCAAGGCGTCCGAGCGCGTCAACGTAGCCGTATTCACGCAAAACAAACGGCCGTGTTCCCAACACATCCAAACCCAATTTTTTGTGTCGTGTTTAGAAGAATGAAGAGAGGGCAGTCCTGCATAATTTTCGCTAAAGGCTGTTCACGATTATTTGAGCACTAGTGAAATTAACCTTTGCAAAATGTCACTGCCCTACCTGCATATAATTATAATGGGCGCACTGACTGGAGTTCGTCCAGTGACGTATTAACGACGGTAGAAAAGTACAGTCTAAATATGAATCAGTAAAAATTTGACTGCTTCAATCTGTCAGACGTATCTGACTGATTCAGCATACATTTCAGTGAATTAAACTTATGAATCCGTAACAAAATTTCGGATTTCCTTCACTTATTGATTCAATGACATTTTCCATTGATTTGTCAGTCATGTTTTTCACTGTTTACTAAGTTAGTGCTTTTAGAGTAAAATTTCGGACTCGATTGAACTCGGATTGGAATCAACTTGTAGCGAACTCGGAGTGAACTCGTCTCGACAATAAGTGTGCAAGGTTAAGTTTCAAACGTGGATTAAAGTGTAAACAAGACTGAATGCGGATTTAAACGGGATAGAAGCACTCTGTTGGCGACTGGCAGAACTATAAAACAAACATAATATAAAATGAATTTCTCATATTTCTCCATCCAAATATTTCTTAGTTCCTTCATGGCAATTTATTTTTTGCTTCAGTTAAAAAAAAAAAAACTCTTATTTTGCTAGTCTCAGAATGATTCTAACCTCTTACATAACCAAACTAACGAGTCAATATGGCGGCCACTTCTACTCTGTTCTAATTTCAGTCCAATCAGTGTTTAAAGTAAAATTTAAATCCGGATTCTACATTCCAGTCCACCTCGACAACTGGACTGGGTTATCTCACTCCACTCCTATTCCAGTCCAGTACGGATGTGTTTATACTAACATTTCAATCGGGATTCTTCAGTCCACTCCTGGTTCAATCCGGATTGAAATGTTACCGTAAACGTACTAAGTGGTTTATTTTTGACTGATGGATCAGTTAAAAAAACGCGTCAAACAACTTTTAAAAATGACCTTTAAACAGCGTGTATCAAGTGAAATAACAACGTGTACCAAGTGAAATAACAACGTGTACCAAGTGAAATAACAACGTGCACCAAGTGAAATAACAACGTGCACCAAGTGAAATAACAACGTGTACCAAGTGAAATAACAACGTGTACCAAGTGAAATAACAACGTGCATCAAGTGAAATAACAACGTGTACCAAGTAAATAACAACGAATAAACTAATAAAACCACAACCAAATTCTTTCTAAAAACGTGTTTGGTCTTTCAAGAAAACACCATTTTACTAGACGATATGAACATTCAGCCTTTCATTCCGTTTCTACGTCTTTAATTCCGATGCCATGTAATCATCACAGCGCTGTGTTTGAAGGTATAAACTGCAATATAATGTGGTGAAGAGACTGCACTCGTACATACTGTTCGTTTTAACAATCTTAACGGAACCAATCAAAGCAAAAACGAGAAGGCAGAGCATACATACATTTTAAATCTTCACAATTTGGCGTACAATATTTTCCTCCCAATTTGATTAACTTGGCGTGGTAGCGCAGGTGGCTATGTAATGATCTACAAGCGAAGTGGAAATGATGCACGAGATCGATCCCGGCCACCTGTAAAAGATTTCTACTTTTTAAATTACGGTAAATTGCACAATATGAATAGTAAAAATATTGTAATTACGTTTATTTAACGCACTTACTTGGTTACATTCAATAAAGACAATATTTAATTCGCCACTGCATTCGGCCGTCACTTATTCAATCAGCGAGATTGTTTCACGTCATTTGTTCAATCAGTGAAATCTTTTTCGCTGAAGCAATGTGTTTTTCCACAGATTCTAAGTGGAGCCATTTTCGCTGATTAGAGTAGTTGAATTTCACTGCGAATCAGTGGTTTCCCACTGATTCGAATTTAGAGCGTAGTTCTACATATGAACGTTGAATTAAAAGTGTGAGGTAAATATCGGTGAAAAACTGAAATTATTCTTTTTGCTTTGTATTATTTAAATTCATATAACTGTACATATTAGAAAAAAGCTACGTGCCTAGTCTAATAATTTTACTGTTTCACATGGCCGATGCATGCATAGAGTGATCAGTCCCATGGCAGTGTAAAATTTACCTGTGACAGAAGAATGCAACAGGCATATAAGTATAAAAGCATATATTTGGAAAGTGCTCGTGCAGTTTATTGTGAGCAGCCTCTACTAACTTTTTATGTAAACGTTTTACCGGAGTGAGTTTTTTTTCCCGAGTACTATTGGGGTCAATAAATTACAATATTTTATTGTGCCCTTGGCCAAGATATAACACGATGTTGGGCATAAAATGTCACATGTACTCTTGTTGCATGCAAAACACTATGTAGCCGGAGTAGCAGATAGGCCCTACTAGGAATTTGAGTATGTTGTTCAGAACACTAAATAGCACAAGCATTCTATTTCCAACTTTACTATATATATCAATGGTGTCAAGCACCATTGGTACCAATAGCTAAAGTTGTATAAACAAACGTATTTTGATGTCTAGCTTGTCCCAAAGTGAATCCGCGAATTATTCAGGTCTCCAGCTATAAGGTTACAAGGGTTACATTGACACGCGCTAAAAGAGCACTATCGCCGCTACGCGCAGGGCTCTGAACTGGCGTGTAGTGTTCTCGTAGTGCTGCGTGTACCTATGGGACTTTCAGCGGTGACCCTGTCATTTTATTGATGTCTGTAACAAAGTTCAATACAGGCTCGTAAAGGCTGTTCACGATAAAGTGAGCACATTTGAAATGAACCTTATAACAAGGTCACTCTACCTGCATGCATATATTTAAATGGCCGCATTGAGTGACATTCACCCAGTAAAGTTGGTAACGATGGAAGGCAAGTAGTTCCGTATCTTAATTTCGAATAGAAAGTGTTAGGTAACAATTTGTGATAAATGAAATTATTTATTTCGTTTTCTGTTTTTTTAATGCACCGAAGTGTATAATTGAGCAGATTTGTGAAATATTAAGTTTCCTAATAATTTAGCAGTTTCACTTGACCAACGCATGAATAAAGTGATGAGGCCCATGAAAATGTTAATTTTACGTAAGGCGGAATAATAGACAACGTACATACCAGTAGATCTTAAGTAGGGCTTGGAAAAGTGTTCATTGTACCATGAATAGACTTTACAAATAAAACAAATGTTAAATAGTAATTTTATCATTAATGACGAAAATAATTTTCTTTTTCGAGAAATAATTTTACATAAAACATACAATAAATGAGAACATCTACTTGGTAGTTCTATTCGAGGAAAAGTATGAAAAAACAAGTTTTATCTTCAGAATTATCACCTTAAATCATAATGCTTTCTAGGATCATAATAGCAGAAACTATTGCTAGTAATTATTTTGTAGTGCAACCTTAAGATAGGCTCTACCTACAGAAAGCACATGTAAAAATCAAGTTTATAACTTTAATACATAGACAATTCTATCACTACACAGGGCAACATGTCACAACTACCCTTCAATCCTACAATTAAAAAAATCAAAGAAGGAAGAACTACTATATGTTGTCAGAAAATGAACAAGATGATAATAAGAATATGATTACTTTTAGAAATCAAAATTAGGATGTTCCCTAAATATTCCATGATAACTCAACAATGAATATTAAGCTCAATCAAACGGTCCATGAAACTGCACTCCTACGTGTGCCATCGGCCAGCAACTCAGTCTTACAAAACAACGAAAACTCTCGATTGTGTGACCTTGAGCTTCACATCAAATAATGCTCAGGACTTCTGAGACCAAGCCACTTTGATGAATCACTGGCTGGAGAAGTTTGAAACAAAAGTTCATTATGAAAATTCGGTCCATGTTTAACTTTAAAGGTAATATACGCCTTACTTGACATAATGTAGACACGAAGTCATGAAGATCTGGTTGCTATCAAAGTCAAAGGTCCACTAAACCATAAGTTATGAAACTTGGACAGCAATGTCGGCCTAACACGTAGATGTAGCCGTCATCAGGGGTGGACGATACTCTCCAGGACTGCAGGACATCCACTTCATCCACAAATAATTTGGCTCGGCAGGACACTAGCAGCAACTACACACTTATGTCAACAAACTTATTTTACAGCAGTCTCCATTTCGTGCCCTCTCAATTAATGTTCACACAAACATCCCTACCAAAAACAAAAACCTCTGCATGTTTACCTTCACGATATCTGCACTTCTCCATGTAGTACAAATAACACAGATTAACTGTAAAATGTATAAATAGTTCTTCAAGTGTTCATACTGTAGCTTTATCGCAATTATTCAACAAAATTAAACGAAATTAAACATCGATATTTAAGCAAGGGATTATATTATTATGTAGTTTAAAATGTGAACTATTGTATGATAAAATGAGTATTGAGCGAAATGATAAATGAGAATCAACTGCAAGGGAACTCCTTACAATATTAAATAGTTCTGACCGAACAAAGACACCACTAATTATTTATTAGCATTTCATCACGATCCTTTCACATCCTTTGTTTACATTTACAATATAAACATTCTACGAATGCGCGCGAAAATATTAGAAGTTTTCTTCTTTTTCTACCAACTTAGGACACATCTTGGGACAAAAGTTAAGTTTACTGAATGCTCTAACTTGGGACACGTCAGCTTGGGACAGCGCCGTGACGTCAGAGGGTCACGTGTACCAATCAGCGTATCCTTGACCGTAGACGCAAGTTTTGGACAGCGCAATTGTAGACAGGCCTTAGCAATATCACGGATCGTCCCGCTTCATTAATACGCCATGCAGAGGAAACACGCGACTTTTTTTTTAGGAAAGTATGTGTGTTAATGATATGTGAAATCCGAGCTCTTGTGAGTAAAGGCTGTACACGATAAAGCGAGCACTTTTGAAATCAACCTTAGAAAAAAGTCACTCCTCCTACCTGCATATATCTCAACGAACGCACCGAGTGACACGCACCCAGTAAAGTTGGTAACGATGGATCGGAAGTAGTTGCGTATCTTGACGCCGAATAAAAAATGTCAGGTGACAATTCCCGATAATTTAAATTATTTAGTTCGCTTTCGGTTTTTTATGCATCGAAGTGTAAAAATTAGCATATTTGTTAAGTATTTACTTTTCTAATATTTTCACTGTTTCACTCTTGACCGACGCATGAATAAAGTGGTCAGGCCTATAGCGGGCAGAACTGTAGCGTGATCCAAGCTCTGGAGTACATATTACGTTATTCCAGCAACATGTCGTGGATTCCAAGCTGTTGGATCCCCCGTTCAGCTAATCCATTACTTCCATGACATTGTTAATCCCTCATAAGGCTGAAGATTACACAACGTGCATACAAGTAGATCTTAAATAGGGCTTTCAAATAGTACTCATTTTACCGTGAATAGCCTATACGAAAAGAAACACCGACTTCATTGGCTATAAATTAAAACATTACACTCAATACAAAGTCAGAGCGAGGAAATATGTTTCGTAATTTGCTGCCGACTTAACTTGAGCTCGCATCCCAGTGCTACTGCGGCATGTAAGTATGTAACTACAGCCAGAAATTTGTTGACTTTTTTTACTTTAAATTTCATAAGAGCTTACTTTAACGTGAATAGCCTTTATCAGCAATTGTGACCAGTTTCGGGAACAAATTTTGTTATATAAACACATATTGAGATGAGTTTTCAGACTCGTGAAGAAGTAATTCGCAGATGAGTGTGTTTTCACGATCATGTCTTGAGACTAGTTTTTACGATTCAACTGTCTACTCTTGAGACATCAGATTAGTCACTGAATGTAGTGCCGAGAGCCACAAAAATCTCGTTTCACCTAATTCATGTCTGCTGGTAACTTGAAACTATCACTTGTGCTCTTTTTTAAAGGTTGCTCGAGGTCTTCAGAGCCGATGAGGATGATTGAAGTAAATACGGAGCAGCGCCTGAATGAGGGGGCGGGGGAAACGGGAGATCCCCGAAGAGACTCGCCGACCAATGGCATCGTCCGGCACGATTCCCATTTGCGAAAGTCCGGTGACCCGGCCGGGATTGAACCGGGTTCGCCTTGGTGAGAGGCGAGCGTGCTAACCGCTCAGCCACTGCGGCCCCCGAGTCTATTAAAAGCTTTTCGCTGTGGTTATTCGGAGCGTAAGTGAACTTAACTTGACTTTCAATTATATCTTTGTATTTCACAAGAAGAATTGTTAATGTTTCGTAAACATCGCGGGGCCGCCGTGGCTGAGCGGTTAGACTGCTCACCCGGTTCAATCCCCGGCCGGATCACCCCGGTTATTCGCATGTGGGAATCGTGCTTGCCGATACCACGTCGGCGGATTTTCTCGGGGATCTCCCGTTTCCCCCCACCCTTGCATTCCGGCGCTGCCCCATTCTCACCTCATTTCACCCTCATCGGTTCTCAACTAAACTTATTAATAATAGTCTCAAGATCAGAGTTGGTAAGATCCTGGATAGGGAAGATCCTAAGTGCGTCTCGGGACAGAACTCCGTAAACAAATTTTGCAAGCCGCGTATATTTTAGATTATTACATTATTAATAGAATACAACCATTTGTAATGAGTCCAACTATTTCATGGTTTGAAAAATGCTCCTGTTGTTTTTTTTTTTGGTCGTTATCCTAAATTCACTGCCTACTGCACCCCCACCCCTCGCTTTTCCCCTGGCGTGATAGGGCCAGCATTCTATATTTCATCCATGGTTACTTTCAATTATTCTGAAGCCCTGCTAAACTTCTACTTCCAGGATATTCCTCCACCTCATGCAAACAAAGCTTATCCGAGTCTGAGCACCGCACTAAATTCGTGGGCACTCAGTCTAATAATATTTCGCATAGCAATTATTCTTCACTAGGCATTACCGACACACTTATGTTATCTCTAATTTTATTAATATTAGTTATAAATTAAATATTATGGTTAATAGATAAAGCACAAGTTAAATTGCAATTTAACAAAAAATAAGGCATACTTTTATGTCAACACAAGTATAACCAGCTTGTGATACACAGTATATTTAGAAAACACATCATACATAAGGTGAGTTTTCAGAAGTTTGACTCAAAAAGTGCGAAGAAACGGCGAATCGACTGTACAAGAGCACGAACTCGTGGCTTTACCAGGATTGGGCAAACATGGCCCCGATTGCGACTTTGAGTTCCTCCCATAATAACTAGCTGACCTAAGATACAAAGAAGCGTGAGGGATTGGGCAAACATGGCCGCGATTGCGACTTTGAGTTCCTCCCATAATAACTAGCTGACCTAAGATACAAAGAAGCGTGAGGGATTGGGCAAACATGGCCGCGATTGCGACTTTGAGTTCCTCCCATAATAACTAGCTGACCTAAGATACAAAGAAGCGTGAGGGATTGGGCAAACATGGCCGCGATTGCGACTTTGAGTTCCTCCCATAATAACTAGCTGACCTAAGATACAAAGAAGCGTGAGGGATTGGGCAAACATGGCCGCGATTGCGGCTTTGAGTTCCTCCCATAATAACTAGCTGACCTAAGATACAAAGAAGCGTGAGGGATTGGGCAAACATGGCCGCGATTGCGACTTTGAGTTCCTCCCATAATAACTAGCTGACCTAAGATACAAAGAAGCGTGAGGGATTGGGCAAACATGGCCGCGATTGCGACTTTGAGTTCCTCCCATAATAACTAGCTGACCTAAGATACAAAGAAGCGTGAGGGATTGGGCAAACATGGCCGCGATTGCGGCTTTGAGTTCCTCCCATAATAACTAGCTGACCTAAGATACAAAGAAGCGTGAGGGATTGGGCAAACATGGCCGCGATTGCGACTTTGAGTTCCTCCCATAATAACTAGCTGACCTAAGATACAAAGAAGCGTGAGGGATTGATGGTGAGAAAGGGGGGGGGGGACCGGCAGACACGGGAACCAAAGCCCTTGATAGGAAAGAATTGCAAAACTGGATAGAGTTTATGACGTAGAAAACAGAATTCTATAGGCTATTCACTTCAAAGTGAGCACTTTTTAAAGCCCTCTCATTCGGAATAATAGTCAATAAATATATGTTATTTTAGCCTCAAAGGTCAACTTCCGGGTGCGGTGGAATATATACACTGTGTCTATTACTTATATGGCAATATTTATTTTAAAACGTGGTTAAAGAATAAAAAAATACTGAAAGAAAAAACTTACCAGGGCCTTAAAAGTGCTCACTTGACCGTGAACATTATACACTAGAATTGTGGATGGGTGTTAGAAACACAAGGAGGGTTTTCTCTCGAGTAAGAACTATGAATGCGTCCTTCGGAAGTAACACTAAAGGACTTCCTATACCGCATGACATGCGCTCTGGAAGCCCAGCGACATGACGCTGGGCACACTTCACTTCCGGCATCAGCTCCACGTCTGCGGGAAGTATCATTTCCGGTGCAGATGCCTCGTGACCGCAGCCTCAGTTGCATCGTCTGCTTCCTCAAGGCTCGAGATAACAGTTCATTTCGATTTTATAGTAAAGACTGTTCACAATAAAGTGAGCACGTTTAAATTCAACCTTACAAAAGTCACTGCCTGATGCATACATTTTAACGGGCGCTCTGAGTGGCATGCGCCCATTGAAGCCGGTAATGATAGATAAAAAAATAGTTACATAACTTAACGTGGAATAAAAAGTGTTAGGTAACCATTTCTGATAACTTAAATTATTCATTTCGCTTTCTGCAAATTTGTAAAATATTTTTTTCCTTATAATTTCATAGTTTCACCTGACCGACGCATGAATAAAGTGATGAGTCCCATGACAATGTTAATTTTATAAGGCGAAGGAATACACAACGTGCATACAAGTAGATCTTGATCAGGGCTTTCAAAAGAACTCATTTTACCGTGAAGAGCCTATAGCTACTGACAATGTACAATCATACTAAATTTATATTCTACTAGTTATTTAATATTTCTGAGCTGAAATTTAATTGTGTGTTTTTCTACTAGTTGTAAAAGGTCGAGAACATATATATTTATATTTTAACAGTAAGCTCTCGCCTTTTTGCAAGTAGGATAACACAGAGTGGAAATAAGATACGAAAGTATTTAACAACTATAGTCCATTCACGACTGGAACAGACTTTCTCGGAATCTTTCCTACTCCCATTTTTAAGCAAACGATAAAAAAAAATAAAAATACGTTCAAACATTCAAACTACATTCTCTGTCCGTGCTGCCAAACTAACTGTACCCGCGCCGTGTCTCTGTTTGTAGTAACGATGCATGCAGCTGACGACTGAGGTGTTGTTCAAAAGTGTGTTCCAGTCGTGAACCGACTACAGTCATTTGTAAATTTTCTGTAATCAAACCTTTCCAATGATACCTCGCAAACTGAAATTACGACACGATAACGAAAAATTCCTGCGAAAGGGGACGAGAAGTCAAATAATGTCTACGTGACATTTCATAAGACACGCTTGTATACGTTGTCCACGGTAAACTGGGCCCTTTCGGGACCCCCGCTCAAGATCTACTTTTACTCATCTCGTGTGTTCGTTCACCATACGTAAAGTTATCATTGCCACAGGCCTGATCACGTTGTTCATGCACCAGTCCAGTAAAATTGTAAAATAATAAGGCAAGTAAATATTTTACAAATTCCTAGTTTCTAACACTGACGTGCATTGAAAAAAAAGTAAGTAAAAGAATCACAATGTTGACCTACCTAATAGTTAGATATTCAACGGTAACAATATGTATCTACTTCGGCTCCATACTTCGTTACCAAATTCACTGAGTGAATGGCAGCCAGTCTGCCCATTAAAATGTATGCAGTTAGGTACAGTGACATTTTTCAAAGGTTTGTTCCAAAAACGCTCAATTAACCGTAAACAGCCTATACGTAACATTTTTGCGAAATTGTATGCTTATTTTTTTTAATATAACATTAAAATTTACATTACACAAAAAAAATAATAAAACGAATTAGTTTTTTGGAAAATTTCTTAATGTGGCAGTAATATTAGAGAAACTTGTGTTATATATATATATAATTTTATTTAAACAGTTATCTGTATAAGTGATGCAATAAAAAAATGATGTCTTTAACTATATTTTCCCACATAGACGTCATGTCTGTAGGCTTGGTATGCAAAGTCCTTAAGAGTAAATGCCATAATAAGAGTCCTTAAAAGTAAAGGCATTAAGTAGTAGGGAGTAGCCGATTAACGCGCAAGTACGTGGGGTGACGGAGCCGAAACCGGCCGGGCGGCCGTCATTTTGGAATTTCCCTTTTAAAGGGAGCGGCAAGGTAAGAACATATTACATTCTCTCATGTTGGGCAAGCCATTTTTGCAAATTACCTTGAAAAAGCGAAGTATGTTAGGTTAGTTATGCATATGCTTAGGTGCAGGATGTGTGAGCATCTGTATGCAAATATTATTTTTAAGATCACTTCAAACGACCAAATACTTTCTAGCTTAACCTTAAAAAAAAAAAAAAAATTCTTACCAGTAAGTTAGGCGACCACAGGGGATTAGTTTAAAGTCGAAGATTCTTTTATTGAATTTCTCATTATTTTCAATTATTAATTCCTTTAAATTTACTTGGATTAACTAATTTCTGAAAAACCAGATGGGAAACCTAGCGACGAAGGGAACAGTGGTCGTACCTAACTTCCAATGGCTAGACTTTGTTGCAAATGTAGTTCAATAGCGTTACTAAAATTAAGTTGATAAAAAAAAATGTTCCTTCTGTATTAAGAATTTTAATGTTTATTACCTAGCTCAGGGATAAATAGTAAATCTTCTCAGGTTTGCATGTAAGCAAACAGTCGGCTAAGAAAATGGCATGATGAAAATTGGCGTCATCTTACTACTTAGAATGCTTCTAGCCAAGCCATATGAACATATGGGCGACGCTATTATTAGAACCATGCACCATATATGAGTAATTGTTACTTGATCTGAAGTAAGAAATCGTAGCTGCTACAGATGTAGAATCTTCTCTTGTAGTCAGTCATCAACGAAGTCAAAGGAACTCTGCTGTGATATAGGCGATGGGGCACCGTAGGAGTTGCAGAGTCCTAGCCCTAACGCAGGCGTACCTATCTCTACCTACTGACATTTATGAATCCTAGCAGGGGCGTAAAACCTTGCAAACATCAGTTGACACACTTCGAAAAGTCGGGGGAAATAATTAACACCTTACTCTCTAATAAAATATGCCTACACTCCATTCACTCGCAGGGGAGAGTCCTGTCTCTACATCTTACTATCATGGCGTCGTGCCAAGGGGACAGCTGCTTGCTCATGTGGCTGGAGTATCCATAAAGAGTCTAGAGATTTCGGCCAATGGGGGACAGGGATTGAACCTGTAGTTCAATGGGATTCTGAAAACTATTAACCAACCCAGTACGCACCATTTCCCCGTCGTACACTAACAAAACCTAGAGTTACGGATCTCTAACAAAATACATAACATTTCATTCATAAGAATGACTTACAAATAAGATCAAAAAGAAGGCAGTAAAATTATTAAAATGTGTAACACAAACATACGAGGACATAACTAAATCCTAACCTAAACAGAATAGAGTTTGCCACCTTACAACAAAAATTAAATACCCTAAAGTGTTAAAAATAAAAATAATAATAATAAATATTACATGTACAAAGAATGCAAAACACGTGGCATATTACAAGTGCAAAACATATGAAGACGATATTTACATATAAGATAACCAAGCAAAAGTGTTACATTTGTAGTATAAATATTACCATGAAAAATAAGTTAATGATATGACACAATACATTATTTTAGCATTACACCTTTTACACTTTTTTCCCTTAAAATTTCACTTTTCCCCTCAAAATCGACTAAAATACACAAACAAAGTCCCATTTTTCTAAAAGAAAAACCTCATTTCCTTAGAAAATACCTAAAAAAATTCTCGTTTTCCCTCAACAATGGAAGTCTCTCATGTGCAAAAAGAAACCCCGAAAATCCAATTTTTTGCTAAATGTATGTAATTTGAGGGGCTTTCTTATGATCGACAGAGCAGTGGTGGTCATATTGGTTTAATATGCATAGGGTATGCCAAATAGATACAAGGGATCCAGGATCGGAGTCAGGCCCATCCATCAGATATCTTGGTTGTCAGCTATCTTGAATCCATATTATATGCAGGTGACCTATAACCATTGACCTTTGTCCTTGACCTTTAAACTAAAAAATCCAAGAAAACAAAAACCCCTCACACATACCCATTCCACCATCATAGTAGGTGCAACTGACGACCATCTTGGTAACCGCCCAACATCTTGGTAGGCGACCGCCATCTTGTTAGACGCCGACCATCTTGGTAGACGAACGCAATCTTGGCAGGCGACCACCATCTTGGTAATCAACTACCAGCTTTGTAGCCGACAACCATCTTAGTAGACGAGCACTATCTTGGTAGATGTCACCCATCCACCATATTGGATGCAGACTACCTTAACCTTGAGTGACTTTGAAAACAAAAACTGGATATAAATAAATAAAAGTCAGCAAGCATATAACATTACAGACTACTGCCATCATATTGGGTGCAGGTAACACTGACCTTGACCCCGTGACCTTGAAAACAAAACCTCGACAAAAACACAAAAGTCAGCAAACATAATACATTACAGGCTACTACCACCATATTGGATGCAGACGACCATGAATGACCATGACCCCATGACCTTGAATGACCTTGAAAACAAAAACACGACAAAACAGAAAAGTGAGCGAGAATATTACATTACAGACTACTACAATATTACACGCAGACTACCTTGACCTCATGACCTTCAATGACCTTCAAAACAAAAACTAGACAAGAATACATAAGTCAGCAAGCAGATTACATTACAGACTACTACAACCATATTAAATGTAGGTTGCCTTGACCTTGACACCATGACCTTGAGTGACTTTGAAAACAAAAACTCGACAAAAATATTTAAAAGTCAGCAAGCATATGACATTACAGACTACTACCACCATGTTAGATTCAGACTACCTTGACATTGATCCCGTGACCTTGCATGACCTTGAAAACACAAACTCGAAAAAATACATAAAAGTCAGTAAGCATATGATTTTACATACTACTATCACAATATTGGGTGCAGATAACCTTGACCTTAACCCCATTACCTTGAATGACCGTGAAAAACTTGAGAAAAAATATATAATAGCCATCATGCTGGAGGCCAAGCGAGCTATCGGTCCTTATATTTATATTCGTAAAAAACCTGTAATTTCCCACCCTATAAAAATGTTTCCAATCGGCAGTATACCTACAAGTATGGTGCAGTGACTACATGCATAATTTATTAAATAAATATTTGCTATTAAAAGTTTTAATTTGTACAATTTGAAAAAATATTTTAATTAATTATATATTAATGTACATACAGTACAGAAGTAATTTACCATAATATTTTAATTGAATTTGTTTTATATATGTACCTTTCAATTTTAATTATATTATTGCAAATTAGGGAAACATGAAATAAAACACACTTTCTTTTTGGACCCAATTTTTTATTCAATTAATTTATTACAGTCACTCATACCCTCTAAAAAAAATCATAATATTCTTCAATATGTACGCATCCTAATACATATAACTTTGTTGTAGTTTACGGTTTTTCATTCATTTCGCTATTCACACACGTATTGTCCGTGTGCGAAAATATCGTGACATGTATTACACCGACACTGTGCAGGACGAGTTATGTAGGTAACTACACTTTTGAGGACGTGTACCGAAGTCACAAGAGACCTGCTTGCAGCAAACCCTGCTACCGAGGTACTGATGAGAGATGCACTTCACTTTTCCAGGTCTCTGCATGTCTAAGTAAACTGTCGCTACTCGCTACTGCTGAACTGCCCACCGCACCTGTCAAACAAATATGACATGAAACAAATATTCTTGACACAATTATAGCGCTCATGTCGCCGTACATTGCGACCGAAAGTAAATGTCTTATCACGAAAGTAACACTGATAACGACGTAGTGGTTCAGACTAAGACTCGGGTAGGACTGTTGAAGATGTACGTGTTGGAGCTAAAGAAGCAGGTAATGTCAGCAGTGGTGTTCTCGATACCTCAGCTTAAGTTCGAGGACTCCATTGAAGATTTCGTAGATGTAACAGCTGAATAAGTCGTTGGTACTGTAGCATCTGTACATAATAGTACTGCTGGTAGTGATGTAGGTGTCACAGCTGAAGAAGTCGATGACACCACAGCAATCTGAAACGATGGTACTAAACTGGTTGAAGTAGATGCTGCTAGTGACGTACGTATCCATCGTAGCTGAATAAGTCGATGACGAGAAACCATTGGTGGGCAATATCCACTCAACTTTATGTGACTAGCCATGGATGACCCGTTGTATAAGCTAGCCGAGAGTAGCAATTGTCAAACTAAGTCCCTCAGATGACCTCCGAACTGCTTATATATACGAGTATGCAAGCCCTATGACGCCATATTGTCTTTTAACTAATCGTATTGCACTATTCATATATTGTGCGGACACCGACCAGCCAATCACCAAGCTGCCACATGATTTGCAGCTGACCAATCACACGCAGGCATTGAAACATTACATGCGGGAGTCAGTCTCTGACTTCAAAATGACTCATAATTACTCCTAAATGAGCCCACCACCATCACCTTGACCCCTAAATGACCCCTAATGACCCATTGACACGTGACTCATTTACCCATTGACCCATGACACATTCCATAGGACATTTTGGACTTTGTACTGAACAATGCAGCACGATAGCGGACCACCATCATGCTTCCCATTCGGTCGTCGCGTCAAAAAGTATCTTTGTACAGACGGGCCGTCTGTATCGGCAATGACGTCAGTCAGTTAGAGATGATGCAGGTAGCGGCTCCATGGTTGTCGAGGTAAGAAGGCAGGCCTTCATATTCGCAATTCATGTTCGTGATATGGGAGCACTGTGATAAGACCCAAATACTCCTATGCCCCAGAAGAGAAGGTGCGCAAGCTGACAGGGGACTATCCTGCGCCGAGCGCTCTTCTGGGAAGTCCCATCCCTTGTTCTTATCGTCTTGTACTCGCAAACCCTCCATATAGCCTCGACAAATAAACCAACACGCTATATATAGCTGCGTGTCTTTGCAATGACGAAGTGGGCGAAGCCTTATCTCCCAGCTCAGTTGCGCGTGTGGATACAATCCTCCTCCTCTTCCCCCTCCTCTGCTAATCTGCACGGATAATGTCGTATTTGTGTGTGATTTCTTGTAATGGTGTTTTGTGATGTTATAGCACGACATACAGTACAGACATTCCTGTACGCTGTTTGCGGTAAAATGAGCACGTTTGAAAGCCCTACTAAAGATCTACTTTCATGCACATTATGTATTCTTCCACCTTATGTAAAATTGACTTTGTCATGGACCTCATCACATTATTCGTGCGTCGGTCAAGTGAAACTGTAAAATTGTAAGAAAACGAAAATTTCACTAATTTGCTCTTTTTTCACTTCGATGCATTAGAAAAAAAAAAAAAACAGAATGCGAAAGAAATAATTTAAATCATTATAAATAAATACCTAACACTTTTTATTCACCGTTAAAATATGGAACTATTTTCCCTCCTTCATTACTAACTATACTGGATGCATGTCACTCAGTGCCGGGGAAGTGACTTTTTTCTAAGGTTGTTTTCAAAAGGGCTCATTTTATCATGAACAGCCTTTATGCTCTAGTGCAAAGCAAATTGTATATTCTTTTTGTAATTTGTAACACTATACAACTTAGAAGATTTTACACAGATATTTTTTATGTAAATTACAAAATGGAAAAAATCTGTATACACGCGACACCAGTGCACCCTGGTGGCGAAAATGTTTAGTTTGCCAAACTAAGAGCATTGAGCTTCCCAACTGAGTAGGATAGACCTTACCTAAGAGAAGCAGCGGTGGTTGAACGGCTAGCACGCTTGCCTCCCACCAAGGCGAACCTGCCGGACGAGAGCCGCTGGTCAGGCGGGTTTTCTCGGGGATCTCCCGTTTCTCTGCCTTTTCATTCCGGCACAGCTCCGTACTCGCCTCAATCACCCTCATCGTACCTCAAGACCTAGCTGTAACCCTTCACTCACGTTACTTACACGTCGTATAGGTTTACATTTCAGAGGAACGTAAAACGCTAGTGATAGGCGAGATATTTAGGAAAGCCAAACACGTCGTAGATTGGGGTGGTGTTCTAAATGTGCGACGATCTCGGGACGGGAAGAAGGGTGTGTGGAGGTAGGTGTGTAATGATGGGAGGAGGCAGAGTCTTAGTTTATTTGTCTGCGGCGGCTGCGCTGTGGGCGTGGGTGGAATGTTTGTTGGCACAGCTGGCTGGACTTTGGCCCTCCAGGTCCGTGGGCTCGGCTCCAGTCTGATCGCGACCGCCTCTCGCTGCTGATCATCTGTAGCCAGTCGCTGCTGCCTGTTTCTGACTGCAGACAGTTGCCCGTCTGTCCGACCTACCTACCTGCCTGGCTCGGTGCGTGCAGGTATACGCTGTTCACTCTCAACTCTGGCTCTCTCGGAAGCCCTCACTAATGCCCGGTTGCATCAACATCTTCCCCGATCCGAGATCTAATGATCTTAGTTCCGAACCAGGATCCAGCTTAAGCTTGGTTCCAATGTAAAAGTGTTGCACCAACGGATTTTCCTGATTCTGGATCTTCGATTCGTCGATCTTGGTTCCAAAGTGAGAGATCGAGATTGCATGAAACAAATTTTGCTACTGGTTCGTAAACTATGACGTCATGGAAGTAGGCGTATTTTTCACTATAGATAGAACGAGATGTGCGATGTTTTATCTGTTTTAAGTAAATTATTGTTGTACGAATTTTACTGGATAATATTCAAGTGCGTATAATGTTGTTTTAATTTCCGAAGAAAACAATCGAATGTAGTTCTATCTGTTGGCGTATTTCCAAACTACATTTGTCGACAATGGCAACTGATCTCGGATCGAGAAGAAATTGGCGGTTCGAAATTACTTCATCTCGGTCTCCAGTCCAGCTCTGAACTCGAATGGTGCAACAGTTTTCTGTGTCGATCTTAGATCCGATCTCGGATCGATTTTCGAACCATGATGGTGCAACCGGGCACTAGGCCGTGTCTCAATTAGCCCAAAGAGCGTTAGCTCGTGCTCTCTCTCTCTCTCTCTCTCTCTCTCTCTCTCTCTCTCTCTCTCTCTCTCTCGCAGATGACGTCACAGAGAGCGCTCTCTGGTGGTCTCAATTCGTCGGAGAGAGCGCGAAAGAGCGAGAGCACAGAGATGAAAGAGCACGAAGTTTTATACTCGCTGGCGCTCTAGCGCAGGCGCCATATTTGTTTACATTATTTCCGTGTTTGAGTAAGGTTATGGTAGATTTCTGTGCCAAAACCAAGTTGCATTTTAATTGTAAGTGTATGATTTCAACTGTTTAAATAGCAAAATAATATAAGCAACACGTATTTATAAAAAATATAAATACGGATTTCTGACTAAATCTCGTTTTGTTTGTTACTTTGCTGCAACATTACGGTAGAATATAAAACAATAATAATAGTATTTTATGCAATAATGATTGTTTGGGCACTGTTATAATTATTTGCGAATTATGTTGGACACACATAAATTACTTACAATAGCCACGATCGGGATTTTAGCTTACATGATTTCCCGCTTTTTGGCATCAGCTGTTTGCCTGACGTCGGAGAGAAACGAGAGAGTGGGTTTCTCAATTCCACAGAGCGAGAGCACGAGAGAACGCGAAGCAGTTCTCTCGCCAGGTTGTGTGAAAAAAACGTTCTCTCTCAAGAGAGTATTCTTTAAATTGAGACACGACCTAAGATCTAGTTGTATGCACATCTCATACCTCTCTGCCATATGTAAAATGAACATTGCCGTGAGTCTAACCTCTTTATTCTTGCGTTATGTGAGAAAATTATAAAAATTAATCTTTAACAAGTTGGTTTATTCTTAATCCTTAAGAGTCCTATGTACTGAAACATCTTCTGTGAAATAGTTGATTGCGCGTAAACGCGTATCTCGATAAATAAAAGTTCTGGAAATATGACTTTTTGTCAGAAAATATTTTTAAAAAAATCTATATCCCAATTCCCCCCCCCCTTTTTTTTTGTCTTTGAGAAAAAATTCTGTGAAAATGGTCAAATATCATATTTTTTAATCATACCTATGCAGTTTCCTTAAGCGGCAAGAGAAAAGTTCAAACATACGGACATAGTTCAATCTGTGGGCTTTCATTGCATGTAATAAAATCCCACTGTTACAGATCTGATCTGCACAGTACAGGACCACGACGGAAACACTGCGCGTCTTGCGCGTAGGAGCGATAAGGCACTAGGCGTGCGTGTTCGTGTCGCCCGTATAGGCTCCCTCACTGCTTGACCTTGGACGCGCAGGTACACTCTCCTCTCCAAGTACCCTATATGCTAGGAACGGGTTGCGGCATTTGGCAAAGGTTGATTTCGGAAATGCTCACTTGACATCGAACAGCGTGTACGTTGTTCACGCCAAACTGAGCCGCCGATCTCTCGTGCCCCCCCCCCCCCTCCCCCCGGAAGACCATGCTGTCACGAGATCATGAACACAAGATCCTGTAAGTCGTCAAGGCATCAGCTTCAACTGTCATGCACAAATTCTGCGCTTACATATCCACTTTCAGAGGTATTGTAGGAAACATTTGATTACGGAAAATTTTCAGTTTACAAGTTTTTTTAATACATTTGTATCTAATTTTCGCTCTTGTGTTATTTCGTGCTTGAAAAAATGCTGGAACTTACTGATGTGATATAAATACGTTTCCGACTTTTCACAACTAGCACATAACAAACAGCTTAAAGTAGGCAAAAATAAAAAATAAACAACTCGCAAAATGTAAATTTTCTATAGTAGTGCATAGTCAGTAATTAATCTGAATCTGAAATTATGACACGAAAATGAACAATTTCTGGGAAACAGGGGGAGGCTATGATCAAGTGAGTTTGCAAATCTAGTTTGCAGCCCGACACACTTGGGTCCAATCCGTGAGCCCGTGTTTATGTTTTAGCTAGGCTCCGGGCTCGTATTTATAGCCGTTTTTAATGTTTGTTTGTGTGTGTGTGTGTGTGGCTCAAGGGGGGGGGGGGGGGGGTCCTTCATTGCTAAAGCATCACCCATAAAAAATGTTCTATCTGAAGTGCAGTAGATGTAGACACCCGTATATTTTTATTTAGCTGATTTTTACAATACTATTATACAGTTTTAGTTACCTATTTTATTATTTGCTGATAAATAGGGTCACCTATTTTTCGTGAAATTATCTACGCGGCGGCTAGACTTCACTATCCTATGTGCACACTTGCAGTCTTCATTTGACTACTGACCGCTTATCTTTGTGTGAAGACGGTGTGTTACACGGGCGAGCCAATCAGAACTAAGGCTGTTTCCGAATTCTCGCTAAAATGCATACCTGTCCCCGAAAGTGACATCACCATGTATATACTAGCCCTGTCCTAATTCCCAGTATAGCACACGCAGCCTCTATACTTGGCCAGTATTCGAAATTGCATACTTGCTGGGCATACTTCCGTACTTACTGCAGTCGCCATACTTATTTCAGTTGTGAAAATTAACGTGTACGTTATGTGATTATGAAGCTCGCAAGTTTTAAAAGTTAATAAGTATTTACAAAATGTTGTTCTGTTGTATGTGTAAATAGTTTAATAAATGTGCTTCTAATCTATACTACTAAATAAAATAGAAGTGTCTGTCTGTGATTTTCGAATTTTTCACTTTTAATTACTTTTTCATATAGTATAGCTGTTAACTAAGCCATATCTAATGTTAATTTTTTTTTCGTTTTTGTCTGTCCAAATGGATTTAACTCAAAAACCACTTAACATATTGATATCAAATTTACACAGTATATAGATAACGACCCCAAGACCAACTTAGTATTTGTTTAATCAAGATATCTCAAACGGTTCCGGAAAAAATGATGATCAGGGATGAAAATAGGTACTGGATTAAGCTTTTCTTAGGATTACTGCATAAAAAAGCACTGTTAAAAAAATTCGTCGTTTCTCTTTTCTTTTTTGTTTATGGGCTGTAAACCTTTCCTTCCAAAAAGCCGTAGTGGCCCAGTGGCTAGAGTTATTCCAAGTGGGGCCTCAGTGACCCAGTGGATAAATATATATATCAAGTGGGGCCGCAGTAGCTCAGTGGCTAGAGAACCCAATAGTGGGGCCGCAGTAGCTCAGTGGAGCTCGATGGAGCGATAGTAGTTCCATATCTTAACATGGGACTGAAAATGTTTGGTAAACATTTCTCAACAGTGAAGTTCTTTTCTTTTTCTCTCTGATTTTTAATGCACATAAGTGTAAAGATGAGCGGATTTGTGAAATATGTACCTTTGTAATAATTCCCCAGTTTCACTCGACCGACGCAGGAATAAATTGATCAGGCTCAAGACAATCGCACATAGGTAGAAGAACAGCAGTAGAGTGACGATGGGCATTCGGGAGAAGCGGGATCTGAGATAGGAGTCAGGCACCGCCGGCCGCCATGCTGTGACGTCACCCGACCACCATATTGTCTCCAGATGACTGACCTTGACCCTGTACCCGTGACCTTGAAATACCTCGAACTAGAAAACTTAGAAAAAATACCAAAAGTGATATTTTTTTTTTTAGAAATTTATAAAAAGTTATTATTATAAATTTATTTTTAAATTATTATTAAAATATTTACTTAAAAATAATACATTTCCGAAGGTCCCTCCCCCACCACCCTAGTCAATTTTAATTGGTTATGTAAGTGGTCAATTATTCGCGTTCGTTAATTAGTCACCAGACCTCCACCTCATCCCTCCCCCCCCAAACCCTTTTCCATAATCATTCCATCGTATGCAGGCATCTTGTTTATTTTTTCGTTTGTAATTTGATTTCATTTTCAACACCTAGGTGGCACTAGTGCATTAATTACCGATTTCATCACCAGGCTCTAGATGGTGATTTAGCCATCAGGTGGCATCCATATTTGTTTATGCTTTTAACTTATAAGTGGCTCTGTCGGCACCCTCTATATTGGATTATATTTTCACCACGTAGGGGGCGTTGATATCTCGATCTCACCACCAGACGAGCTGTCAGCCTCCCCCCCCTCCACACTCTGTCGAGTCAACCACCAGGCGAGCTATCGAGACATATTTTTATAGGCATAGGAAAATCTGAAATTTTCATCCTATTAAAAAAAATATTTTTCCAATTAGCTGCATACCTACATGCATGATGCGGGACTTTGGCTACCTGGATAATTTATTAAATCTATACTTTCAATAAAAAATTTAAGTTGTTCAATTTTAAAAATTATTTTTTATTTAATTATATAATCGCTCATATAGTACAATGGTACTTTAGACAATTCCTTTTTAATTAAATTATTTTATCTCTATGATTTTAAATCTTAATTATACTCTGGCAAAATAGTTAAATATGAAATAAAATACAATTTTATTCACAGGCATATTTTTATTCGATTAATTTATTACAGTCACTCATACCCTCTAAAAAAATCATAATATTCTTCAATATGTACGCATCCTAATACATATAACTTTGTTGTAGTTTACGGATTTTCATTCTTTCGCTATTCACACGCGTATTGTCCGTGTGCGAAAATATCGTGACATTTATTACACCGACACTGTGCAGGACGAGTTATGTAGGTAACTACACTTTTGAGGACGTGTACCGAAGTCACAACATACCTGCTTGCAGCAAACCTACTACCGAGGTACTGATGAGAAATGCACTTCACTTTTCCAGGTCTCTGCATGTCTAAGTAAACTGTCGCTACTCGCTACTGCTGAACTGCCCACCGCACCTGTCACACAAATATGACATGAAACAAATATTCTTGACACAATTATAGCGCTCATGTCGCCGTACATTGCGGTCGACCGTAAATGTCATCACAAAAGTAACACTGATAACGACGTAGTGGTTCAGACTAAGACTCGGGTAGGACTGTTGAATATGTAGCTGCTGGAGCAAAAGAAGCAGGAAATGTCAGCAGTGGTGTTCTCGATACCTCAGCTCATAAGTTCGAGGACTCCATTGAAGATTTCGTAGGCGTAACAGCTGAAGAAGTTGATGGAACAACCCCAATCTGAAACGATGGTACTGCACTGGTGGAAGTAGATGCTGCTAGTGATGTAGCCATCTTAGCTGAAGAAGTCGATTGTGCTGGTAAAACAGGAAACATCTCACTCGAAGGATAAATCGATGGCGAGAAACCATTGACGGGCAATATCCACTCCACTTTAACGTAACTGGCCATGGATTACCTGGCGTAGAATCTAGCCGAGACGACCCACCTTTCACTTTAGCCGTTATCAAACTAAGCATCTCAGCTGACCAGCCATTGCTTATAATATACCCGCATGCAAGCCCTATGACGTCATATTGACTGCGAACCAGTCGAATTACACAATTAATACATCGTTCGGAGATTGACCGGCCAATCACTGAGTTACCACGTGATTGCAGCTGGTGAATCGTATGCGAGCCGGTAGGCAGGCTTTAGGTGGTTATGATTATTATAGATACGAATCGCACAAACATACCAGCCAATCAGACCTTGTGGAAACTGCCCCAGTCAAAGATATTGACTTGCGAGCACTACCCGGTGACGAGGAAGCGAGCCCGGGCCACAGCTGCTCGATGTGTATAGACCTCGATGAAGTTTTGGATAAATTTGTCAAAAGTTTTTGGAAAAAAAAAAAAAAATTGTTCGTGTGCATGCTAACTTAATTTTATATAAAAAATCTTATGGAATATATTTTAATATACAGGTATTTTGTTTGCAAAACTATTTCAATGTTAAACAAATTTCGTTGTCTTACAGCGAGGACGTTGAGAAAACCAAAGTTTCGCTTCCTTACCGCCATGTACGCAGAAGCACCTGGATCGCACAGCTCTGCATGCACACCGTCAACAATCGCTCCAGACACTACGACTGAGGAGGGACGGAGTATATATTCCGCACGAGGAAATTCCAGCCACGTTGGACTCCTGTCAGCATTCCTCATGTATGTTCTTGGAAGTAGATTGTGTATAATATGCGCAGGACGGAAAATATCGATACTTACAATCAGTGGTCTGATTTAGATACCAAACAAGCTGGCATCGCCAGTCATTTGCCACCATTCAACCTAACGAACGAGGTGGCGAAGCGGTAACTCACTGGACTCGCATTCGGGAGGACCCGGGTTCGCTTCCCGGTCCGGCCATCCTGATTTCGGTTTCTCATGATTTTCCGAAATCACTCCGGGCGATTGCTGGGATGGGTCATAAACAAAGACCATGGCCGATTCCTCCCCGATTCTCTTCCCTGTGGAACTTTCACCGTCTCTAATGACCTCGCTGTCGACGAGACCTACCTACCTTCCATTCAACCTCATCGAGACGTATAGGGAAATACTTCACTAGTGAGAAAAAATTAGAGCATATTGCAGCCAGTGCATAAACGAGACCATTTGTAAATAAATGCTGGCTGCAATTTGGTTTTAGTACTAGTGAAACCAACAATACTTTGTGATGATGTAAAAATAAGAACTAAGGAAAAATGATCATTCCTCACACGCTCATATGTCATACACACACACACACACAGCCCGAGATATCCCAATTGTAGGTCTGACTGATAGATGCATTATAAACTAATAAGATAAACGCGTACTTAAAGACGTATATCAGAGTCTCATTACAGAAGTAAACGAGAGACGCGTGCAGTCGTAGCCTGAGCTTACGCACACATCCAGCCGGGCTGCACCAGGTTTTGAATTGAACTTTGCCCTAGCGCACTGACCGCTGGTCAGCTGAGGGGTGGCAGCGGGGGGCTTGTCGCTCCAGCAGTGTGTTTTATTTCTCAAGCAGGCCAACTTTAATTCACAGGAATAAACACCAATGATATATGTGCACACAGGTTAAACACCAGGGGAGACCCATGTTCACGGGGGCCCCGAGTTCGATTTTCGACTCGTTGGGCCAAATTTATTTTTTGAAAAATCACTCCATGTGAATGTCGGGATGGCTTCTTGACCGAGTCCTTACTCGTTCCCGTTTGCTCTAAAAACATTCTCCATCTCAAAAGAGTGCAAACTTTACTTTTGACGTGAATACGTCTTTAAATTTGCAACTATAGTGGACGGCAATCAAGGAAATCTGACGATAAGAAAATAGGGGGATGCAGTTTTAGCATTGCAGCTCTGAATATATCGTCTACATTCAAAATTCAATTACACCACTCGATTGCCAAAGGATCAAAGAATATGTAACGTTTGAGTGAGGACTGCGAAGCATCACGGGGTGGGGGGGGGGGGGGGAACTCCGCAATTTTGAGTTCGTTTTGCCGCGTCTCATAACTTCCGCGTAGTACAACTATTGACTAGGAGAAGCTACAACGCTCATTTAGGTTTCAATCAGCAGCTATCGTCAGGATCAATCGATTGCGTGTATAAAAACATTTGTGTGGCGTGTATATGGTGAAATTCGTATGCGTTTGATGTAAAAAATTAAGAAAACTTAACACAGTTTCGGCCTATACTCGTCAAAGCGCCAAGTCGAAATACAGAAATTGTATACGTTTGGAAAGAGCATCTCAAAAGCAATCCAATGATATCCATAAACCCCCGTATGATCTAGTGAAGCGGTGCCGAGAACGTAAAATAAACACTAAGGCGTCCGAGCGCGTTAACATAGACATATTCACGCAAAACAAACGACTGTGTCCCCAACACAGCCAAACCCTATTTTTTAAATTATAATTGTAGCTTGCATAGCACTTAGAAAATGAAATGTCAGGCTACTATTTTACATTAGTCAAATAGGCGAACACTAACGAGAAAGATGTATATCCAAGTCTATAATGGCAGGATGGAGAGTTGACTAAACTAAAACAGGATATATGTATATATATATATATATATATATATATATATATATATACATATACACACACATCTCCATGTAGCAAAGTCGAGAAAAATGTTTTAAAATAAAATTACGCTGAAAAAAATTCACATGGGCAGTATAAAAGTAACTGTTAACACCCGTCGTGTTATTTTCTCCCCTCACTCGTGAAGGAAATTCGCATTTTTAAAGTTCACCAATGAACGAGGAATTAATTTTCTCAGGACTTCGTGCGTAAGCGGGACTTAATCACACGAAAAATATAAGAAAATGTTTGATGCTAATTTAAAAATTGAGCACCAGAAACCACGAGAGAGTACAGAATAACTTTCACGGGCAGCCGGAAAACACCTGTAAAATGTTATCATCATATCTGTTTATCATCCATTTCACACAACAAATCACTTAAATAGGTTGCTCGCCACATGGCCTAAGAAAACACTCCCCAGTCAAAACAGAAGAATTATTCTGAGCTTCATCGTCAGCGCACGACATTACAAGGGTCTTGTTTTATTTCTTCATGTATTTGTATTAACCCCCTGTCAATTTCATGATTTTAACATATATAAAAATTCCACAAATTTGCACATCTCCTGCTGCTATTAATCGGCGCCTTCTTTATAACATAATATTTAACTGTCATATTCAGCTTACCGCCAATAGAATTTACAGTTTTTGCTAGGTGCAATTTTGAACACATTGCAAGCTCGAGTCCATTTTCGTTCGTCAGTGTGTATGTCAGAAAACTTCACCAGGACTGTTCACCCTTAATTCTCACAACCCTAATCATGCATTTTATAGTATCTATGAGCAATTAACATGCCAAGGGAAAATTAACCCTGCCTACCTTACTTCAGCCACACATATTTGTATGCCTTAATACACGAATCAGTTTGAAAAATATCTGGTTTCTCTATCCACCATGCATACTTTGCCATCACGAATCATTGCCAGATGAATTATTATTCGCAAGGAAAAAAGTCACCAATGTTAAATTCGAATAATGGGAGGAGAAAATATGTATCAGTGGCTCATAAACTCATTATCGTCACTACACTGCCAGTAACGCTTAACGTAGGCCTATAGGTCATTGCCTAAAATGGGCCTTGATAAAACACCAGCAGAAATCATCAGGTTTATAACAACTCAAGAGAAAAATCTGTTTAAAAATTATCAAAGCGGGTGAATGCTTTTATACGCAGTCCATAGTGAGGGAATTCGAGCATCTAGAAAAATATGTTACTTCTTTTTTCAAGTTGACAGGATTGTTTGCACTTATTGGTTGCTATGAAAGGTGGCACATATCCCAGATCTGCAACGGCTTACCAGCTGCTAGCTCTATTCTTGCAATCGAGGAAAGTCTGATAATTTACAGCACTCCGTGTCGTATTTTCCCGTTTACCTGCTTAGGTATCCAACGTCCCAGTAGCAGAATTCGATTGTAGTGTGACCAGAAATAACATCCGCATAAATGTTTGCGAGGCGAAATGCACGACCCAGCGACGGCGTGGGGACTTTCGTGCTGCTATGATACATAACGATTCGTTGCTGTGATAAAACCCCATACGTGCATTCTGGAGGACCCAGTTTCAGTTCTCAGCCCAGACATCCTGATTTGAGATTTTTCCATGGTTTCTCGAAATCACTCCAGGGATACGCGTGGATGGTTACTTAACCTAAGTCATATTCGATTCCTTTCTCCGATACTGATTGTGTGTGCTGCCTGGATGGAAAAAAGTCCAAGATTTTTTTCAACGACAAATGGCGAAGCATTGTGTGGGTCCACCGCAGTGCCAGACACATTTAAAGCAAAGTGCAAATACAGACCTTACAAAAACTTTCTGCTGGGTACAGTTTACCCAGGAAGCGATGAAATGTACCGAGGGACCTGACTATACATATATTTTTTTAAAGCGAGATTATTGAATAATGTAACCACCTTTCAGGTTTAGACGCAGGCCTCTATATATTTTTTAAACGGGGAATTTATTTTAACTTGCGACACACACACGCCACAATTAGCACCTCATGCACCACTATCAGCACCAAACACATCACAAGCAGCACCCCCACACTATAATTATCACCACAACTAGCACCACACACATCACAATCAGCACCACATGCACTTCATAGACCACAATCAGCACCACATGCACTACAGTCAGCACCACATGCACCACAATAAGTACCATCCACACCACAATCAGCACCACACACATCACAATCAGCACCACATGCACTTCATAGACCACAATCAGCACCACATGCACCACAATAAGTACCATCCACACCACAATAAGTACCATCCACACCACAATCAGCACCACCCACACCGCAATCAGTACTACAATCAATCCACACACTAATCCATACCAACCCATACGCCAATCCACACACCAATCCATACCGATTCACGCCACATGCTCCTGCTCATCCAATGTGTGTGATATAAAACCAGCAGAAGATGATAGCTTACATATTGGTAAGGGCCCACATACATTGCATGACTTCCGAAATATCACAGTCCCTTTAGACGAGATTATTGCTGAAAATAATTATAGTCACATTGCTCAATGTCTTTATCGATGACTGACTCGTGTACCTGTAGCAACTGCATAAAACAACTCTAGGCATGAAAAGCTTGTCTGTCACATTTTAACGTAAAATAAATAACCCTTTATGTGAAATAACACAAGGACCAAATATATTTTCACATTAATTTTTTTTTTTTTTCACTCGTAGGGCAACAATTATAAGTTAGCAGCTAACAAGTCGTTACCAAGGTTTTCAGCTCGTTTGGTAGGGTCCTTCCCGGACTAACTATTATGTACATTGTTTATGAATTAAATATATATTTTTTCATGGTAACTTCCGTGTGAGGTTATCTTTTTTCCCCATGGATTGTTACGAAATTGACTTTGGTGTGAGGAGTTAAACATTAAAATAACTTTTACTCTATGTTCTTTCATATTTGACATATCTGTATACACTCGTGACTAACATAATAAATACGTATGCTAGAATTTATATTTCAAGTGTGAAATATTCCAAGTTTTGTTAGCTAGCGTGAAGCCTGCTGGAGGGACAGCACACTGCAGATAACTGTGAGCGAGCCGCCGGCTGCGCGCCGTCCACAGTTTGTATTGCAGGAAGAGCAAAGTACAACTCACGGCTGCCAACTCGTGAATACGGCACGTGGTACCAACCCACACCTGTCGTCGCCGTCGCTTCTGCTGCTAAAACGATGTGTCTTACATATGCGAGGCTTCGTCTCCTAAAAATCTATTTTTTTGTCACTGATTATGTTTCGTGGGATGTCCCGCGACCTGATGTACTGGAATAGTTTAACTTACCTGTGCCCTCTAGTGGGTGATACTAAAAGTAAATGGACAGTAGATGTATGGCGAAGAAGGTGTCTGGAAGGGGGCCGAGGCCTGTCGACTAATTAGCGAACACGAGAAATTTACCAGTTAAATAATTAATAAAAATTGGGAATTGATGGTGGAGGAACCTCCGATAATGTTATTTTTAATAATGATTTTTAATACATTTTAATGAAGTTTATGGAATTTTTAAATACATTTTTTAACGTTTTTGTAATTTTTGGGTTCAAAGTCATTCAAAGTTATGGGCATAAGGTCATCGTCACCCAGATTCAATATGGTGGTCGGGTGACGTCACAACATGGTGGCCAGCTGGTGCCTGGTTCCTATCCCAGATCCCGTTGCGCCCGAATGCCCATAATTATTCTACTAATACACAATGTATATACAAGTATATACAAGTATGTCTTGAAGGGCCTTTCATACATTCAAATTTTTCTTCAAATTGCTTTCGGTTTTTATTGAATTCATTTCATTGTATGCTATATGACATCATAGAAACGTCATCATCGCGGCCATTTTCTCTTTCAATTTCTTGAATGTCTCTTTTTTCTTCGATATTTTCGTTTAGAACATGTTCTATATTTTCTTTAATCTAAAGTTTCACTCGCTTTATCACAGTTTTTCTGGCAGTATTAATTTTCCTGGCAGTATTCATGGGAATAATATCATAACAATAGAGCTGTGTTCGTATGTTTAAAGTTTTTTACAAAAAAAAAAAGGATGCATTTCTTGGAATAAGAAAATACACAAATAATAAAGAAAATTTATTCGGGTTTAACAAGTTATTTTCATATCGTGCATGAGTCATAGGTACTTTCAAAATATTAATTTTGGTATCTTCTGAACTGCTTTAATTAAAAAGTTTTATACATCTTCATGAGGAGACATGTAATATATTTGAATACAATTCTTTGAAAGGCAAGAAAATTGATTTTTACGTTCAATAAATTTAATTCAACAAATATTCAATCGTGTGAAGTGGCCTTAAGCAGGACTTTTAAAAGTGCTTCAGTTCATCATGAACAGCCTTTAGTTGGTCGGCGATACAAGCGGAAAGGCTGTATAGTGTATTCGCGGTTTCTTCGCACTTTTTGAAATTAAGCTTTTAAAAATACCCACCACGTGTGATGTATTTGGATATTTCCCAAATATTTCACGTATCACAAGTGTTTTACACTTCTGATAACGTAAAAACACCTTATTTCTGGTTAAATTAAATTTTAACTTGTATTTTACCTAGTATTTTATTTATAACTAATATGAATAAAGCCAGTGAGAAAGCAGGTGTGTTGGTAATGCCTAGTAAGAAATAGATCTTGTGGAAAATATCATCAGGCTGGGCGCGCACGAATGTGGTGAGTAGTCTCTTTGGTGTGATTTTCTAGGCTTGGTTAAGCTTGGTTTGTATGATGCGGAGGAATATCTCCTGGAGGTAGAAGTTGAGCAGGGATTGAGAAAAGCGGGAAGTGACCGCGAGTGGAGGGTAACGAGGCGCGTGTGTGCGCAGATGTGGAGACGCCGGCCGGCAGCAGGCGACTTGATCGCACGGCTGTCGCTGCGGGGCCACCATGAAGCTGCTCAGGAGGTCCACTCGACGTCGCAACCCCAGAGCAGGGGCTGCTACCCCCGGCCCGCCGGCGAACCACACCAACCCCTCTAGCCAGCCGCCTCCTCATGACTCACAAGGTATAGGCCAGTGATGAACACTTTCAGCTTGTGTATCCTTCCGCCATATGTGGAATCAAAATTACCACGGGGGTCCGGTCACTTTAATCATATGTCAGTCAAGGGAAACTGTGAAATTATTTAAAAAGTAGATGTTTTACAAATTTGCTATTTCTGACACTTATATGTATTTTAAAAAAACCTGAAATAAAAATTGATCATTGTAGTGTTGCCATCGTTTACCGAACTCTCTTAGTGCCAACTTTATTGGGTGCGTGTCACTAGTGTGCCTGTCAAAATACACGCAGGTAAAAGGGCAGTGACCTTTTTCAAAGGTTGATTTCGAAAGTGCTCAATTTACCGTGAACAACCTTTAGAAAAAAAAAGTGAAAACCAAGTGAGATAATAACGCGCAGAAGTCCAAAACGTGTTGGGCGAGTCGGGAGCTCCCATTGCCACTGCAGGAAGGGGCGAGGTTTTTCTGTATCTCAACAAGCAGCATCCATGACAGGTATGCCCTGCTGCTCTCTCCACCTCCCTCCCCTCATCCAGCATCACAGCTCATTCCTCCATTGATCTCCAACCAGAACGGACCTCCGCCGCTCCGTACACCATCTCATTCACCTCACCCACCATTCCCAGCTGATTCAGCCCTCAGACTTTAAAGACGACGGACCTCTGCCACTCCCGCTACCCCTCCCCCCTCAACCACTCATAGAGCTCATTCCAAGCACAGACTTCGAAGAGGAAACATGCATCCCTTATGCCACTCTTACTCCAAGGTCGACGTATATATGCTGCAGCTCCCACACCTCAGAGCTCATCCGACTGCCAGACTCTGGAGAGGCAACATCTACCCTTTGGACACCAATAACAGTTTCAAATTAAACAATTAACCCTTTCAATTAAACAATTCACACTTTGGGCACTTAACCCTTTGAACACCAAATGGCCCTTGTCCACTTTTGCACACAGAATCTCGGAAGCTCCTGCCCCTACTACTAGTAACACCACTCTGCAACATTCCCGACGTCATTTATATAGTTCATAGCAGCGAAACAAACTATTTGTATCGACTACGTTGTGTTATCGACTACCGCTATTGGGGCCGCGGTGTATAGTGGTCAGACTACTCACCTCCCACCAATGCGAACCGGGTTCAAACGTGGGAATCGCGCTGGACGATGCCGCTGGTCGGCGGGTTTTCTCGGGGATCACCCCTTTCCCTCGCCCTTGTATTCGGGCGCTGCTCCATACTCACCTCGCGTCCCCCCTCATCGGCTCTCAAGACGTCGATGTTAAGAACTGCCCAAATATCTTCGCTCCACTCATATTTATACGAAATTGCAGATATCAGCACCCTCTTTTCACTAATGCATTTAATTGTTGTAAAAGTTTTGTTGCCAACATAACTGAAACGGAGGCCTAATTTTCTTCTCTCTCGGTAGCATTATTTTTTCGGAACTATTGCTGAAGTATAGGTTAATGTAATAGAAATATAAACTACAAACATATACGCAAAGGGATGAACGTTTGATAACTGCGTGCGTGTTGTTACAGATGCGTGGCCGCAGAAGAGGTTGGTGGCGGCGGCACGAGGTCAGTGCTCGGAGGCGGCGGTCAAGGTGGCCGCGGTGGTCGTAGTGGGGGCGCTGCTGCTTGCTGCCGCCGCCGTTATCTCCCACCACCTGCTGCGGCCAGGCCCGCCCCCGGAGGACGACGCCGCCTCCGCCCTCGCAGAGGTGGTAGACCGCCAGCCGCCGCCCCCAGAGGGAGCCGACAACTCCACGGCTGTCCGCCGCCCTCTACCCCCGGCCTCCACGACGTCACAGCCACAACCCTCCGCTAGCATGACGTCACTGCCCGACCTCTCCTCCAGCCAGGCGAGCGACATCTGCGGGTCCCTACAAGAGTTACTGCGTCAGTACTTACTTAACCTTCATTGTAGCTATACAAGATAATACGTCACGATATGGCCTAAATAAAGGCGCTTATTACCCAACTCGATACGAGTCAAAATTATATATCATCATTGGTTGTAAACACAATACTTTAGGATTTAGAGGAGTAGAAAGGCCGCACGGGTTCTGGACCAAGTGAGGTGAATGACACGTTGATGGAGTGGAAAATTTGCATATTGTTAATTTTCATATTAATTGCTAATTAATTGATTAATTCAAATAAATTAGATTAAATAGCATAATACTTATATTTTGAGTATATAATTGTTTGATTGTTTTTCTTTGATCAAATATCTTTGATGAAATTTCTGTGATGTAATTTTTTTTAATATTTTCTTCTATTTTTGGGATATGTAATTGAGGAGCGATTTGTACTCTCTGACGTACGGGAGTCAACTGAACAGAAAGTTATATTGTAATGGGTATATAGGTGCTGAGTTTGGTGGAAGAGTGGTATAAGGGATATCATTTTTTTTTTTGCTTGTTTGGAGATGTCATGGAGCGCCTATGACTAATGGGAGCGGGATACATGTCCGTTCAGGTCGAATGTTTGTGGAGGAATGAGCACTTAAGAATAATGTAACACACAATATCACTTCCGCCCAGCTCATTCTCTGAATGCATACTGAGGATTTAAATAATTAAATAAAATATAGATACGGGAGTAATGTTTCCTTCCATCAAGGAAAGCGAAGCAGATATTTTTAATTAAAATTAATTAAACTTAAGGGTCGATTTACAATTGAAATACCTCAATG
Source organism: Dryococelus australis (assembly GCA_029891345.1). Taxonomy (NCBI): domain Eukaryota; kingdom Metazoa; phylum Arthropoda; class Insecta; order Phasmatodea; family Phasmatidae; genus Dryococelus; species Dryococelus australis. Next base: position 8,745,591 of record CM056997.1, read on the forward strand.
ACGGTCTACTAATTAAATCAAAATGTACGAATCGAGCAAATACTAACCATAATCACTCCTCGAATAGCATAAAAGGAACAAACTATTTCGGCGAAGCAAATTAATTTAGTAGGAATCATTAAAAATTTACCTTAATCATGCGATTACTACATGTAACATTAAATCGGACAAATATAAACCAAACACAAACCTTTAGTCATGTGATTGCCACTAATTCATTAAACCAACAGAACCGAAAGACTTTAATCATGTGATTACCGAATGAAACACAAAATTTATATTAAAACCATAACCACAAAACTATTTCAAACACCAGAATAAACAAAACAAATGCTAACTAATTGAAGTCATTAAACAATGTTAATTAAATGAAAATAATCACTCATTTGCTAAAGAACCAATAATGACAAGCCCAATAACCAAAACAATAAAAAGCATATAAAATACAGTCAACCTAGCACAGGTTCACACCACAACTAACCAGAACTCCACGCAATAACGAATATTAAGATCCATGGAACCCAAGCATACATCCTTCACTTCACCTTCATCGGCTCTCAAGAGCAAAATGTAATCAGAATGAAATATTTTAAACATCGAAATGCAAAAATGCACAAACACCTAAGACACAACGAAATACAGGTTAAACCAGACAAACGATCTTCCACACCCTGAATGAATATTCTAAATAATTAATCTAACTTACCCCAAATGTGTGGTGCTATGTGGTGCTAGTGTGGTGCTATGTGGTGCTAGTGGGGTGTAATGTGGTGCTAGTGTGGAGCATGTGGACGAAGGTGTGGAGTATGTGGAGTAAGGTGTGGAACATATGGAGCAAGATGTGGAGCAAGGTGTGGAGCAAGGTGTGGAGAAGGTGGATGTGCAGGTGTATGTGGAGGCGAATGTGGAGGACGAGGAGGAGGATGATAAGGAGGAGTATAAGGAGTAGGAGGAGGATGTGGATGTGGATGAGGAAGATGAGTAGAAAGTATAGACTTAATCTTGCAAATTGTATAATGTCTGTTTGAATTGTTGTTGAAAAAACCATTGCGATCTTTAAAATAACTATTGCGTGTATTTTGTATGCCATTCATTTCAGCACATAGTTGAATAACGATATCTCTTCACAGCAGACATCAACATGTTGATGTTCAACCATAGTAAATTTTGTATGATAAAAGTTTTTAAGTAATACTGGTTATTGTTAAAATAATATTAGCATTTTCATAATATTTTGGTTTGTTATAAGACAAGTCACTGCCAGATAGTATGTGGAGCAAGGCTCGCCCCTAGATATTCCTTAACCAACCTGTGCGGACAAGAGTCTGTATATCTGGAGTTCTCCCACATCACTTTCCCCTTCCGACAAGCTTACCACGTCTCACCATTGTGTTCCGCCTTCAGTGGGGTCGACAAGGCGTTCTCGAGATTCTCCCTCATTCCTTTACTTTCACAGTTAATTCACAAGATTTTTCTCTACCACTTCCACTTCCCCTCCTCTCCTTTTATCTTTCATAGTCATTGGTGTTTAAATCGTGTAAAAAAGTTGTGTAAAAAACAAGAATTAAAAAATAATACATCTCCATTCATCCACAAAAACCTCATCTTCAGACACACTCAATCGCCAGACATTCACAAAATATAAAACTGTAACAAAAGGAATTAAAACTATTAAATAACAAAACAAGTTATTTCCTTCACCACTGATTTTAATTAATTTTTCTAAAGCATCCTTAAAACTATATTTATAAATATTTATACAAAGTTTTACAAGTTTACAACAAAGTTTTACAAGTTTACAACAAAGTTTTGCAAGTTCACAATAAACCATACAAACATTCAGAAAACCTTGTTTTAGAATTTACCAAAACATTCCCTAGAATTGTACTTTCACCTTATCATTAATACTCGTAAATATATTCTAACAACCATTTTACACAGGTTAAAATACACAAAACATTCACACACATTCATTCACACACATAATTTAAAATTATTAATTACATTAATTAAAACTCAAAGCCAAACCAAATTTACAAAAAAAAAAACTTCGCTATAGTCTAGCATTTGTTGCGGCACTTTCTGTTTGAGCTTTCAGTATGTCACATCCATTTTAAAATTTGGTAAGCAGCCACACACCAACACCTACTATGACTCCACACACATATAGCATTTTGAATATTCATACACTTTGAAGTTCGTATATGACGTGATGCGATTCCATGCTGTGTATAGGATACTGTAGAGTAATTCCTGGAGACATAAAGGACCACAGGGGATATTGTAGTGGTGTTGTAGAATAACAGCGTATTTTCTGAAGAGATACTTAGTAACCAGCCCTGTAGTTAGGACGAAACAGTGGGTTTGAAGACAGCTGCAGTGCAGATTGCAGTGCTAGGTGGAGCAGGATGTGGTGTTGGGTGCGATACTGGCAGATGGTTGGGCTGAAGTAGTTATGGCACTAAGTGTAATGGGGTGGGAAAAATTATTCTGGTATTCTATAGGGCTCCCAAGGTAGAGTAGATACTCATTCTGCCTCAATGTAGCACTTAGCGTCAAAACCCAATAACGCTACCTTGATAACATGTTCGGTGTAAACTTCATGACCACGCCAATTGAACTGATATTGGGTCCCCAAAACCCTAGTACAATTTTCGAGGCATTCCCGATAATCCTCGTATCGGAGCTTCTGCAAGATGTTAAACTTTACACCCTTCACCTTATGCATACACTGCTCATTCGCAACAATGCACGTATAAAGTTTGGGATGCAAGCCTATAATATGTATGACTATTTGCAAGCACATTCGTCTTTCATAAACCCCATACGACCTTTGTTCTCATGTGGGAATTTTTGTGGATTATCGAGCACATTTGGAAGTATCAAACCGCACTTTTTAATCTGGGGTAATTACTTCATAAACATCTCTATAGGCAATATCACATATCAGGCTGTCGGTATCGCAGTAGAGAAGGTGCAAGGATGGTGGAGGAAATTTGGTGCTCATGTACTGGTAATGAAACTCGTAACGGGTTAATTTGGAAAGGTCAAAAATATCAACACCAGTGTACGAAGGCTTGTTAAATGTAACACAGCACTTTGACATCTCGATAAGGACAATATTCTCAGCGATTATTTGCCTTGCCTTGAATGTAGGACTACCTATCAGCTCTGCAGCCCCATTGATTTGTCCAACCTGATAACGACAATAATGTGTTCCTTTCCTGAAGGACATTCTGCAATGTTTTCCTTATACAGATTTATTCATAAACTTAAAAAACGATTTCTCGAATTCGTTCGTAGCCTGAGCACGCTTGTCAATGTTAAATTCGATGCACGGCGCCGGCCAGGCCTTCTGATCAAAGCGTAGAACATGATGAACAGAGGCAAGGTTGGCTCCATACATCAAATAGTGCTTCATTGTTTCCCCGTGTATAACATACTTCTTCCACAGCGCGAGTGTCAAAATAAGTTTTTCGTGCGAACTGTTAGGAGGTATGGCATTTTCTATAGCCAAAGCAGATCGGATAGAGCATCATGGCATTTTTCTGAAAAAGACAAATCCACTTCCACGAAAAAGCAAGTGTCCCCATCATTCACCATGTTCACGAAATCCCACGATGAAAACACGTCAGCCTCGACCCACTCATAATAGGAAGCTTGCACATCATAGTGTGTCGGTACAGACCATTATGTCGAAATAACAGATATATTTCGATGCCACACTGAGGTTGTAATCTTCACCCAAGTAAAAGTTATTGGCTTCTGCACACCTTCTGGAAACCTGGGTAATGCCGCCCCTAACCCCACATTCTACAAAAAGATACATGTCTGGGTCAGTCAACAACTCTAGCTGCGCATGTGTCATTGACAAAATAGCATCCAATGCATGAGATGGAGCTGTGATGTACATGGTGGGGTCAAGACCGTAATTAATGGTTCTGAAATTTTTAGAAACATCTGCCAGCAAACAAGAGTCCACATGCAAATATTGAATATCATGCAGCAACAAGTTCACGCAGTTTAACGTAGCCCATGTGGCTTAAGCATGAGAATAATCCTCATCTCTTATGCCTTCGACTTTCATTACATTTTGAAATGTGTCCTTTGATGGGAGTTATGTATACAGCGACAAGTTGTTTTTTGAACAGTCTAAAATTCAAGTTACACTTTTTATGTGCACAATCTCTGATTTCACAGGTGAGATGGCCATCGTCGACCACAGAAGGATCTGTACCGATTTCTTCCTTGCAAATATGACAACATTTCTGAGTCGCCAACCTAGCTTCATCAGCAGGGGTTTTTGGCTACATCGGAACAGTCACACTATAAATTCCTGCAACTCACTTTGTCAATTAAACTAGTTTATCGACTAATTGATACTTACAATCGTCACCCACAAACTCAAAGTAGTTAGACACTCTTGGATTGTATGAACAAACCAACAAAATGCTACAAGCATATGGAACATGTTGGTTAATGGTATTGGTATTACTATTCTCATTATCGGGCAGGCAAGTGGACAAGGATTTCAGACAACTTTCTACGTCCCAATAGGCGACGAAACCCAATCTTTGCTGTTTGCTATGATCTTCGAATTTCAAGTACTGGTCGTCTACAGTGGGAAAAGTACAGGGAACAGCCTTTGTTGCTGACAGAGAATACTATGATCTGCTAGTTTCTCCTCAGTTCTGAACTACTGAAGGCAACAATCGCAAATATATTTCCTGTCTTTATCTTTACTCAGTTGACTACCAACCAACTGTGACTAATTTTTAATGCAAAAAAATGTAAATGCGCTTATTTTACCACAGTGCGAACTGCCAAAACATTTACGTGGTGATCATGGCATACAGGAGAAATATGCGTTGGTACGATAACCCCTTGCTTATCATAAGTTTCGTCAATTATATTACTATCTTTGTCCACAACATAGTAGACATTGATAAAATTAAGTTGTTCTCCTCGAACTTACACATATCCTGTATCACTAAACGATCCCCGACAGATCTTCAGTATTCAAAACCTCTTGAGGTTTTGGATATGAAATCATTCTATCGACATGTTGAGTGGCAGGAAACAAAGATGCTAGAATGGCATAATGGAAAAACAGTCCCTCAGGGTACTGCACATTAATGCAGGACTTCTTATTGGCAATAAACATGGGGTGCATTGTGTGTCCAGCACCGACGGTGAATGCCCTAAATGCGATATGTGAACATCCATATGCAGTAGTAGAAGCAGACTCCTACCTGAACCACATGTAGTAAATTCCTCAAGTCTGTTTGTGAGGTAACGCTTAATCGTTTGATCATAGATTTCGCCAACATCGGACGAATGTAGGATGGGAAGCGATCTACTCTGAAAGTAAAATATCTCCATAGTGTTTTCTTCCACCATGAAGGTTTTCAAGAATTTAACCGCTACAGTTACAACAATTGAAATAGGCCAGGGCGGTGTAAATACAAACTCTAAGAAACGGACCTTACACCTTGTAAAGAATCGCTCAAAATCCGCGCACAGACTCTAATGCATCATTACGTATCCGCGCATCAGGTAATCTATAAGCGAATGCATTGGCCAGTAACATATATGTGAGGTCTGGCAATAACTCTACTGAGGCTGAGGAATCAGAGAATGAATTATTTTCCAGTTCCCTAAATGAAACATCTTCATCTAATAAAGAACTCGCTTGTGAGTCGGACGAATCACCATCCTAATCACTCGAATTTTCCGTGTCAGATAAATACAAATCGTCTAACAGGAGATCTACTTTTCCGTGTTTGGAGGAAACAGTTGTGTCCCGATCTGTTGCAGCTGACGGTCTTTCCGTGTGTGAATCAGTGTTCAAATCACTCAAGAATAGATCATTCAATAATAGATAAAAACGATGTCGTTTATGTCAAACGACAATGTCCTGACAGCTTGTACTAGACACTCTTTTCGCTAGCGAATCAGATTCACTTTCTGTGTCGCTAACAAAAAGATCGTCCAACAAATTAGCAAAACTTTGATGCTTTCCTAACTCATTGTGTCAAAATAAAGTATTTGTTTCCCACTATACTACAATTAGTGCCACAGTATTTTTAAATAGGCACATAGTGCTGAAAAGAGAGAAAAAAACATTAATATGTCTTACCATGAAGTTGTAATATACCTGTAAATAAGTGATTTATTAGTGGTACAAGCATAAGAGATTGTTTTTATTAAATAGAGTGAAAAATGGCGGCCTAAATAATGTTCCTTTAATTGGTGTAATATTGGTTACTCAATGGAAAGCTATCCAACATTCTAAATTCATGTGTTTAAAAACCACCGCATGAGAGAGTTTATTTCTCGAAGCGCGCTGAACCACAACAGATCGGTTCTTATTTTCAAAATAGACAGTGACTGCTGGAGCTCTAGGTAGCAAGAGATACGAGCTGGGACATGCATGGCGAAGCAAGGCTGTTGGAACTGCGTGGAATGTGGGTTGTGGGGGAACATGGGGCGAGGGAGGGAGACAGTGCGAGATGAAGTGCGTGAAAGAGGTGAGTCGAGGGAGAACAGCGAGGTGAGGGAGGGAGGGAGCGAGTTTGAACATTTTTCCATTTCAGGTACTGTCCCATTCCCTGTCCCTGCCTTTCGCCTCCGCTCATGCATCATCTTCCCCCCGCTGTGCACTCGAAGATCATCCCTACACATTCATGCTTCCTCACCATCCCCCCTTTACCGCACACAGGTGCCTAAGCCTGCACTGAGCGCCACCCCCATTTCCCTGCATGTGCAATGAACCATCCCTTCCACAGCACACCTACATTAAGCTACAGCCCGAGAGTAATGATAGGTACTTCCCCTCAACTGCTCCTCTGCGGACAGCATGATGCAGCCAGTCGCCCGGCTCTCTGGCAGCACTGAGATTCGACGTGTTTCAGACCTTTTCTTCACAGCATACATGGTCTTTGCACTTTGTAACAGACAAGCTGTGTTTATAACCCAACATTGTATTGAATTTAAGCAAGTTATTGAACTCGATTTGTTTAAGACACAACTTTAAATAAATATTATTTTTAAAAATAGTTTGAGAAACTCGACACCGTCAAAAATTTAAGTATGTAACACTGTCAAAATTAAAGTATGTGACACCATTAAAAATTAAAGTAATTGACACTGTTAAAACATTTTATACATTTTGGAAAATAAGTTTAGTAACAATTTCTGCTAAAAAGTTTCAGTGAGGTGAATATTGTTTTGCACTCTTACATAGTAATTAATTATTTAAAACACACTACTACTATTACTATTATTACTACTACGAAATAAATACTTAAATTTTATAATTTCTAGAAAATTCAAACATTTTATACTTTTACAACTAAATAAGCAAATCACAAATAGCATACTTGAAACTTCACACCCAACCTATTTTCAATCATTCCACAATTGTTAGAAATACTCAGGTCCATTTATTCATCAATCACCAAACAACAACATTCAGAACAGACTCAATAGCCAGGGCTATGCACCCTCTGCTTACACCTTGCTTAAGTGGTGTAGTTATCCGTTTGTTTTAGTTGTTCTATAATTCACACCCAAACACACATCAACCCACCCGCCCAGATTGTCTTAAAATTACTTAAAACTACTTCAAACTAACAACATTATTAAAAACTTCCCACACAAGCCACCTCCCTCATACATACACAAACATCAAGAACCCACCTCGAATCACTTCAAATACCTTTCCACAAATTCATACTCACTTTCATACACTTACTCAATATATTTTCTAAGTACTTGGTGTTATATTATAAATGGTTTTGATATATGTTTGTGAGTATTTAATAGTATAGAAAGAGCCTCAGTTTGTGATACTGTCACGCCTTCTGTCCATTGTGAAAACAATGGTGGTTACCAAGTATCTCTCTCTACTCCATTAAAAACTCTCAAACATACATCAAGAACCCACTTTGAATCACTTCCATCACCTTTCCCACATTTACACACATCCATAGCCAAACCTGTCCAGAATATCTTAAAAATTCGTAAACATAACGAAATTGTAAAAACCTGGTAAATTCAAACAATTTTTATCAAATTTGAAATGAAATTAAGCAAATTTCATTCAACATTCTAAAAGTTCTAACATACTCGAAGAAAATTTAAGAGATTTGCGAAATTCCCGGAAAAAATCTAAAAATGTTTAGCAATTACCAAAAATAACTGAACGATTTTACGAAAAAAAACCCGATAAAAATTAAAAAAAAAGCTATAACAAATTCCAAAAAAATAATTTTAATGAATACAGCAAAAAAAAATTTAAATTACCCGTATTAAAAGTTTCAACAAGTGTACAAGTTTTTCAAAATATTAGTGTAATAATAAAATGTAATACATTAAACAACCGTAAAACTTATTTAAGTATTAACACAATATCAAACAGTATTAAAAAGTTCGAAATGTTAACCATTTACTTACATAAAGTCTGCTACCAAAGGTAGTAGGTCAGGCCTGAACCCCATTCAAGTAGGTGAGGGCCTCAAGCGGGGGCCAGTTGAGTACTGTGGTGTGGTGGGTCTAGGCGAGTCAGAACCTCGGTGGGAGCCTAACCCTATGTCGCGTGACGGTATGCTGTCAAGGGTTCCAGCGGGCGGTGGAGGTGGGCGGCGAGCACTAACGTAGAGGCTGTTATCACACCATGGTGGTTGGTTGAATGAAGAGCGGCGTTCCTGCATATGTATATATAACCCGACACCCTCTCCACACCCTCGCTGGAGAACCTATACAAATCAGACAAATAGACTGATTTGATAATAAAAAGTAATTTTACTAAAGAAAATGTGATTTCCTTAATGAATTAAATGATTCTAAAGTGAAATTATGAAATTAAAAGATTTTTTTAACGGACTAACATGTTTTCTGAATTTTCTCATTTACAAGTATATATAATTGGGAATTTAATGTGAAATATGCATATTTGTTCGGTATTAGTGATTACATTACATAATTATTTACCATTTTCGTACATATATGGATTGCTTTTACAATACAAGATTTTATGATTCTAGAATGTAATAGATGTAATGCATTATGAACAGTTTTCTGTTTTGAATATCAATTAATTGTAATTTAATTTTATAAATTGTAATTATTTAATTAGCTTTCAAACATTGCTACACATGCGATAGTGTGCCATCTATTATCCAGCGAAAGAATGTTAATTAACATTTATAAGGATACTGAATTTAATTATATATGCCTTAGCCAGGATTTGAACCCAGAACCCAGTCTATAGCATTATCCAAATATGCCACGGAGGTTGGCGATGTAAATCAACTAAATTAGTGTATTTGTGTTGTAATGGAAATTATTTATTAAAAAATACTCTGTGTGTTAGCAGGTTGACATGAGAGAGAATGCTTTCAGTGTCGCTGTTAGCCCTAAAAAAAGTTTTCCTGTACTCTCTGCGCAGTTTTTCGGGCAGCAGGGAAGACAGTGGCGTACAGGATAGGTAGAAGGTTGGAGCAGACTACTGATACAAAATGGTATTTACAAGCTCGGCTTTCGACTTGTAATGCCGTGCTCTGCATGTCAGTACTGCGTAGGTGGAAAATGATTACAGCAAACAAAAAAAAATCTTATTTAATAGCTCTGCTCTCGACCTGTGTACTAGTCGCACGGCAGAGTTTCTTTGAAATGAAACAAAAACATAATTTTTTCTGGATATACTATTTCATTTAAAGTTTTTCACAAGCAGCTAGAGTGCTTGCCTCCAGGTATTTTCACATGATATTACATTATTCACTATTTGTACACATGAACAAAACACTTTTAGAAATATTTTTATACCATATTTTAGAAAATTTATGACTTTTTCTCTCTTTAATAATCAGAGTAATAATTTTAAAGAAACCAATACTTTTTTGCAAAGGGGAAAAATATAAATAAAAAATACATGCAAATCAGTTCTTTTTAACGCACATTTTTATTTACTAATTTGTACATCTAGGATTTTTTTTAACAGATTGTTTCAAATACATAGCATATTAAACAGACAATCATTTCAATATTACACAAGCACAGAATATGAGCATAGGATGGTTCATAATGCACAAATCAATTCATTTCAATGTAGATTGTTTCAAAATACACAACACATTTTACTCTTAATATTTGACAAAATACAAACGATATATATATGCTGTTTCAGGTACATAAGAAACATAGGGCATTTTACAATAAATAGCAAATGATTCACAAATAGTCATTTAAACACAGATTCATTCTAAATGCATGACAAACATAGGGTGTTTCACAATTTAAGTAATACAGGTTATAAGCTATTTGCAACTTTAGTAAAGAATGCTTTCATACATTTTTTGTAGGATTGGATCTATGTCTGTTTCTTGAAGTCTACTTTCAAGGAGAGAATGTTTCTAATGCCCTGGTTTTATCCTGTCTATCTGAATAGACTTGTCTTTACATTCTGGTGAATGTAAAACAACACTTTCAACTAAGTCTGAATATGTATCTACAAGTGCGAGTGTACGTATTCAATACTAGATGACAGTGGTGTTGTTTCAGTCATATAAATCACAGAACATTTCTCATATTATTACACTGAATTAATTCATGGCATTTTTCATCTCCCTGCAGGAAATAAATAACCATAAAATGCAACATTCCATTGCAAGACTCAGTAAATTTATGGAGAAGCTTGTTACATCATAAACTGTATGATACATTAGGCTTGCCTTGTTTCATGCTAATGTAATGATTTCCCGGATAAAAGAATGCCATGTTACTCATATTCAATCCAATCCTCGACCGAGGTCTAATTAGTAAGAAAACAATGTATTAATGATCCTCTCCACTGTCTTTGCAAGTTAAAATGTGTTTGAAGGCTAAACTTTATTTTTGCAAATTTTACTGCTCATTGTACATAACACTTTGAAGAAACACCCAGTACTCGATGTACAACCAAACTTTTTACAGTGTTGATTTAACAGATGAATATCGTTGTGACATTCTTAGAAATATTTAAATGGTAAAGTATTATCTGTTGTATAGATCAGATGTTTGAAACACTGTTCATCCTGACAAAATGTCATTACAACATGCTCCCTCTTAAGCTTAAGATTTCTCTCAACTCTGTATGGTTTCCAACCGACTTACATAACATTTCTAAATGATGCAGTAAGGTAAACTATAATCAAAACTACATGACTTATTACCTGCTGTCAAAGATCCATTCCAGTATGGACATTTGAAATGAATGTCTGACTCACACATTTCCTTAACAACATGTGAATATGCTATAAGCTACATAGTATAAACCATTTGCAATCAACAAATACTTACAAATTGGGGAGAACATTATTCTAAATTTGATACTTCACAAGCACAGATGTTGCACATTGATGGGAAAACTAGACTTCCTTGCTCGAAAATAAAGTTGTGAATGTTTCCATCGCATGTTATTTTCCAATGGATTGTGGTTCCCTCATGAGGTCTGGTGAGCTGATAGGCGATTACCCCATTTCCACACTCTATTAACTCTTTGGTATGGCTGGCTAACATCAGGTCTTCAAATGTTGATGGTAGTTCACTGTTGGGGCGGAGATACCTCACAGCACAATCGCTGCATGCTAAACCTTCACCAAAGTGAATGCCAAGACTGGAATCGAAGGTTTAGCACCAATGTTCGATATCGTTACACACTTGAACTAGTAAAATACCGCCATAAGGGTTAAATAATACTTTTTGGTATCCTATCTGCAGGATCCTGTATACGACTGTAGGCTTGAAGATAGTAACCATGACTGATAATTTAATATTAAACGCTCTCATTTATGTAGTCTGACAGATTAGATGATCTTGCTTTGAAAAATTTTGCATTTCCACATTCCACAGGGAGATGCTAATTCTTGGTTACCTATATGCATAACAGGTTCCTTGTTGTCACTTTGTTCGAATCACACTATATGAACAGAACAGCAAGAATCCTTCTGCAAGATATACTCAATTTTTTGTCATGATGTGCATTTCGTTATGTGTCCAGCTTGAACTTCAAAGGCTAGTTGACTCTCATTGCAAGGTAGTGTACTGTCAGGATGTATATTATACAAAGAGCAAAATTTTTGGCCAAAAGTGACAACGAAAACTTTTAAAGTATGTGTCAGACTAATTAACGAGAAACACCAATGTTCTTCTCCTTTACACATTCGAATTTGTAGTGGACCCTCTTCTTCAAGTCGAAACAACACTCTCCTATAGCCTGGAGTAATACTTGCATATTGAAGTGTTGAGTAGAACCTCTCCATCACAACTGACATTCTCCTATATGCTTGTTCCTTTATATAATTTTTTTCAAAGAATAAAAAGAAAATGTTTCCTCATTTTGTCAGTAGTGTACCACCAAGTAGGTTTAAACTTCATTTGAAATTTTTAATATTTTTCTAATGTTATCTTGGTTAAATCGAATTTACAAACAAAAATGTTGTTCTCCCACACCTCACAACCCCACATACCACAAGGCGACATTTTAATACTGCTACTTCCTTGTATTTGCGTGATTTGTTGTTTGTTATTACATGTTTCAGTCCATAAGGTGGAGCTGTCGTAGAACTCTCTACCTAATTTATATTTTATTTGTCTAAATCCTGGTTCCTAGGTTATTTCTTTACTTCTGGTTTTAGAACATAGATCCCCAGGAGAACAGAGTAGTTCACTGTCAGGTCGCATGTTGAAAACTGAGCAGTAATCTTGTTCATAGCACAATACTCGTCCTTTATGCGTATTTCCTTCACAACTTTGTGAAACGTCCCAGTGTTCATTTCTGTTGCACATCTGTAATTGGAAGTACAGGTTGTTTAGAGACTTGAACCACACTCTCTTGTAACCTGGAGTAACACTCTCATACATCTGTTCTGGATTGAATGTCCCCATTTCAAAGTTTTACGCAGGTATGAACCTGTAACAAACAATTTTTTTTAATTAGTATCTTTACACATAGGTAGGATGCTGATACAAATACTCTCTTAAAGTTTCGCTTTTGCATTGTGAACAAAACATTTTTTATCACAGCAATTAGTGTTATAGCATTTTACTAGCGAATTAATGCTTGAATAGTCGTGACATCTTCTGAGGTTTACAATTTCTGCATTAGTCAGACTTTTTATCATTTCCTTCTGTGTTTTTCCAAGTATGTATACCGGATAGTCTTCGAGAAGTGCAACATTTACATATTGGAAACAGTCTTCATAAGCAATAACACCAGAGTCCCATTTCAGATCATGTACTTCATTAGTTTGATGCCAAAACATAATTCTCAATTTCGGATTTAAAACAAACCAAGGTTTGGGTGGTTTGAAACTTAATACTTTTGTGTTATTATCATCATTCGCATATGAAATGGCAAGTTCTTTAATAGTAAAAGATTTGTCATAATAATTTTCAAATCCTTCCGCATAGCACATCATGTTTAGACTGTTTAAATCATGGTTACATCAGAGTTTAACAAGTCTAATTTTACAAAAGTTCAGTTGTGCCTTTTGAATCAACTTCATCCATCCCTGAGTCGCCTCTTGTTAAATTGGGATGATTAATAAGGTTCATTACGTTTTGCCACCTTCACATTACACAATGTCTTCTCAGATGGATTGTGTTTGGTTCATTAAAAAAAGTCGTTCCATACGGACAATCTAAATCACAAGGCAAATACGACACTATATCCTCATCGTCCCTTAATTTCTCTGAGAGGAATGGATACACATGTTGAATTTCGTGTAATGCAAAAGTTAATATGAAGACTTTAGGTAGCAGCGAGAGCTGATTCTCAATATCTAAACTGAAAAGTGTTTTGCTTTGTCCGTACACTAAAATGGCACTAAACTCTCTCACACATTTTTTGTCACAGTTATCGCAGCAGTGTCCTTTGTGCATATTACCTGCTGGCGAAGTTTGTAGACTGTTGTACACCTCGGAGAAAGTTGTAGTACGTCTTGGAGAAGTTTGTTGATGAATGTAAACCTCTCGGAGATGGCTGTAGTACATCTCGGTGAAATCTGTTGATTGATGTAAACCTCACAGCGATACTCTCCCAACACGATCTGACTTCAACAACTGCTGGTTTAAGATTGAGAGAAAAACTAATTTATTCCTTCTTATATAGTATATGGATTCGAAATGGCCACCATTTTACTAGAATTTTGCTTAAAATAGGGTCTTTTCGAATAATGTGTTGTAATATCATTGATTTTGGCACTTTACGACTCATTTCAGGCTGGATACGTGGTATTGTTTTTACCCAAATATATACATTTGTCCAAGTATACAACTCTCTGGCATATACGACGGCGTATCTGAAAATCTTAGTTGAGCGCATTTGTAAAAGGAAGTTGTTAGAAACAGTATACAAGGATTGGTTAAAAACTTATTGTTATGTAGAGAAATCTAGATGCAGAAATGTATTTTATATTTTATAAACTATATGTTCGTTTATCCTAGCTCCCAAAATCCTGTCTGTATCAAAATGGCTAAAATACAGTGTTTTTATGTAAATATTGGAACTTTACAAGTTAGATACAAATTCCTATTGTTATAATTTCCGATGGAAACATGATATTTGTTCATTAAATTGATGTATATTTGGCCAAATATACACATTTGGTGTAAATGGTAGAATGATATTCTTGGTTGAGCGCATTTGTAAAAGGATTTCTTATTAGAGACAGTATTTAATTAACGTGTACACGAATGTTGGTTTAAAACTTATAGTTTCGTATAGAATTCTACACGCAAAAACTTATATTATAGGAAGAATATATATACACACATGTTTAAAATGCTTATCGAATCGTGATAGGTATCAAAAATGTTTGGCAGAAAAGTTTTTTGATGGATTTTTAAAGAATGGAAAATGCATTTTCAAATTCTTAGTTTTGAATCTTGAGAGCAGATGAGTGTGATTATTGAATAATGCAATATTTTTAATAAACTACGTATTTGGAAATATTAAAATAGGTTTGTTTAGCTCATGTTTGTGGGATATTTCTTAGAAATTTTGGGTAGAAATATTCCAATAATTAGAATGCATTTCGATTAGAAACATATTTTATGTGCTTTGCTAGAGATGTGATCGGAATATATTTTCATTTTAAATTCGGTTTTTTAGTAAAATGAAATTTCCTTGGTGGGCTAGCCTTGAGAGGAAGTTGAGGTGGTGGCTTTGGTGGCCGACGTACCGGCGCCAGACCTGTCTCGATGGCGTGAGGAACTGAAGCAGCTTCTTTGTCCCTGTGGGGTGGCTACAGCAGAGGGGTGGGGAGTGAATAGTGCACGCTGCGCACTCTCGGGAGAGGTCAGTTCCAAGCAAGTGCCCAGCCTGTAAGGAGGGATTTCATAAGTAATGGAGCAGTGATGCTGTCTCATACACAATACACTACTTTTTTCTCTCACATATTCATATAAATGTTTCGAATAATTATTAGGTTTCATTAATTGAAATGTTTTTATTATTCGATTACATTAAATGTGTGCAATAGGCAAACGATGAGAATTACGAGTCGGAGCGACAGAGGTGCGGTTCACCGGTGTAAAACAGGCTAGACGAATGCACATCTGTAAGATCTCTATCGTGTTAATTTAACTGCATTATGGAACTTTAATACGCTTAAAACAGTATTGCAACACAGTGCGTTTTTAATTATTTTTAATGTGTGATATAACAAAGTACATTCGTCGGGTTTTCGTAATAGGAGAGCTAACTAAATATGTGTTTGTGAAATGGTTATACTTAGTATTGTTTGAAAAAAATGTTCGTTTGTTTAAGTTAGATTAGTTTCTTCACGTATTCATTCAGTTTTTGGATGATCGTTCGTCTGGTTTAACCTGTATTTCGTTGCATCTTAGGTGTTTGTGCATATTTGCATTTCGATGTTTAGAATATTTCATTCTGATTACATTTTGCTCTTGAGAGCCGATGAAGGTGAAGTGAAGGATGTATGCTTGGGTTCCATGGATCTTAATATTCGTTATTGCGTGGAGTTCTGGTTAGTTGTGGTGTGAACCTGTGCTAGGTTGACTGTATTTTATATGCTTTTTATTGTTTTGGTTATTGGGCTTGTCATTATTGGTTCTTTAGCAAATGAGTGATTATTTTCAATTAATTAACATTGTTTAATGACTTCAATTAGTTAGCATTTGTTTTGTTTATTCTGGTGTTTGAAATAGTTTTGTGGTTATGGTTCTAATATAAATTTTGTGTTTCATTCGGTAATCACATGATTAAAGTCTTTCGGTTCTATTGGTTTAATGAATTAGTGGTAATCACAAAACTAAAGACTTGTGTTTGGTTTATATTAGTCTGATTTAATGTTACATGTAGTAATCGCATGATTAAAGTAAATTTTTAATGATTCCTACCGAATTAATTTGCTTCGCCGAAATAGTTTGTTCCTTTTATGCTATTCGAGGAGTGATTATGGTTAGTATTTGCTCGATTCGTACATTTTGATTTAATTAGTAGACCGTCGTTGGGGTATTTGAATGTAAATCGACCCTTTAAGTTTAATTAATTTTAATTAAAATATTTGCTTCGCTTTCCTTGATGGAAGGAAACATTACTCCCGTATCTATATTTTATTTAATTATTTAAATCCTCAGTATGCATTCAGAGAATGAGCTGGGCGGAAGTGATATTGTGCTTTACATTATTCTTAAGTGCTCATTCCTCCACAAACATTCTACCTGAACGGACATTTACCCCGCTCCCATTAGTCATAGGCGCTCCATGACATCTCCAAACAAGCAGAAAAAATGATGTCACTTATGCCACTCTTCCACCAACCTCAACACCTATACCCAATTACAATACACCTCTGTTGAGTCGTCTTCTGAACGTCAGAGAGTACACATCGCTCCTCAATTACACATCCCAAAATTAGAAGAAAATAGAGAAAATGATTGCATCAAAGAAATTTGATCAAACATAATTAATCAAACAATTATTTAATCCAGTTAAATATGTTTTTATTAATCGAATTAATTAGCAACAAATCAGTTAATTAGTTATTAATATGCCGATTTTCTGCTCCATCCATATGTCATTCATCTCACTTGGTCCAGAACCCATGCGACCCTACTACTTAGAGGAGGGCGAGTGTTCACAGAAGGTACCATTACATTGCTTATTAGGAAACTAACAAAACATATGGCGTGATAACAAAACACTGTTTACTGCATGCAATGGGAGGGAACATACATGTGCATCGCTTCAGATGGTAATCAATCGGCTTTTACAGAAAATGTTCAAACCATACACTAAAGATGGCGTAGACCGATCTCGCTGGCTGCGCGAAACCATTTTTCGTGCCCCAACATTTAATTGATTTACTGCCAATATGGCTAGCAAAAACTGCGTGGTTTGAATTTTTTGAATTCTATTTTCAATAGAAAACTGATAGAAAAAATGCTTTTAGATATATGTATACTTCCTCTAACCAATTTGTAATGCATTTTTATTAAGTTCAAATTGGTACAAGTATTTTATTCACATATTAGTGCTTGTCAATCAAAAAATTAAGATATAAACAAACACATCATCACTGTTGACCATGTGACTTTGGCTGTTGTGCTCCTTTGGGGTAGGTCAATATTGGGTACATTCGCAGGGGACGAATAAGCGGTCTACCTGATCTTTGGTCTGTGGTTGAAACACGCGAAGTCTGGCATCGGTGCAGTACGCCGCTCGCATGTGGCTGTACATGCGCGGGTTGGTTACTAATTACGACTGACAAGTGAGACGCCCTCAGCCCCTCGGTGGCGCCAGGAGCTTCTACCGTGCTTCATTCGCACCATTGATTACTAAACACGTGTAGATGGGGCAGGAAGTAATCTCGTCTCAGAATTTCCCATATACCGTGGCCCTTACATACTTAACATTACTACAATCCATTTAGCACATTGGCGCAGATGCGATCCCGCATCACTCAGTTAAAAGTTCCTTAAGGTAGTTCTGAAAGAATGTTCTCATAGAACAATTTTCTGTGGCTTTCGTAAATTTAATGATAAATTAGCAAATACACTGCGGTTATAAGCATTAGATTACCTTTCAGAGTTATTATAAAAAATATATTAAAAATTCTGGGACCTTTTAGAATATACAGATAAATAAATTCATGAAAACACAGGCCGTCAGAATTCTGCTCAATTTGCTTGCACTTATTTCACCATCAACGTCACTGAGCATGAGCTTACTTGAATTTCTGACACCATGAAAAATATTTTGGCCTATCACTTTACTAAAGTAATTTTCAATAGGAATCGCGCGGCTCTTCGTTCATAGCGGGATCACAATTCTTTACACTGAACGACGACTTCTTGGTGACAATGTAATAAATCGTTTCAGCAAACCCCGTCATAAAAGGACGCCGCAGACATACCTGAGCTAGAGGCACATCGAAACGTGCACGTAGGAACAAGCTGTGGCCTTACGTCCAGAAAACGAGATGCGACGACTCGGGAACAGCCTCGGGAAATTTGAGTCGCCGTCGAACGCAGAGAGCAGATCGCCAGGAACACTGCTCCGTGACTGCATACCACAGTGCGTAATCGCCTTGCCCAGCGTCTGATCTTCCACACTGATGGTCGATTTACACCTGTGCATAATTACGTATTCGAAACTAAACATTTCTGTGCTTAGCAAAGCCCCGTGCACATCTTCTTGTAAATTGAAAGTTTACAACTAATGTCATAAACTTCACAATATCGGGCTACGATATTCCCTGGTTATGAACGCGCCAGAGCAGCCAGTCACTTCAGTGGGGGGGGGGGGGGGAAGGGGACGGGCACATCGTGAAATTTAGATCGTCTATGAAGGAAACCACTTGGTGGTCGGCCCGTAGCATTACACTGTCATTAGCAAAATACGCGCTTGGTTTGCACCACAACTTAATGCCAACAAGAGCACGTGTATTCGCGTAGGTTTAGTGCGTGATTTGATCTCATAATATTTCACGAACAACTACTTCAAGCCTGTCGGCATTGTCTGCATTCTACCGGGCACACGCCGACTGCCCGATTCATACTGCACAAGAATCCCGCTCGGCATCTAGCCCGCAACTAGCCTCTCGGCTGATTGCTGGCGCTACACCCGCGCAGCCAGCCACGTGACGTCACGCGCCCGCTAGCCGCGAAGACTAACGGCGATCCTTCACACTAATCGTACATTTTGTTTGCACACAACAAACCTGAAAGTTATATCACCATAACTATTATATTATACTTTCATTATATATGTGCTACACAAATATGCAATCATAAATACAGATATTATAGGAATAAGGCCGGCCTTTTCTAATAAAATATACATAGTAAAATATAGAGACCAATATGTAACGACTACGTTTATCAAAATTTACCAACAGTAACCCAAAGCCACACAGATAGAAACTGGTTACTAAATGATTGAACATTATGGTTCCACAGAGTTACCGACGGAAATTAAAACCTAACCACTTCTGGTGACGATATTCAGATCGTCACACTAGGCGTGTGCCAACGTTCAACGCTACGAACGCTCGCTTCACGTTGGTTCGATCCTGCGGATCGTCGTTAAGTCATACGTACTGCGGATTATACCATGTAGATATTACATTTTTGACTCATATTGGCCCGATCAACCAGCTTCTTCAATTCTGCCCTATCGTCACGAATAATACTGTATAAACTCCGCTTTATTTCCTTCATGTCAATCTTTCTCTTCTAGTTTTTTAAACACCCTTTAAATAAAATTCATCATTTCCCATCCGCTGTTCTTGTAGAACCGTTTTTTCTCTACTTTATAAATTGCATGCACTTTTGCAATTTTTTCTCCCGAGGGGTGTTCGCGGTGCCTATGTCGGGAGATAATCATGGCCCCAATCGCGACAGTGTTTATCCCAATAGCCGTGAGCATGTGTCCTGTAGTGAGAATACCTACTCTGCATGCCCACAAGTATGGGGCTCAGCCAGGTCCCATACCTAGCTAGGCTGTCACCTTAGTTTTAGGGTAGTTTTCAAAATACCTATATACAAACATTTGTAAAGGCTGTTCATGATGAAGTGAGCACTTTTGAAATCAACCTTAGAAAAAGTTACTGCCCCTTCCTGCATATATTTTAACGGACGCACTGAGTGACATGCGTCCAGTAATGTTGGTAACGAATGGATGGAAAGTATTTCCTTAGCTTAACTTCGAATAGAAATTGTTAGGCAGCATTTATAATGACAAATTATTTATTTCGCTTTCCGTTTTTTTATAATTCATCGAAGTGTAAAAATGAGCAGCTATGTAAAATATTTACTTTTCTAATAATTTCACAATCTCACTTGACCGATGCATGAATAAAGTGATGCAATGCTAACTTTACATAATACACAACGTGCATACAAGTAGTTACTAGGCAGGGCTTTCAAAAGTGCTCATTTTACCGTGAATAGCATATATAGACTTTTTTGCTCTTTGAAGAGAAGGACCAAGTTACAAGAGAACAAGTAGGAGAAAATTTCTGCAGTGTGTGTTTTTGTTGGGTCTGTGAGTCTTAATTTACCCGGAATTTTCAGGCTATTGAACATTTCACAAAAAAAAAAAAAATTACATTTTGTAGTAATGTGACCTGGGAAAAGATGCACAAAGCGTTTTTGTTTGAAAGCGGTATAGTAAAAGAGGGCTGAGATATGCATAAAAGTATTTAATACGTGAAAAGCGATACGTTTATTCGGCTGGTCCTACACTAGTCGGTCGTGTTAACTGCAGCGTGGACGGTCCTACACTAGTCGGTCGTGTTAACTGCAGCGTGGACGGTCCTACACTAGTCGGTCGTGTTAACTGCAGCGTGGACGGTCCTACACTAGTCGGTCGTGTTAACTGCAGCGTGGACGGTCCTACACTAGTCGGTCGTGTTAACTGCAGCGTGGACGGTCCTACACTAGTCGGTCGTGTTAACTGCAGCGTGGACGGTCCTACACTAGTCGGTCGTGTTAACTGCAGCGTGGACGGTCCTACACTAGTCAGTCGTGTTAACTGCAGCGTGGACGGTCCTACACTAGTCGGTCGTGTTAACTGCAGCGTGGACGGTCCTACACTAGTCAGTCGTGTTAACTGCAGCGTGGACGGTCCTACACTAGTCGGTCGTGTTAACTGCAGCGTGGACGCAGATACGATATTTATAAATCATTTTAACGCAGAATTAACGTAAAGTTAACGTAACGAGCCCCATGCCGACTCAATGTGAATGGGCCTTCGCGCCATTCGCATTTTTCGGAAATTCACTGCTGCCTCCCCCGATGTTCACCGGACGTTCGGAATCTAATGTTTTGGACGAGTTCGGTTTGAACCGATGTATCCACCAGTTCAATTTGTTCAGTTGCATTGGTAACAAATATATACATAAACAACCTGATGCGTGGAAATTCTCTTAATCGGTGTACACCGGTGCACAACGGAACATTCACCACTGGTGGATCTCTTGGTGAATTTCCGGAAACTCGGCATGCAATTGTACATTTAATACAAGGCTGCCAACTTCACTTGGCGTTTGCAAGTCAGCATGTGTGCAGTTAGGGGAAGGTTGAAAAGCTTAATTCTTTTAGTTTGGCAACTAGAATTCTTCGCCGCCAGGTAGCACTGGTGTGCCGATTTTTCCGTTTCATACGTTGGTAACTGGAATAATTACAATCTTCATACCGCAAAGGTAGTACCGCAAAATTTTCCGAGTTGTGTTGTCGTGTCCCGAGCAGATGGATACCGGGCAGAATTAATCTGCTGCCGTGGGAATAACGTTTATGCTCAAAATTTTGGCTAGGGCATATACATATCACAATTCCAGCAAAACGCTTTTAACATTTACACAAACATAAATACTTGGAATTTCCCCATTTACCGCTACCTTGAAATCACATACTTGCAACACTGGCGCTCCTAGCGGAGGAAAGTTTCCTTATGCCAAACTCTACCGTAAGAAAGCTCGTTTTGTTGCCAACCTGAGAAGAACCAATCTTAGCCAAGGTGGATTTACGATTGACTTACTTAACATAATGAGTGCCGTGTGCTTAAGATACGAATCA
The DNA here is from genome assembly GCA_029891345.1 of Dryococelus australis. Classification (NCBI taxonomy): domain Eukaryota; kingdom Metazoa; phylum Arthropoda; class Insecta; order Phasmatodea; family Phasmatidae; genus Dryococelus; species Dryococelus australis. The sequence continues at coordinate 8,767,677 of CM056997.1, forward strand.
ATGTATTCGAGGGCATTAGTTTATGACTGTCGTGTGCGTTCTTGGCGTGACTTAAGATATCGTTATTATTTATATCTTAAGGACAAGTCAAGACAAAGCAGCCAATCAGAGACCAGTGACATTAGTTATGTCGTATTGGTAAATCGTATGCAAATAATTATTTTAATCGAGAGACAGTGTCCTCTTAATTTAAAGAACAGTTTTTGGTCGTGTTTTATTTCTTAGAAGAGGTTATTGAATTCGCTTTAATTAACTTTTTTCAGATGTATTGATGCAAATGCCCTTGTTGCCATCTGCTTTCCCTTCTATAACAAATCACGAGTTTTTCAAAACGTTTACACAAGCAGTGACCACAAATAATTAAATATATATTTAAATAATCTTCACTCTTGCCCATATGTCCAGGTTATGTCGGCTGATTTCGTCTTCTACTATTCTGATTGAGTAGACTAGTTGCTACTTCAATCATAAACTGCAAATCATCTTATCGTTCATGTTCCGTGTGCTTATCGAGTCATTAAGTACAATTCTTAATTCTTCAGTGTTTAATCGTAAACTCGCCCTTAGGGGCAATGCATTTTTTTTTTAAGATTGAGGTGGGAAAGTGACAACAATGATGGAATGTTTCAGCGTGCTGCCAGCGGGTCAACGACACCGAGATATCCTCGGAAGACTGCCCCAGGTACTACAGCCCGGCGGAGTGGGGGGCTAAGCCCCCCCACAAACTGGTCCCCATGAACCAACCTATCAGGTAACTAACTACATCCTCCATACCCACACTATAGTTCACTCGCCGTTACTTCCCACTTTTCTGAAGTTTTACTAACTGGGTGGCCAAGGTCCCTCACAAGGGACCGATCTACCCCCGCGCTGAGGGAGTAGCGTCCCAGTGATGTAAAATGGCGGGACTTCCTGGACATACCTCCACTTCAAGCAAACAACGCTAAACCGTGTCTGGAAATATACAACACGGACAATTCGTGCGCACTTAGTCTAAGGACATTTTGCATAACGACTATTTCTTACTAGAATTAGCCATCACATGCATTTTCTCTCAGCTTTTGCTCACATTAATTATGAATTTATTATTATAATCTATAGGTAATATATAAATAAAAGTTCCATTTAACGTGAAATAAGGTACTTCTATGTTAGCAGAAATATGAAACGATTATGATACATGGAATATTTAGATAAATACCAAATATGTCTTTTATGGGCTGATTTCTCATAGGTTCGATTCAAAAAGTTTGAAGAAACCGTGAATAGAGTATAGTTGTGCTCGCGTGGTTTGCTATCGTTTGCTATGCTGCTAGTTTAACACAACTTCTGCTATTTTTATGTTGATTAGCATCCGTGCTACCGGATATAGTTATGCTGTTCGGGTAGCAGTAGTAGTTGCTATTTCTGTTATAAAAAAAAAACAGCTATATCTGCTCTTGCTCGTCGATGTACAGCAGAAATAGCAAAATGAGCAAGACCAATAACAGTTCTGCCAAATTAAAATTACAAACGTCGAAGAGTCTTGAGAGCGGTGATCGTGAAAAATAATTTTATTTTATACGCTGCTGACGAGAAAAAAGTTTAGGTGTAATAGTCGATACGCAGTTTTGCCACATTTCTTGAATCGAATCTTTGAAAAATCAGCCCATGTGTGACATAGTTAGTTGTTTCCTAAATATGTAATGTATCACGAACGTTTCATACTTCTGCAAACATAAAAGTATCTTAATTTTTGTGAAATTGGACATTTACTTATATTTCATCTATAAAATATAATATTTCATTTACTATCAGTATAACTAAAAAAGGGAGAAAATTGTTGTGTTGGTAATATCCAGTAACAAATAATTATCATGCAAAATATTGTTACAATTTCTCTCTCTCTCTCTCTCTCTCTCTCTCTCTCTCTCTCTCTCTAGAAATTAAGTGGGCTATACCATGTTCGTTAAGGGATGAAGGTCTTAATCAAATAAAAGAATTAATTATAATTTCCTAACTTTATTTACATTAACTACAAACAAAATTCTCTCGACTCAATATCTCACAATAAATTGATATCACCTACGTTCACGATTAATGACCCCAATTTAATACGATTTATAGGTACCAAAGAGAAATCAATTAAATTAAATAATTAAATATCAGTCCCAATATACAGTGTACCAACCTATTTAATTATTCTATAAAAATATGCGTCCAAATGGGCAGTTCGAATATTTGCAATAAAATCCGTATTACACTTCCATTCAGTCCCATCTCAGTTCAGTCCATGTCCCGCCAGTCGCAATGTTCTAGAGTCCTCCAAGCGCCCTCACGCACAGTAGGCTTCACTCGTCGGTTTCACACCCTCTCGTCCATTTAAGCCACGAATACCTCACTCGCCATCGTCCCGCAATCTCCTGTCATCGTCCACACTTCACAATGCTCACGCGCACTCGGCCAGATATCCTCGGTCGAAGACTGCCGGCCGCTGGATTGCGGCAGTATATATAGTGTCTTAGGCCGTCGCCCATAATCTTCCCCATTTCGCGCAATGTGCCGGGGAGGGCCGTGGCGCCGACCAATCTCACCAGAATATTCTTGCGTCGTCGCTAAATTTATCGGAATCTCTAGCAGGCGAGAGGAGGACTGTGACGCCAGCAAGTCTCACTGCTGTTGGTATTCACGGGATTTCCAGAAGCAGGGCAACGTCGTTCCAGGAAGAGGGGAGGTTTGCGGTGGGTCTCTGCTCGCCACTGCGCTCGCAGACAGCCAGCCTCCAGCACCAACTGCGGCGCGTAACGATATTATTGAACTGAGTGCGCACGAATGCGGTGTGCAGTCCCTTTCGTGTATTTTTCTTTACTTGTTGTAAGCTTTGTTCACATGACGCCGAGGAATATTCCGGAAGTAGGACATTATCAGGGCTTCACCAAAACTGGGATTAACCATGGATGGACTATAAAAACCATTTTCGTAATAAAATTTGTTTATTTATATCCGACTCTCTAGTTTTCTGCTGTTTGTCGTCTGTGTCGTTCCGCTAAGAGCAACTGCTCTTTCTGCTATACGTTGTAGCGGTTCCCTTTAGCAAACTCAATATTTTTATTTTATGAATATTAGCCTGTCATGTGTGCTTCGGACAATTTTATATTTTGTTTATTTGCATTTTTAATTGATAGTAATTATGGCTCCTATAATTTACTCTCAGTTTCGTTAAAGTTACGTAATATTTATTTTGTAAACCATCCATCCATCTATTTTATTATTTTATTTTCTATGCCATGTTTCACTAGGATTCCGAGACATTGTATATTCTAACCCAAAAAACTTAAATAAATTCTGAATTTATATAAAAGTTTTGTTTTCAAATGTTTATTTTTCAATTTTTAAAGTGTTATTATATATTTTTCATTACTGTTTTAATAATATTTAAAATTTTTATTTTCTTTTTTATTTCACCGAAGTACGTTCTCCATTCTGGGATAGAGTTAGGAATAGTTGCTGGAAATCATTGACTTCTGGGAGGGACCTTCAAATAGACGGCCTACTTAATTTTATCTTGAAAATCCCCAGCGCCATCGTCACTTTAGTACGTCAAATTGATCCCAGAAGTTGCAGTATATATGTTTGGACCCGGTCACGAAAGAAGAGGACTGAGGGTTCCAAATAATGGATTATAATTTGGAGTTTTTCCAGCCTACCGAGGACGCGGTGCAGCTTAGCGCCGGGCGCCAGTATGTAGGTGTGAACTCGGCTCTACTAACAGGTGATGCCAACCATTTATTCAAGCCCGAGTCGCCCATCCTGTTTATCCGGTGTGTTAATATTAATAATGGCAAGCCAGTGGTCCGCGACTCGTAAGGTTCAGCTAGTACCGGAGCAAAGCCATTAAGAACCCTGGGATTTTAAATTATTCTGAATATGAGTAAAAATCAACATGAGAAACTAACAGCCAGAACTTGTAATTTTTATTAATTTTTGAAGAGTGAGAAGTCTTAAATTACCTTTTGGTTTACCGGAGTTCTAGAACAGTTCAGTAATCTCAATTATGTGAGGCGAGCTATCCTGAAACTACATTTACGTAATATTTTGCGCTAATTAAGAAGAACTAAGAAGCATTGATTTATTTTTTATTAATTTATATTAATTTTATAAAGATTAATTGTAAGGATGGTGGTTACGTTAAGCCATTAGACTTCTAGCAGTAAACGTTAAGTTATTTCAATTATAATTTCAGTCAGCACATATTGTTTATTCCTACTAAAGTCGACTTGAAAACGCAGGCAATACTTGACTTAATTAAAATCTTTCAGCTACAGTTATTTCTTTTATTTCATTGGTATTTTGAGTTGCAATGTCTATGTATATGTTGGTCAAGCTCAGTTCGCCGATGTCTATGTATATGTTTGTCAAGCTGAGTTCGCCGATGTCTATGTATATGTTTGTCAAGCTGAGTTCCCCGATGTCTATGTATATGTTGGTCAAGCTGAGTTCGCCGATGTCTATGTATATGTTTGTCAAGCTGAGTACGCCGATGTCTATGTATATGTTGGTCAAGCTGAGTTCGCCTATGTCTATGTATATGTTTGTCAAGCTGAGTTCGCCGATGTCTATGTATATGTTTGTCAAGCTGAGTACGCCGATGTCTATGTATATGTTGGTCAAGCTGAGTTCGCCTATGTCTATGTATATGTTTGTCAAGCTGAGTTCGCCGATGTCTATGTATATGTTTGTCAAGCTGAGTTCGCCGATGTCTATGTATATGTTTATCAAGCTGAGTTCGCCGATGTCTATGTATATGTTTGTCAAGCTGAGTTCGCCGATGTCTATGTATATGTTGGTCAAGCTGAGTTCGCCGATGTCTATGTATATGTTTGTCAAGCTGAGTTCGCCGATGGTAAAAGAAAAACTGTTATCTCCAGGTTCAAAGAGACGGAACTAATTAAAACACATCTAACTCTTTCTCACTATTTCACATACAAATAAGTACCTCACAAAATATTCGAATTAATCTTATATAAATTACCACAACTTGACTGCTCGAGGAAAATATCACTTGCTCTCAGAAAGCAGAAGTAGCATTTCACATGAACAAACCTAGTACTATATACTATTCATGGTAAAATGAGTAATTATGAGAGTCCTGCTTCTTCTTACTTTTATATAATATCACTCGATTCCAGTTCCAGTTTGAAACAAGATTACTAAGACATAATATCATCAGCTTTAAAGTACATAGATGGTGAACATTGCATGTGCGAAATTATGTACTCCTAACATTTTGTTTTACAATCGATAGGTTATGCACAGTGTTAACTTCAAATAATTTTCAATTGTGGATAATTTCGTGAAGCTTCCCAGTTTTTAATTTGGGGGCCACTACCTTCTGAATATAGAAAGACTAAAGTTATTTTATTTTATGCTGACAGCTGTATATGGTAAAACACGAACTTAAACGTAGGACCTATTTCAAATCACAATAAATAGCCATTGGAGTAAATACGCTTGAAATGCTACTAATTTATTTTAACTACGGTATGGTACTAGAATATTAGAGCATCACTTACGTGAAATGGACTCTCAAGAAAATCTAGCCGTAATTAATTATTCAGTCAGTCCAGGAACAATAAATAAATTTAAAAAAACTCCTACTACTGCACTGCGACCCACACCAAAAACTTTGAAGACCTCACATAATACAGTTGATGTTAAATGTGGTGCATAGAGTAATCGGGACTCGTAACAATATTTATGTATGGGAATTGGACAAAACGAACCCATTCCTTACTAGCCGTTTAAAGGTGTACATTTAACATTTATTTATATTTTATCGATCAAATATAATCACTTATTTGTAACTAATACAAATAAAGACAGGAAGAAAATAGGCGTGTTGGTTATACTAAGTATAGGCTGTTCACGGTAAAGTGAGCACTTTTGACGCCCTAGTCACTTTTTCCGTTCAGCCATTTTTTATCCCTGTAACCATCTTTTAAAATACATTTTGCCGTGTAAGTAATAGACGCAGTGTTTATATTTCCCTGCACTCAAAAGTTAACGACTAAGGGTGAAATAAAATATATTTATTGACTACTATTCTAAATGAGAGGGGTTTAAAAAGTGCTCACTTTACCGTGAACAGCCTATAGCTAATAAATAGTTCGTATGCAAAACGTTATTACACTGCGTGCGCCCTCTGATGTAATTTTCTAGACTTTGTTTGCATGAGGCGGAGGTATATGCTGGAAGTATAACTTTAGCAAGGTTTCAGAAAAGGAAGTAACAGCGAATGGAATGTAACTTACATGTGCCTCAGTACTGCTAACAATCGTGTAACATCCCTTGAGTAATTTCTTGCTACGCCACTGTGTCTGCAGTGCAGAGCTACAAAAAAAATGGGAAAATTACCTGAAAAATGTAAGGTAATATTCGCCAACTTGTTGGGGAAACAGTTTTCCTACAGGTAAGTAAAATTACCGCACTCTGGAGTAAAATTCACGTACATGGTAGTGGGAAATCCCCATCATGGATGGTAAAATTACCTTACGACGCGTGCATCTCTTCAGTATTATCTCAACAGCTAAGTGGGGGACTGGAGGAACACCAATATTCACTGAAGTTTCATTCTGTCGTTGTGGTACAATGGATAGCTCATTGGCTTTCGTGATAGACGGCCATGGTTTGTGCCCAGCCACCCACCAGAAAGTGTCGAGGATTTTAGTGTTGAGGTCTCGGTTACTATTCGTCAGAGAATATAGCCCAAAAGAAATTACCACAACTAATACTCCAGGATACTTTTATATTTAATTTTATGATACAGTATAGTTAATTTTCCCTTACTTGTATGGGATCCACCCCCTCCCCTTTTACGCCCTTTTGTAGGGTACTTTTTCCGTACGATTAGGGAATAGTACTTGTAAATTTACTCTACATTTAAGAGATAATTTTACCTTACATGTAGAGGTGTATAGATGCCATTACATGTAAGAGAGTTTTACCTCAAATGTTTACTTCAGTGAAGAACTTGTGTTGTGGTTGTCCAGGTACGTGGTGGTGTCCTACACATATACGTCTCGCTGTCAAGGGCTGGCGACCTGCTCGCCGCTGCTACGCTCCATGCAGAACTACCACTTGTCCCGCCACTATGACGACATCGCCTACAACTTCCTGATCGCCGATAACGGCTCTGTGTTCGAGGGCCGCGGCTGGAGGCGTGCCAGCTCTCACCTCGCCTCCCGCGGCAACACTGCCCTGGGGGTCAGCTACCCCGGGAACTATCGCAACTACGGCCTCACCCAGCTCCAGATCTCGTCCACGGCGCTACTGCTGGAGTACGGAGTGCGCTGTGGCTACCTGGACCACGACTACCTGCTGGTGGCGCACAACCAGACACGGCTGACAGACAGTCCGGGGAAGTTCATCGTACAGGAGATCAGCAGTTGGCCCCACTACTCCGATATCCGTCTTTTCTGACGGCATACTTTCACCAGGGAGCACATCTCGTCGATGGCATAATTATCTGGTTCACCACTACCAGCGTCATGTCACTGACAGCCTCCGACTGTTCTTTGTTGTGAAGGTCATGTGTTGGCGCAACTACTTGGATGTCCGACTCTTCTGATGACAAGCACTCAGATAAAGGTTTTGTTGAATCAAACAAGATTTGTTTGGTGCGACCAAATTATTTGTTTGTATAGGGGCAATGAAATATTTTGTTGCTGAAACCAAATTGATTTGTTGTTCTCATTTGGTTGCCCGAAACTGTAAGATTTGGTTGGTGCAACTAAAGATGTGTTTGACTACACGTACATTAAACAGTTCAGGTTGATATAAAATAAATTACAGTTCGACCAAATTTCGAACCTACATCACGCCTCAGTAATCTTAGCTAACGTGACGACTGACGACGGCGGAAAGCTTTCAGATAGATTCTTACAAATACTGGGCAACGTGGACAAACAAATATTTCAAGTTTTACAGCTTCAGTAGTCAGTTTCTTGTTGCATTGTTTTATTAATGTTTTATACGATTGTTAAGCTTCAATAGATGCACTAACAAACACGGCTACTATCCTAATTGTCACAAAAATACAAACAAACTCTCCAGCTGTAGTTTCGTACGAAGACAGTCAAATGAGTGGCCAAACAAATATATACAGTTGATTCAACAAAGTATGTAGTTAGTCTAAAAAATTTTGGCCCTCACAGAGATCTTGTTTATTCAAACAAATATTTGGCTATACGAACAAAAGTAATTTAGTTGCTTTTCAAGTTTTGTTTTCTCAACAATATATTTTGTTAGGGCAACCAAATAGCCCATATATTTGACCCAATACAAACAAATATGTAGTTCGATTTTGTCTCAGTTAGCTTCATGTAGGGACAGACCTCATCTATGGTATAGTTAACTGGATCGCGACTATATCCTGGTGGACCACAACTCGACTAGTACCACAGAGAAACTGGGACAGTTCGTCGTCCAGGAGATACGGAGATGACTCCACCGTTCGAACGTCTGCCTCTTCTGATGGTACTGCGTCTATCCAGTGCCCATCATCTTGTTGTGATCATTTGAACATTTATTGCTATCTAAAAACTTCAAAAATCTCTCTTTTTTTTTAACTTCTGAGTGTTTGTGATGATATTATTTACAAAATATTACTGTGATAATTTTAAGGTGATTTATATTTCGTACAGATGTCTTGGGAAGATGATGACATTATACCTGTCGAAAATTTTACTGCAGTTATCGCAGACCTCCCATCGCCTCTATCACAAGCACCTTTCACGTAATTACATATACACATATAAGATAGTAATATTAGCATTCAGGATCGCAATGTGAAACTGTAAGGTACAAATGCTGATTCTGAAGAGCATTTTAATGTGTGAATACTGTGATCAGCTGCGAGCGAATCTGAATAATTTCTAATGAAATGTGTTTATAACAGCATGATACATGCATTATATTACCTTTAACAGTAGTTTTGGGCTTAGAAATGGGAACATGGACATGTTAAAATGCGACGAGAACTATACTGATGTATGGCGCAGAAACAATGCCCTACAGTGCAACAACAGGAAGACAAGCACAAATCGATAGCATGTTGATATTAAAATTAATAATATGTGGAATGGGAAGGTTTAGAATAGTTAACGTAAGTATTCGATGAATTTGTAAAATCGAAGACGGGAGAGCCCATAGTAATTATTTCAATGAACTAGTGTCAGCCGAAGAGCAAGTTGAATTTTGGAAGTTTGAATAATATTAAGTGTACCTCAAGTAATTTTAGAATTTAACATTGCTGCTTTGATTTGTAAGTTAACTAAATCCAGTTTTCTACCCTCACTCCTAGAGTGTTATTCATTTAAATTTGTAGATATTTCTTGTCATAGTATTGTTTTGAGTGCCATGTTCTATGATGATGTGTCTGAAAAATGATACGCGTCTTTAAAAATTGACATGTGAAGTTGTAAAAAGTTATATAACAAAATTATGGATTCAATTTCCTCACTTGAATGTGACAACAGAATTGAAAAATCCTTTTAATAAATGTTATGGTTAATTCGCTCTTAAATTATTAACTTTCTAAAAAGAGATTGTATAAAAAAGCTCAGTGCCAAACACATTAGTATTTTTACTCTCTTAACCCAGCAGTGATCTTTTTTATTCAATCGTCATTACACACCGGGAATTTTTCTGAGCTAGTAAAAAGGCACTGTTCATGAAACGGCGGTAATGGCAACTTGAATATTTGCGGTTTTCGCCGATTGTTGTAATGAATTACTTATAAAATTAATACTACATTTTCTCTTTTTTGTGACGTCACGCCTGCCAACTAATTAACCAATCTGAAACATTGGCATTGGAGGTGACTTCTGGAAAATTAATTTTTTTAGTAAATTTTTTTATAATAATTTTTTTTGGAATTATGGGAATTTTTTAAAGATGTTTTTGATCTTAAATCAAAAATAGTGGTCCTGGCTTTGGGTTACATAATCGATATGACATCACAATCCTATTCACCTCGAAGAGACGATTCTGGTGATATAGCACACTTAATACTTACACCTTTAAATTTCTTAACTATAAAAATAAATTTCGATTTAAAATACATTTATAATTCTTGGGGGGGGGGGGGGGTTATTGATTTTTTTGATTGGGTGGTGGAAAGGGGGTGATCGATGCTTTCCATTATTGTTAAAAACCTGATGAGTGAATTAATACACTAGCATCACCTAGGTGTTGAAAACATATTAAATCCAATATGGTAGTTGAACAAAGGTGAGAGATAGCTTCCAAAATAAACAACAAAATGAAGAAACCAAGATGGACGACATGGAATGACCGAGCAGGAGAAAGTAAAAGTCCTAGATCCCTTTCCTGAACCGCGCCAGAACCTACTTTGCTATACTACTGACTCGCTTAGGGTGCTAATATTGAATATGTATGAGTTTTTAAATTCTGAACTTCCGAAGGATGGGATATTTGGAGGATTTCTGCACAATCTTGTGTAATTTCATGTCGAGGGTGCACTAGGAGGCCTTTCCCCCCAACATTTCCTTTGTTTGAATGAGTGACCTTTATATGGGTGTTTTTAATGTTGATTCTTGAGGTTTATGTATATTTATTGTTCGCATTCTTTTCGAAATCTTGTCTGCTGTCATATTTTAAGCCCCCCACTTTATATTACAGCAAATGTTTTTCTCTTACTGTATCTTTTTTAGATAAATTATTTGAATGAGGAGCTAAATTTCGACAGTTTGTATGTAGAATGACATTGGGGCTGGATGGATCGGATGATGTACGGACTGCGAAAAGGAGATAATCGTCTCGACCCAAGATGGAACATATTTCATAACATTGCGTCGTAGCTGTGAGAACAAATTTTCTGAAAGCAGCCATGCTCGGCGACATGTGGTCAACTATATTCGGAATGTGAAGATTGTAACTTTCGCATGTAAAAAATACAAATCGCTCTTTGGTCGACTAAGTGGTAACCGGAAAAGGTATCTCGAAAACTGTACTGGTCTACCTTCACTACCGTCTATGCTTTATCTGCCGATATTGCATCGGGGGCTGGCAACTGGTGCTAAAAACACTGGAGGCAGAAAACTTCAGCTTTGAATGTCGTCGGCGGATCGTCGATTCCTTACATAGCTACTAAAACAGGACTTTCGCAAATGCCAATGAAGCACGAAGGAATAAAAATAACGCATGTGTAAGGGATTCAGTGCGCATGCCAATTCGAAGTGAGAAGTGCTCTAAACCATTTAAAACAGTTATCTAAAACGGCGTGAACATGTTGCACCATCCCATGATGCAGGCCTAGTGGTTTATCTTTCCCATTTGAAGTTCACAGTAAGGGCTAGTCCCAATGCAAGTTCACAGTAAGGGCTAGTCCCAATGCAAGTTCACAGTAAGGGCTAGTCCCAATGCAAGTTCACAGTAAGGGCTAGTCCCAATGCAAGTTCACAGTAAGGGCTAGTCCCAATGCAACTTCCACCCGCGAATCAGAAGCTACAACTAGCAATTCATCCGACCATACATCGCGACCTGAGAAAGTAAGCTGAATTTAAATGGATTTGTCCTGCAGGAATCAGCAATCAGGAGTCTTTTGAAAACATGTGTTGCTCCAAATACGGTAACTTCAACGAAATATGTTTGTTCATTTCTGAAGTGTATGAAACCAAATTTGATTAAAAAAAAAAAAAAAAAAAAAAAAAAAAAAAAAAAAAAAAAAAGAGGAGGTGGGGAAATACTGAGCAATGAAATATAATATATGTTTGGAATGTAGCTATAGTAAACAAGATGTATACAAATATAAAGAAATCAAGCCCTCGAATTTACCCGAGTGTACTGTAGATGAAGTTGAAAAGACCACAAAGAAAGTCTGCTGCGAGGAGGAAGAATGGTGTTAAAGGGTTCTGGCTGGATACTCGATTTCGTGGATCATCTGCAGCTGAGAACAATTCGCAATATCACAATTTACATTCTGTTTTCACGATGTGTATTCACGCAAAGGGCGCTAGGCATGTCAGAAGCCTACGGATCGGCGATAGTTATGCCTTTAAGGCGCCCACAGTGCTGGGAATGGGTTTAGCTGCAACCTCTGTAGCCGGGGCGAGTAGCAATGGTATACCTCTCCACACTGTCAATGCCTACGAGACGAATGAATTCTGCATTCGTCACCTCATCGCCAGGTTCAATAGTGAAAGTTTCATTACTTCCCACGATGCACCACAATATTTCAATGATGTCATGTACAGATATTTAGGTAGCTGGGTCTTGATGAGTCGCAGATCGTCGTAGCAGGCGATGGTACCTGGCATATATATTTTAGAGACGTCGGTCGTGAGTCCAGCACGTACAGCAACAGCACTACCATGGCCATCTTCAGGCATGATGACAGCGCCATCGACTTAGATGTCTTCAGTGTGGTCGACTGTAACTTCGGGCGAACAGACAGCACCATGTCTTACTGCCAGTTCTTTGGCTGCCCTGTCTCTTGCATAGTTTAGTCGTCTGTATCGTCACCACCAGAGAAAACTTGTCCATGCAGCTACTGCGACAAGGTATTGACTCATCAACACACCGCACGGCTCCATGAATTTCGTGACTGTACGAACAAGCCCAAGCACTTACGGCGTAGGTACCTTTTCCACCGCAGCGATACTTACAGTAAACATGTAAGGTCATGCAACGTTAACTTACAGGCCTCGTCGATGCCTCGGTGCCGGATCTGCAACAGAGACCATTATGAACGACGAACCAGGTGCAACATCTATTTCCATGAAGACATCTTCATCCATTGTTCATGCTCCTTCCGATGTGATGCCAGTTGAACCATCTGGGATCGCTCGTGTATCATCTAGGAAACTTTCAGTGGCATATCGGTGTCGCTTCTGCTGCAAGAACTTGGTCTTCCAGCTTACTGCACGGCCGCAGGAAGTTCGCGAGTGCCTGAATAGTTGGTTTTGTAGTTAGCGTGTTAGAATTGACGGTGATGTTTATACGGATGCAAACGAACATAAATAATTTTGTTGCAATAAATTTTAATAATTTTTTTTACTAATTTTTTCTTTTCAATATTTTAACCCTGAATCTTTCCTTACCCTGTAATGAACTGAGTTTGATAACAAAAGAAACACAGATAGAAATATTATTTTTAATTAGCTAATCACTATGTCTATATATAGGGTCCTAGAGTCTTATATATGCACACTTTCCTAGAGTTAGAAATTATGCTTGCAAACTGATTTTCACGAGCCTGGGATTAAGAAATCGCAAATTTTAATCGCATATGCCTATAAATATTCACTTGCTTACACCCTGGCTTACGAAAATGTGGGCAAAATATGATTTTAAGATACAAAACCAAACGAAACAAAAATACGAGCTCTACGATACATCGCTTACCTTTAGATGTACTTAAAATGCAGATAATCATAAATTTACTATGAATTTTTATAAACAAAATATCCTATTAGGAATAGCTCTTGAATTTATCGTTATTAAGGGAATGCGCTAAACCAATATTACAATGGTTATGCATAATAAACACAAAGAAAACTAAATACTGATGAGGAAATGCGCTATGATCGATTTTTTATTAATGGATGGTAGGGTGAGCGGGGTTTTTAAATGAGATGATCTTCGATTTCTAGAATTTAGTTGTCCAAGGGTGGGTGAGGGTGGCGAGGGAGGGTGTGGGTGGTAAGAGGGAAGGGGATGAGGGAAGGGGATGAGGGAAGGGGTGGTGAAGTGTTGTGAGGTGGGTAAGGGATTGCAATGTGGGTGAGGGGAGCGGGTGAGGTGATAAGGTGGCGATGGGCGGTGGTTAGTGATGGTTGGTGAGACGTGTGGTTTTGGTTTGAGAGGGGTGAGAGGCGGGTAGTTTGGAATGAAGGTGAGGGGGGTGGTGAGTCGGTCTGGTGAGGATGGAAAGATGGTGTGTGCTGTGAGGGGATGTTTGGTGGTGTGTGCTAGTTTTTACAATTTTTTTGGTTGCTTTTTTTTTTTGTGAGTGGGGAGTGGGGATCAATATGGCCCCCGATGTACTAGTTACCGAAGTGGCAAACCGAAATATTAAAGAAATGTTTATAAACTACCCTTTTTTTTTCGAATTATAATCTGTAAGGAAACTCCAAACGGATATAATTATTACAAATCCAAGGTGGTGTGGGGATATTTCTTAAATTTTTTATGAAAACATATTTTATTAAAATGGTTATTTTTCGATAGTTTCTAAGACAGATAGGGGACGACATAACATCGAGCCCTGGCAGTTTGGCAGACTGCACCGACCAACATGTACGCCGGCCGTGCTTGTGACGTCATAGCAGACAACTCCTACCTCCTGTCCCAGATCTCTTTGCGCCCGAACCTACTTACCCTAGCTACTCATGTGTCACGAACAACAATCGTTTACCTTCTTAACAATGTAAACATCGAATCGAATGTGCATTTTTCACGACGTTGTCATGTAGCCAGCCTCCTGTGGCTGTGGGCCATATTCTTGCGGTCTGCTGTAGTACAAAATCAAACGTTTCAATACTGGGAAATTTCAAAATGCACTCATGATTCCAGGCTGCTGAAGACGTGGGTTTCAACTATACTAAATGGCATCAAAATGAACCATCCAGAAAAAACAATCCAACATGAATGTAACTTTGTACACGTGCATACCATCACTTGTAACCTAGAAACGTTCGCCAGAGTGCCGGGTCACTCCCGGATTTTCGCAAGGGAGAATCGTACCTGGCGATGCCGCTGGCCGGGGTGTTTTCTCGAGTTATCCCGTTTATCCTACACCTGCATTCCAGTGCTGCTCCATTCCCACGTCATTTTCACCCTCATCGGCTCTCAAGACCTCGCTGTTAAGAGTCGCCGGCATTCGAGCCCGGTTCGCCTCGGCGGGAGGCGAACAGCCTAACCAGTACACATACGCGGTACCACAGTTACTGAGCACTCTGAAACACACCGCTAGGCGACTGGCATCAGCTGGACACAGGAAAAAAAAGTCTAATGTTTTTGCAAAAAAAAAAAAAAAATACTATTGAGGCCTTTCTTTAATTGTCTTTGCTGTAGTGAAATTAATAACGTTGTGTCAAAGTATAAAATGCCAACAATTTACAAAGTCTTTTATTACAATAGTGCAAATATTCTGTTGAAGTGTTTATGTTATTAACCCTGAAGAAGTGTTGCCGCAACCAAATATTGTATTACGCTAAAAATAACAGGAAGAACAAAATATTTAGAGTTACTGTGACATTAAAGCAATGTCCTGTCAACACAAGCTTACACCGACTTGGCGTTAATGAACAGCGATAACCTTGTAATACGAAACCACTGTATTTCAATTTTAAAGCATAGTTTGAGAACTAAATGTAGCTTAGACCATCTCTCAAGCCTTGCAAAACAATTTACGCGTGCTAAATATGCATACATTTCTAAAGCATAAAGTATTTCCACATAACGGGAGAATACTGCAGTTTGTGGTTATACTACGCCGAACAACGCAACAAGAGGAGCCATGTTAAAACAGAGCTGTTGGTAGGAACGCAGGACTCATAAGAGTGGAGAACGTCACACACTCCAGGTGCGGATTAGATTGGTCTCCTGGTCGTCCATTTCTTTCTTCCTGGTAATATTTATTTTTGTGTGCAACTTAATTGTTCTTAATTAAATTAAAATCAGAATGATTTTTTAAAGCAAAGAAAATACGAGAAAAATTATTTTATCACAAATGTTAGCAAAACAAAATTTATTTTACCGCAACATAAAAACCACCTTCATGTTGACAGTGTAGTGAGGGGGTAACGTTGTTACATCAATAGCTTAGCAGTAAATTACATTCACAGTAACATTAGTTACTGGCGGCTCACAAGGAAACAAAAAATTGATATCCTTGTAAGATTAATACTGTCGGCACAACACTTCTGTAGCCTTTCTTCGCTAAGAGCGCGATGGACCCCCGCATTTTTTGTGAAATAGTTGCTTGCGCGAATACGCGTGTCTCGGTAAATAAATGTTCTGCAAATACGACTTTTCGTGAGAGAAAAAAAAACAATTACATATTACCTCTTTTTTTTTTCTTCCATATTAAGTGTGTTCTCGGAGAAAAAAAAATCGTGGAAATGGTCAAATATCGCATTTTTAAAGCTTGACTATACAGTTTCCTTAAGCGGCTAGAGAAAATTACAAAGATACGGGCGTAGCTTAATCTGTGGTCTTTCATCGCGTGTAATAAAACCTCACTGTTACAGATGTAATTTGCACAGTACAGCGTTACGAAGATAACACAGCACGCCTTGCGCGTAGAAGCGATGAGGCGCTAGGAGTGCGTGTTAGTGTCGCCCGTATCGCTCTCTCGCTTGTTGGCCTTGACGTGGGGTTCCCAAGGGGGTACATCTCACAGACGGGTCGGTATTTGTAGTGATGCTGTAACCGGGAGACATGGAGAAATAACGAGTAGCATCGCATCATTTTCAGCAACGATTCATCACCGCAGATGACCATAGTGCGTGTGAGAGGACACACCCTGCCCATTATGTGGAGACAAATACCAACATCGTGTGGGAAGCCACGACTTCAGATCAATTCTGGTAGTAATTTGGTGGACCCTTGCGGTGTAGAGGTATGTCCTAATGGGTTACTCCTTATTGACAGCAACGTGTTAACAAGGAACAGTCATCTATACATGGAAGGAGTGTCTATGGAATGTCTGTGTCATGTTGTACTCTCGTGGTCAACATGTCTCCTATCCATCCCCGAAGAACTTGTGTGGGTTCAGCTCTAACGTCAACTCCAACAAGGTACCGATCTACAGTATACTGAAGGCCAGTGTCAATATTTGTGGGTTGACTTGTCACAGGTGAGGAAATACAGTATGTTCAGATCGGAGGCGTGCTACATGCCTATTGACATGGAACCGGCAATATACCCCTATTGCCGTCTGTTCTTTTTCTGCTATTGTAATTACTGCAGTAAGTCACGTGACCTTCCGGGCAAATTTATTTCATACTTGCAAGTGTACTTGTCTAACAAACTGAATTACGTCTGTAGATAGTCCACAGTAAATGGAACGTTTCTACATGGAAGCCGTGCTCTGAGCTTCTTTTACAACTTCGTGGATTCACTTAAATCATCTAAATGAATCATTGTCATGAACCCAATAGCAACTATCCATTTGGCGAGCACGTAAGAATGTGGATGATATGAAAATGTAAATATTATAATTTAATGATTATGCGAACTCGTTACTTTAGTCTGCAAAAAAAATACAAATGGAATTAAGTGGCCAGAAATGTAATATTTCCTTTAACTTTCAGAGTCGCATTTTCTAATTTTTGTTCGATTATTAAAGGTTTCACCATAACAAGAAACCATAATATGCGTAAATCTAAATTTCAATCAAGTGCCATTTCCTTTATATTCTAAAATAACGATTTTATTCAAGTTGGCAGGAGTTCGAGAACTCTGTAGCAAGACATGTAATATATAAAATGAAACCAAATATTTATCAATAACTTTTTTCATATTGTAATTATATAATTTTAATTTAATGTCATAAAACTGAACAAATTTTATTTTCTTTATGATTACTAAATATATGCATACATTATGTTTCAGTTCACATCTTATGACTCAAATGAAAGACAAAATCAGAGTCCAAAATAGCGCTAAATGACTTGTAAGGTAAATTTAGAAAACATAATTGGTTTTGAACATTATTAAGTTGACATATTTTTCTATATAGAGTTGACGTAGAATTAATTTGTATGTTTATGGCATGTACAATTTGTACAAATTGTATGACATAGGGATGTGAAAGAAAAAAAACAACTGTTTTAATGGCATAAATGTGGTCTTATGCTGAAAATAATGTTCAGAAAAATATACAAGGACGTATGTACAACAAAATATTTACAATAAATTTTTAACGACTATGTGATAAACATTTTTGGTATAACAAACACAACCTTTGCAAAAAGTGCTTATATTCATACACAATATTTTGCATGTGTTGCACATGATGAAAATATGTGAAATATTTACATAGCTGTCTTATTTTAAAATGTTGACGTAAGTGACGAACATGCAAATTGAAATGACATTTTGTAACACGCGTAGTACAAAATTTGTATACAAGCAATAAAGTGATGCATAACAATTCTTTAGTATTAAGTGGTGCAGTAATAATAGCATTTCGTGCTTTTTATAATATATTCCCAATACATTCTTCACAAAGCTTAATAAAGGCATCAAACACGCAAGCCATACTTACTTACACCTGTACAGAACCTTGCAGTATTCACAGAAGCACCCATAACATTTCTCACATTACCTACAATGTACACAGTAACTCTCTTTCATTTAATATCAATCAACACACACCTTTAAAGCAATTTGAAGCTGACTGCTTGTTTTGTCATAGGTAACGTCGTGACCTATCTAGATACCTAGAAGCAACTAGGATTTTAAAATATCTCTTTCCACCTAAATAAGCACCATGGTATTTAAAGCATATCAAAATAGAAAAATCACACTGGCACAAATTACATCAAAATTTGTATAGTACAAACACTGTTGTGATAGTTTTAAAACCATGCTAAATACTTTCTTTGGTACTTAAAAGTAAACGTTAACACAACTGGAATGGCATATTCTCTCTCAGCAACTTTCACACGAAGTTGTAAAACATAACATTCTTCGTAAATTTTATTCTTCTATCCATAAATAACAATAAACCCATTTATACTCCCCCCCCCCCTCAAACGCTATACAAATAATCATCTTTAAATTATCATTGTCACTCCAGAGTTTACAAAAACATGTTTTTTTTTTTTTTTTAAATCCATCTACGCATAATAAATATAAAGTTTTCAGTTGAATGAATCCTATTTATTATTGCTTGTAAAGCGAAGAAAATTTATAGGGTTAATAAGTCTTTAGCCATTTTTCTGTTACGATTATTTAACAAAATCACGAATTAAGAATTTCTTGCTACTTTTTAATGCAAATAAATAAAATTGCTAGGCGAGTATATTATAAAAGGTGTGTTTGTATTAAATCGCTGTTTGTGTTTGGGTGTGTTATCGTAACACAATGTTCATATAATGGAAATTAGTTCGACTCAGTGATGGGTATTTGGAGGTAGCAAGAGCATATATCAGCAATGCTGCTGATAAAATTAAGCACGGAATTTACCTAGGTATGAAAGCACATGCCGATCTTTCAATAATGTGCAAAAATTGAATACAATCAATTCGTCGAGATAAACGTTCAGTTATAGAGGCGTAAACAGGTCTGGAGATATTCACAGAAGTAAGAAATATTTATCCCCTTCGCAGCAACCTAAGTAATTGAAACGTCAACTTTACGTGGATTTTATATTAATGTCATTATAATTTTTACAAACGATGGGTTCGACGTTTCATAATCACTTTTTTTTCCTCTATTACGGATAGCAACAGCGCCAATAACAGTCGCTTTCTTTAGATATTTTTTTATTATTCATTGCACAATTCAAATATATTATTATGCTGACCGAGAAAAATATTGTTCATTTTATTTTCTTTTAGGAATATAGGCTTCGGTAGGTTTGTATATACGATATGTAAAAATAACTTTAAAATCTGTTCTCTACTGCCTTTATATATGTATATGAGAAAATGCTGCTTAACCTGTATGAAAGAAATTCTATGTTTCAGTTCACTAGTAAGTTTCTCAACAAATAGTGTACCTTATGACACAAAAGAAGACAAGGAAAATAATTTTAAAATTTCCACTTTTAGTGAATGTTACAGAAAGCATAAACAAAAATGTCGCATAGCTGTTGCTTGGAATTGCAGCGGAAATACATTGTGTTCTTGGGAACGGAACCTGTGTTCTACACATATTCTTTCGAGTATGTGAGGCTTTTGTCTCTACCTCTCAACGTAGCAAAACGTTGTGTCAATTTCCACCTTTGTAAATAATACCTTTAATTAGATGTGCGTACATATTTTAACGCTGGGAGCTACGCTCTTATGTCGGAGCCACGAGAAGGGATGGTGACCAGAATTTACATAACATTATAATCAAACATTACATATGTATCACATATAATACGATTGATAATAAATATAATTGATCAAGTGTAATGCATGATTTTAGAAACATTGCAATGAATACAAAATATATTATTTAAAATTAATGTGGTACAAATGCATTTAACATTCATGGTAGCCTCACTTAAGAGTGATAATAAATTTTCGAAATATTAGGCTTCAATATTTCCCATATATCAGAGGGTAGGAAAGAAACAGAAATTCATTTACTGGAGTTCATCAGCTTTCTTGCTTAAATGTATGCAATCTCCATGTGTACTGACGGGATATGAGAACCAACAGTCTCGCAGAAATCTGACACGCACTACTCATAAACATCTTTAGGTTGTAACACAGATATTTAGAAGTCGTGATTTTCAATGTCGCTTACTTTGCGTCTCAAAAGGAATGATAATTGTGACGCCCATCATTCCCCGTGTAACGGATGCAATCTTATATTTATCGGTGAGAACATTTCCAAAACACTGGCTTGTGTATTACGTGCTTCAATTCTGTAGCAAATTCCGTACAATTTATGTAGCAGTGTTAAAAGATTCAGCCTTGTTAAAACTTGTGCCATTTGCAGTTAAAACATTCTTTCTCGAATTTATTGGCTGCTTTAACTGTCAGAAAAAAAAAAGTAATTGAAGCGCCAATCAGACACGAAGCAGCGAACATTTCGTTTGAAAGAATGCTGGTGCTGTTTTCGTATTTAAGTGTTTATAAAGAGGGCCAAGGTGACGAAATGACATGAGGTGTATGAAGCGCGAAATCGAAACATTTCGATAAATAGTCGAATTTGTGTAACCAATAATTTATTAATGTGGCACGCTCACTTCAAGAAACGCGCTTTTAATAAATTTGGCTATCACGCCGATATTCGACAACTAACTCTAGCTTCTCAATATAATATAGACCATTTCAGTTGATATTTGATAACTAGAATTACACAGTTGTTGCATTAAGTTACTTTATGAATCTTCGTTTTAATGGATATGTAAAATACATACTCAGACATGTATATTCGCAGCGCGTGTAGAAAGTAAATGGTATTCATAAATTTAAAAAAATATATATGTATGAATATAATTTTAAAAAGCCATAAATGAAAAGACCTATATTTGTAAAGGAAAGAAATAGTTTGATTTAAATAGTAATATCTTGTTACTGCTAATTGTTTCTTTATCAATTTTGTTTTGACTACCAGATGTGTTTGTGTATGTTGAGACGATAATTCCTGTTGCAACAAAATCGTTTGTAGTTATGTAGTTATAATAAACAAGAAAATAGGAATAGGGTGTTACTATATCTGAAAATTGGATTCATTGGTGAGATACATGTTATTGTACTTGAGATCCAGTCATAAGAGTTAGTTTAGACAAATATATCCTGGGCTAGAACTTCGTTTCGTCATCTGAGATTGGTATCTATACTACTTTTGTTACAAATTAGCGTAGTAAAGACAGCGTTGCCCAAATATTCCATATGTTTATGTTTTGTGGCTGAATTATATTGCGTATTACACGATATTTTTTGTGAAGTTCACCTCATTATACGTATTTTATGTAGACACTGCAGCATTTATTCATGAAAAGAAAATTCTGGCGTCAGTGCTTAGTCCCGCATTTTTATTTCGTAAGACTTATGAATAATTGAAACGAAAAATAGTTTTTAAATTACTTTTTTCGTGCTAGTAGTTACATTTTTCACACTTAAACTCTAAATAATAGCAAAATCTCTCTCCCCCCTTTAAGCTTTAAGGATTTTCATATGTTTTAGTAGCATTAATCGAAACAAATTTATTTTCGAAACTTTTAGATATGCTCACAGTTAATGACAAAGTCTCTTTTAAAAATATGGTATTTCTATTAATATGTTGTATTATTAGGTATTTTCTGATTAAAATTCTCGTAAAAGAAGTATTAAAGTAATATAAATAATTTTAAAATTTGATTTAAAAATTATAGCCTACCTTTTATCACTCTAATGTTACATTAATACCATTAAACAGTCATTATGAACTAATTAAAAACAGTTAAGAAATTGTACCATAATTAAACAGTAGGGGTGCTTATGATTATTGAATACTGCGGTCTTGAACATATTACAAGAGTAAAAACTTTTTAAGACCACTTTTATTGTTTATAAATTAAACGGAAAACCTAAAACACTCTGAGATTAAAATTCGATTGAGCTATGTCCATTGAAGAAACTGAAAATGACACCAACAGATATCTTTCAAGTTATTTAATAATAAAAGAGAGTACAATTTGTTTTTTAATAATGAGTGGGTAACACACCTTAAGATTCGAAAAAAAAAACACAAATTCTTTTGTCTAACATATCACATATTTATAAAGCCTGTTTCATATCATCATTTAGTCATTTTTTCCCCAGGTCACTGCATCAGCTTCATTCAGAGATCTCTTGCCAATAAAAGTGCGAAACGTCTTAATTGCAAGAGAAAAAGAAAAGTACTTCAGGCTTATTATAGGTTTTTACTAGTTTCTACGGATTCTGGCAATAATCGCAACTAATTTTCTGGATAAAAATCATTTAATAACATCGATTGAAATTTTACTACGATGTCATTTATCTCTAGCAATATATCCTTATAAAATTTCATAATTTCAATGGCTATATTATGTAAAATCAAATGTTAAAAATAATTAATCTTATTAGAAAGTGCAGTATATGTATTTTCATTTACGACGCAGTCTGGGAGAAGATAAAATAGCATTATTAACATATAGCAATGTTCTATGTAGTATTTGCTTGATGCATGTAGCCTTGTTGCAGAAAAGCACCCGTTGTGATCATAATTAGCAAGAATAAAAGAGACAAGTTTAACTTGCCGATACAAAGGCGGCGTTTTAATTGAAATCAAATATATTGGTTAATATAAATTTCAACACAAAATGCATCTGAATACGACTTTTGTCTTTCCGAAGGTCCTAAAGCAGGAGATAAATTCGTTCGCATGAAAATGCTTTCTGCTATCTAATAAAGAGGAAATTTCTTTACTATTCTTTGCAGAAACTTTTCTTTATTGTGTCAAAGTAAAAGTTTAACAGTTATTTAAACCAGTGATTGGTACTAATATTTCATAGCCTACCTACGTTTCGTTTAGAACGCTTTTTGGATGAGAGAGTCGTTTAAATTTATTTTATAAATAACTATTTCAAAACCAGTTTCACTTACAATAGTCTGTCGTTAGTAAATGTTCAGTAATAGATTTACAATACATATTTAGCCTTAATTTATGACGATATTCTCTTTCCTACTAAAGGAAACAAAAATGAAACGTTGCCTTGACGAATATAGTATAAGGTATGGCAAGAATTAGTGTAGGCCATTGCCAAATGAGAAACCTTTTCAGATATTTTGTTATTTATTTGAAGATAACTTTGAAATATTACGTTATGGGAATTTTTATACCACTTTTGGGCAAAGTTTTCAATTCCCTGCTCTGTGTTAGGGGTTTGTTTATCGTATATTGTATATTTGGTATCGAAAGGAGAATTTCTTCTTAATAAGTAAAGTATTCGATTTTCAGATTATTTTGGTGGCATGAAATAAATATGTAGCATATAAGACTTTTTACCATATTAAAAAGTGGAATAATATGCGTTGCAAATTTATCTGTATAATACTGGTAAATGCGATATACCGATAACTATGTACAAAATCTGTTTTATCACATGGCATTTAACTAGAGAAAAGATAATTTTAGTGAAATGAAATAAGCTGCTTTGGCAATGGTTTAAATTGGCAACTATAGTTTTGCGGAAGATGTTTGCATTTCGGAAGCAGGAAACAGTTGACAAAGGAATTTTTTGCCATCACAGAGTGTGTTTGTTATGCATTAATGGAACATGTGGAAGGACTTTACTTGTGACACACCGACATGTAAGGCGGAGTGAGATAAACTTACGTGGCCACCCTTAGTTCGTGAGACAACTGACCTCGATATACATCACTCATCCTTGTCCAAAGAACAATAAAGTTTACTGACATGCCGTCACTATGCCACACCCATAGTTTTGGCACACCCCATAAATACTCAGCAGGTACAATGTATAGAAAATCCGGTGATCAGTGGACCACGTCAGATGGGGAAATATTATCATCTCCCATGTTGTAATAACTTGCACTCTTGCACTCTCCAGCTACAATATAATCTAAAGGGACACCATGCAGATATAGAAGCTCCGTGGTTTTTAAAACTTTGTTAACACAATAAAAAACTTATAATGATGAATTACATTTAGGATATAATAGCACTTCATCTCTGACACGCTTTTAAAACGTACAAGTATAATTTTAATAAGTTTTTACTCTTACACTGTAAACAAAGCATCTGTGGACTCATGCATTCTCCTCAACTATAGCTAGAGACCTGAAGAAATCGCGGATTAATTTTGGGACACGTTAGAATTCAAAACATGTGTGTTTACATAACTTTAGCCATTGGTCCACACGGTGTTTGACACCTCCTGGAGAACGCTGGCCCAATCGTCACCTTCCGCTGTGACAGCAGACAACTAATGCACAGCTGATATCTGCAAATTTTTACACAAGACTGTAGAGTCTAGCTTGCAGGTCACTGAACTCGCGAATCTTTCAGGTCTCTAACTATAAGCGCTAAATGTGGAGTAACATCAAAAACAAGTAATCCTGTTACGAACGTACATTTAGAATTTATTTAATTTTACATTTAGTAGCGCGACGGGCCATAAGTGCCTGCGTTGTTATGGAATGCCTTGTGCGAATGCACACTTATATACGCATTTCACTAGGTTGTCTACGAATACAAACATAAACCATCGCTTTCCCCCCCCCCCCCCAAAAAAAAACGCGTGATTCTTCCGAGAGCTCTATTCTGTGATATTTCTCATCTGTTTCACTTCCTTCTATACACCACTGCAGTAGCGATTGTTTGTACTAATTGTCAATCGTCTCACGAGAGACCTACGCGCAAGGAGACGTAGGTTTAATAAACGTCAAAAATCTCTTTAGTTCTGTTCTCAGATGACTTGTTACCACTCATGTCTACTGCACTTAGGCAGATGGTGAAAACTACCCCTCGCTCAAGAACATCTTCATGAGATAGGGCATTTGTCATCGTGGCTGGATTTATATGGCCCCAGTCGTGTGGTGTGTCCACTATTCCGTGATCTATCCCACAGAACCAACCTTTATTTCGGAAGAAAGTATTTTAACCTCCCTTGCAAGTATTGCTGGCTAGCTTCACACATGCACGGCATTCTTTCACGTTAGCGCAATGTCCGTAATGACCGTGGAAATAGCACTCGTATGTTGAAATGTTATGAAGGTACTTTATTTTCAACACAATAGCAAGAATTTTGCGTTATTCGACTCTGCCTGATCTGACATGAGAGTGAGTATGTGTTGGTCAACGGAAACAAAACACTTGTTACTTCTCATCATAGGCGTAACTAACCGGGGGGAGGGGGGAGGTACTAGGGAACAGCCCCCCCTTCCCCCCCAACGAAACCAAAAATCTCTACGAAAAAGGATATTAAATAATAAAATAGTATTATTAGCAGGAAATGCAAGAAAGTGTTTGACAGAGTTTCTCACAAATGGGAAATAACAGTGGAAATGACTCGTACTTCATCAAGGCAGAATAATCGCGACAACACACCAGCCACAGACCCAGAAGAATATTATAGGCGCATATTGTTTATACCATTTTGTGATCATTTCATAAATCATTTAAAAAAAAGGTTTATCAGCCACAAAAAACTTCTGACATCTTTTCCTTTCCTAGTGCCAACAGGAAATTCTCCTACCAGTCAAGAAATTCCACATTTCTTACAACTGTCAGAGTTCTACAGGAATGATTTACAGGACAAACATGAGGGTGTTTTGACAGCAGAACTAAGGCTGTGGTACATTAAATTCAATAACAAAGGAAGCTATGTTCCAAGATCTGCTATTGGTTTACTTAACGATTGCAACAAAGACATTTACCCGAATGTGAGCATTGCATTGAAATTTTTGCAACCTTGCCAGTGTCAACAGCTACTCCTGAGCGTTCATTTTCGACCCTTCGGCGTTTGAAAACGTACCTTCGTAGCACTATGGGACATGAACGGTTAGCTGACTTAGCAGCTGTAAACATGCGTAGAGAAATAAATCTCATTTCCTAATGGGTAATTGATATGCTGCAGGAAACAGGCCGGCGCCGTTTGGAGTTCGTGCTGTAGGCGAGTATTCTACCTCAAGATTTTGTACGTGTACTTTTTATATTAGTGGTTAGTGGTTATTGTAAAGAAAACAGTTTTATAAATACATGCGACCCTGCGCAATTTAAAAGTGATTTTACAAAAAGAGATGATTACTTAACTTATTGGTTCATTACAATGTTGTACTTATATGGAAAGAAAAAGAAACAGGAGCTTAGTAATATTATAGAAAGAATAAAAAAAAAAGGTAGTGGAGTTGATAACACGACACTAAATGTATAAATTCATCCTGGTATATAAATAAATATAATATTTTAATTAAATATGTTATATAATGTTACAAATGTGTGTAGCTAGTATTTTATTGCCTTCGTAAAGTATGTTAAGTGTGTGCTCTCCCCCCCCCCCCCAAATTGTGTTCTAGTTGCGCCACTGCTTAATAAACGTATTCTCTGAGCGCCACTTGTGGAGCATAAGAGTTTTGCTGCGGAAATAAAGGTATTTTTGTTGAAGTCGTTTCTGAATTCTGGTCACCATGCGGCACAATTGTAGCGCGTCTTACCCAACAGATGCTGCAAATGTATGTCAATCAGATTAAACGGGAACCCAGCGTCTTAATATTTAAACCCAAGTGTTGTGATGTTATACTTTCTGTATGCGTTGAATCTTAATAAGAACAACTTGCAAGTATTTCTGATTAAAAGTTTACTAAGAAACATAAATGTGTGCTACTTTTTATACAATAATTTAGAGAGCGTCATAAATGATTACACTTTAAAAGTAACGATTTATTATGAAATTGCGTCAAAATTAAAACTACGGGATATTACAGGGTTTTTCTGCATTGGTAGATAAATTCCTATTGACATAACTTTAAGAAACAGTTTAAATAATAGCAAATTTTAATATCGTTACGATATCATTCAATTTACGACCTCTCTCGTTGGCCGAAAGTAAAAAGTTAAGTGTTAAGGAAACAATAATACTTTGTAGTTACTACAAATAATTTTCTTATCGTCGCACGACATGTAGTATGCTTCATGATTACAAAAAATTTAACGATGACTCCAACATTCATTTCGCAAATTTTAACTGGTTCACCAATATCGAAACAATAAATTAGTTGACCCAAGCAGCACTTTCGATCACCATTGCATTCATGTACATACACTCAATGCCTTGATTGCATCTCAGTGAAAGTAGGAATGACTCAACTGTTTCGCTTTATAGAGTATTTACAAAGAATCCAAATGCTTTCCGATCTTGGTCACTACATTGGGAGATTCATATTAGGTATTTACTTTAAGGATAGGTAAAAAAAATCGAGCAGGTTTTTTTGGAACGTTAATTTTACTACCACAATTTAAAAATTTCTGCGACAGATTTCAAGGAAAGTGCATTAATTAATATGCTATTTCTTAGGGAGTAGGCATCCTATTTCTTAGTTTAAAGAATTACTAACATAATTATACTTTTAAAGAATGTTGAAAACTATTGTTTCCTTACACCTACTCCATAAATAAATTTAATAGTAATATAAATATATCATTGAATAGATAGTATATGACCTTATTTAGAACAGCACAGATATTCTAATCGCTGGCCTGAAATTTGTAATGCATGCGCATTAATTCACGAACTGAAAATACAGGTAGAATATTAAGCATTTGCATCTCATTGGCTTAAATATCATAATTAATATTTTCAATATTTTTTTTGCAGCTTTAAAAGTTACTAATGGCGTAAAAATATATATGCATTATTTTCAAAAATATTTATAACATAATTAATTATTTTAATTTGTTCTCTTTTCAATTAGTCCAATAACAATTTTAAAACTCTCGAGTTCAAAATTTGTTACCTTTTAATATATACTTCCTTAAGTATGACGTTAATCGGCCATTTCTTACAGTAATTGTAGTTGTGAGAAACTTTTTTCCCTTCAGAGACATAATTTCACAAATTTTATATTCGACTTTCTAGTTTCGATTTTTAAATTTTATTTTTAGTTTATTATAAAGATATCTGAGATAAACCTGTTTTAAAAAAGTTATTTTCAGATCAAACGTATTGCAATTTATAACAGAAAAATTTTTCGACGATACTATTTCAATGTAAGACAGCGTACATATAGTCGACGGAAAGAGTTTATCAATTAATAAAAATATATTTACATTTCACAATCGTTCAGCGTATTACAATAATGACCATACCTCGATTATAGAATTTAAATAATGTGATAATGAAGGTGTTAAACTATGAAAACTTAATATACTTTAATTGACGCAAAACGAAGACTATACATTTCTAAGAATAAAATTACATACAAACACAAAACAAACATATAATTTCACTAAGTTATAAATATTTTAGAATTTATATTATTTATAATGGTGCTCACAAATTCTCACAAGAATAACTTTCTGTTCAGTATCTTGCATTTCACCAGTCACAATATCTGATAGACTATAAATAATTTAATAAATTCAACATTCTTATAAATTCACATATGCACTTTTTAAAATATTAAGAGAAAAATCTACAAAATCTGAAATTGAGAAAGATTCTGGTACCAGTCAAAGACTATTCACATTTTGGGGAATTTTCAAACTCATTTAATTATCAATCCAAAATTTGTGTCGTGCTGATTAGCTTATCAATACTTTTTAAAAACATTTTAGGCTTACTGGAGAGAAATTAAATGCTTCACAATATTACGGGACCACCACTTAGTTTACTGTATATTGTGAAGTGCAAATAAATAGCCTCCGAAATTTAATTTTACTATAAATTCCCTTGCGTGTGTATTACTATAAAGAGCTAAACATTAATTTTCAATCGTATTTAGTAAATTCTGTTCAATTTTAATAGTGAAATTCATGTGATATCAAAATTAACGCCATAAACAGTGACAGTGATATAAATCGTTCACCTCTTAGAAAGATTATCAATTTCAAGGTAATTTTGCTCTCCTCCCGCGCTGATCATTGTATATTATATAGATGGTATTCAGATCTCATTTTTTTCCTTAACTAATTTTTTAAATCTTCAATGTAGCAAGGATATTAGAACGAACATAATTTACTCTGGAAGATTTTGAGCTACACTCAGCGCATAAGTCTAACTGATGTTCTGTTATTTCCCATAAGTTCTGCTCATTAAAATTATAATTTAATTTTTAAAAATATTCTTAAGTTCGAAGTTACAGGCCACACTTTGCTAACATTCTTTATCTTCTAACATTTCACTCTTGCAAACTAAACCAAAAGCATTAAAATTCGAAAGCAAATGTATCATTTAAATCTAGACTAACTTGGTTATAACTAAGTCACTGTGGCTATACTGTATCAATTTTAACTATGAGAATATAACTGCAACTGTAATAGACTTCTTCTTTGGCAACACTTCACCAAAGCTATTTTGATTTTAAATAATGCATTGTTGAATTACTTTGAACTGCCATCATCGTGAGTAATTTAATCTGTGGCACCATAAGTTTGCTAGTTGGAGTCGGCAAGATTGTTTGTTGGTTTAGAAAAAATGAACAGTGCTCTATAGGGTTGCACGTAAAAAATTTCCAAACGAGTTAAACGACACTTGCTTTCGGAAATAACGGCGATTGTAGGGTCACATTTAAGTTTCATGTGACGTATCACTGTTTCGACTTATCCAATACCTTTTTTTTTTCCTCCCACTAAGCTCAGATAGCATTGGGATGCTGCAATGGTTCTACAACGAAGTTTGCTTAGGTAAGATTTATTTATCGAGTGTTCTCTAAAAACATTTTGGAGTGCATCATTACTATGATTGACTTCACATTGAAGCCTAATTTTTTTTTAGATTAATAAGGGTAGCAATAAATGTTATGTCGTGTAGTTCTTGCCCATTGTAGCGAAATGAATGCTGAAGAATATAGTCAATGTTTAACTATTATTGATCTGTATTTTCCCGCGAGCAAATAATCTCAGGTACGTAAATCAAGAAAATATCATGACTTCGAAAACTTGGCTTGAAAATTCGCCATATTATAATTGTCTGAAATGAAACTTAAACGATCAAATTATTTCGCAACATTATGATCTCGTTTAGTATATGTGTGTGAACATACATACACATATAGGCATCTGCGATTTACAAAATCACAAACACTGACATTAGACATTTATGGTAATACTTTCTGTGGAGAAAAGCCGATAGACCGTATTCTCTCCCGAAAATACAAACTATTTTCCCTCTCTCGACTTTGGAAAGTTATGTAATAATAACACTAACAAGGAACATAAATGTGTATTATGTTGTAACATTCCAAAGCAGCATGTACGTATATGAGTGGTACATATTTTTAGTCACGTTCTGTTAATGTCAAAAAACGTTCGGTTTATGTGAACAGTGCATACCTTTATAGACCTCGATGCAATCTGAATGAATATGGATAAACCTTAATCATTTTTCATGTACTAACGGCGTTTTACAATTTGAATCGTAAGCACATAATGTGCACGTGTTCAAAAACCAATATATAAATTGAAATGAAAACTACAATTGAGTCTTTCTCAATATCAGGTATCTTTAGACATGCATATTTCTATGAGTATTCCAACACTTATTTTACATTAACATCAATAATTTTTTTAATTGATATACAAGGCTAATAAACTGTTACTAAAGAATATAAACTTAAGAATCGACAATAGATTTTTCAGCTCGTAGGTATAAAAATAACTCTTTACAATTCTTGCAAAACATGAAGCCTTTAAATATAAGTCGTCTAATAAGTACAGAAAATCTGATTGCAATCACTGTTTACATTAATACAGTTTTGTTATCGACTATACCTGTTTGTCCATAACTAGCATAGAAGTATCTTGTAATCTATTGAATATGACGGAGATGAAGATAAATTTTCTTACAATACTGTGGGAATATTTTGTGAATTGTAGTCAGAGTATTGATCCACTGTGCAAAAAGCTAAAAAACCATGTTTAGTTTTGCTTCCTTTAATGTCTAGGATGTGCGTATATCTAGAGCTTCAGTTTAAGAAAATTAAGCATTTAAGAACGTTTTATTTTCGTATGGGATAAATACTATTCGGGATTTTTTTTTTCAAAATATTTCCAGAGCACGCGATTATTTTTCTTATTATCGACAAATATTTAAATTCCCCAAAATATTTGCTTGATAAAGCAATGCATTTTGCTTTAATGGTTTCAAAAAACGCAGAATTTTTTCATAACATTATTGGTCAGAAATAAAAATCTGTTACGCTAAAAAAACAGTGTACTCAGTCCGAACAACATTGATTTGTCTGGTCACAT